>PXOD01000102.1:0-314713 GCA_003012165.1 Paramyrothecium roridum | reverse complement strand
GTAAACCCAATACACCAATTTTGTGCAGGATACGGTAGAGAAAATCACAGAGAGAGGCCAGAGGGGAGCGACAACTTCTTTGTGCTGAAACTGCTGTCACGAACTTCCACAGGCCAAGGATCATCTCTGGATTGAGAATGTTGTAAGACGCGAACAGTAAATCGAGCATAAGCCCAAGGGGATCATCTTCTAACTGTTTTTCGATTTCTCGGAACGCAATCCTTTGGAAGAAAGTCCCTTGTCTACCTAGCCCATTTTCGAAGCATTGTTTCGCCTGAAGCAGCGAAAAAATAGGACTAACATATCTGGCAAATTCGAAATGATCGTTTTCCGAACTTGGAACCAATGGAACTTCAGCTACTGTGAAGCATCGAAAGAGGTTACGTACGTGATGAAGAAGCAGCTCCTGGTTACCCGCGGTCTCTGGAGACGTCAGGTACTGGGGAATATCAGGCATCGGCGGTGTTTCACATCGTACGATTGTCTGGAGGTCCGAGGACTCTCCAAAATCGACAAGATCATACTCAGTCATGCGTTTTCTCCTCAGGTATTTCTGGATATTGATTTGTTTGCCGCGGCGTAAGAATTGAGATGGCTTTCCCCTCACATCCCGCTGGAACTTTTTCATCAATATTTTCGATATTTCTTTCTCTGTGTTATTCTTCTCGAATTTCCACAGCCGAAATCTGGTTTTGTACATCTGCATACTATAAAAGAATAAGCTGATGATTTGAACACATAATTAGGCTCGAACCTACGATGCTTCGAAAGCATAATCTCGCTTCATAATCTGAACCACTTCCTTCAGGCGCTTATTTTCATCGAGGTACAATCGTTTTATTGTATTCCTGTGTGACTCCCAGACTGCGGTCGAATATACAGCCCGGCCGCCCTTTGACTTGATACTGGTTGGTAGGACATGACGATATCGAGTTGTATCGTTGGGAGCTGCATTTTGGAGTATACTGTTTACAGATAATGTCGTGCCATCAGCGGCGGCTAAATTTTCGGAAGTAAGATAGTGCAAGGTGCCACCGGTGGCCCCAAGCACTGCGCAGCCTTGTTCTGGGGTCTGTTGCGGCTGCAAAAAGCAGTCCAGATCCGTATGTGAACCTGGATCAAATGACTGCCAGGTGGGTGTTGGGGCAGGCCCAACATGCTCGCTCACTGTATTTGAGCGCGACAAGCCAGTCAACCCCGTACCCCAAATGCCTGTTCCCGAGAAGCCCTGTGCAGGGCCATCAAGGAGGCTGGGGGACATGAGAGGCGCTGGAAGCCACATTGGTTCTGATAATTCCAGCTGTGGCATGAAATAAGCCAGCTCTTCGTCTTCAGCAGATATTGATGTGTTTGATGTGGTGGGTTCGTGGATGCTGATCTTGCTATTCAGGTCCATGATGTGAAAGATACGGTAAATGGTCTGACAATGAGAATGATGCGAAATGGCAAGACGCACAATCATTTAGTCGGCGGGGATCTTGCCTTTATATCCGTGACACAGCCTGATGCGACGTTGCAATCGCCCCCAACTGCAAAGTAAGGTTGAACTGGTGGAGGAGAGAAGAACCAGGAATTGCCCGTGGCTCTGCATTTCCCTTCGAAACAAAAGATTGGATTACCCAGTTCGGGCTAGTCTCATGCATAGACGACTTCGGTCAGCTACAACAATGCGTTTTCAAAAGTTCAATTCCTGCATGCATGTTGGCCGCATAAGGCTGATGAACTGGCAATCCGGCTACCCACACGTGTCCTGCAGCAGGATTATCCAGGCAGCGATCTTGCTGCTATTCGTGGAATTACGTATGGTTTACCCGGCTTGTGGGCATCTTCCTCGTCTGGACTGGTCTCTGATTATTGAAACTTGCCACATTGCAACGGAAACGGATTAGTTCACTGTTACCTACTGTGTTTTTTCCCCCAAAAGTTTCTCAACGAAACCACCAAGTACAATCACTCACGTATTCGGCACAATCCCATCAAACTACTGATTTCGTACGACGTCGTTCGCCCTGTCCATTTCATTGTACGCAGCGCAATAAGCGGCTCAGCAAGGCCGATGGTTGTCAGGCCCAGGAGTCGCGGCAATCCTTTTTCTTGGCTGACAGTTTACTTGCATGAGCCCTACCTCATTCATCTCTACTACGGCGACCATAGCGTGCTTGATAATCTTTCCCTACCCATGCGGTCGATTGGGAGCGTTCACTGTCGACTTGCAAGAGTAAAACCTTCGAATAATAGGATCACAACTCTTGGGCTTTAAATTAGACTGGAGGGAGGTCCCCACACTTCATGAAGAGATTTCCAACACTGAAATGATGAGAAGGGGATGCATCGGCCCCAGAGTTGTTTAAGGTGAAGATTGCATTCGCAGGAGACCACCAGGAGCTCACAGAATTATAATCGTATCATCAAACTGACCATTTTCCTGCTCGGTTTCATAAAAATAGTAGTAACAGCATCTCAAGATAAAAAGTAGATAACACGACCACCTTATCCTTTCGTTTTGCATTTTGCACAATAATCTATCGTAAGCCAGCAAGAGTTTGACAGATACACATGACCACAAGCCTCAATTCCATCGTGTTATTTTGCATATTCGCGACTAGATCGATTGTTAGAAAAAAACAAATTGTAGAAAGAGTATCAACGTACGCCTCCTTGATTAGCTTACCCCTCATGCCAACTCCATAATCTTCGCACTCATACTTGATAATGCGGCCAGCTTGTCCCATGCTCAGAAACCAGAGAATACTTTAGCTGAATTGATTGTATCGACTAGCAAAGTCTGTGTATATTGCGTCATCATCAAACTCACCAATCGCTGTGTCACAACCTTTGCGTAAGACCCCCCGCGACTTCATGTCCGAGGTGGAGCATTGTCCAGTACCGTGATTGTCGACGCCGACTTGCGTTGGTACGGGCGTCGAAAAGGTAAACGGCGAGCCGTAGCCTATTGTGTGAGTGACATGGATACCGGAAAATACTTGATCGACGTCGAGCGAGTACGATGGGTAAACGAGAACTGTGCCGCTCTCAGTTACGGTCAAGGGCTCATCGAAGGGCCCAAGGGTGGGTTCAGGAGGCTCAGCAACTCCAGAAGCAGAGGGAAACGCAGTGTAAGCAGTACAGCCATAGTCGATTACGGGAACAGTGACGACGGTCACATCTCCTTACTTGGTAGTCGCGCATTAGCAATGATATGAGGCTTGCGCACCTCCCTTTATATGACAAGGGTAGTATGTACGCGTGGCCTCAAGTGCTAGTTGGCTCAGTTGAAATAAGCTCCTGAGAGGAGGTATTTAGGGACTTGAGGGAAGTGCTAGAGAGAGAGCTGGTTTCATCAGAGGATGAGCGCTTGGTGCTGGTAATAAATGTGCTTGGTGTAGCGCCGGGTGTCAGAGAGTCAGTAACTGTGGCAGACGGTGATGTGCTTCCGTCATCTCCACTCGGTGATGAGTCGTCGGAAAGCTCTTCACGGTACTCCAGAATTGCTTCCATAACAATTGTGTCTACAGGACCAGGCTCGACAATGACCATGGTGGCTTCTATGTATCCTCCAACCCAAGTCGGGTATGGAAGTATTGTCGTCGTAGAAGTGCTTTGTGATCCCGTAACGCAACTAACACTTGTTGGACATTTTCCAAACTCAGTTCTATTACCCCATTTGGACAAATATGGCCATAGATACATCATGAAAGTACTTCCGAAGCACTTAGATTGTTTCAGCACCTCCTTAAGTGATGTGAGAAACAACGTTGTAGGAGGCGGGGGAGTAGTTCCTCCTCTGCCACCACTGGCTAATTTCCAAAGCTAGCCAAACGGAAAGATGACAAGATCATTCCCATCATCGTCATTGTCATCTCTAATTGTTGTGGTTCCATTGAAAAACCTATAATCTGGGTTTCGCTCCGTAACATAAGTCGCGACGGCACCATCAGTACCAGCGACACTTGCTGACTCTCAGCCAGGGTCTTGAAATTGGCCTGCTCGATTGTGAATGGTATTGCGGATGTTGGAATAGGTTTCTTATTGTTAGAATCTACTTCCGAAGAACGCCAAGCAGCTTGCGAATAACCCCACTTTCAGTTCTACCTATTCTCAATCCCAATTGTCTATTCGTACGTGGGGGTTGTTGAAGCAGATATGGGGCATTTACCAGAATGATGAGTCCACCATCGCGCGATGATGTATCACGTTTGAGATCCACCTGCCGCGATATCTTGCGTCTAAAATCCAGTAACCGCTGACACGCGTCCTGGCATTGTCCAGGTGGCGAGGAGGGCCTGGATAACCATCAACAAAAGGTAGCCGCCAATTGTCATTTGTACCATCCACATTCCTCCAAATCTGATTGTGAGCTCTTTTATAGCCGTCCTCGACGATAGGTAACTCGTTAATATGAAAACACGAGAACCAGTAGGTAGGGATAAAGAATGTGCAAGTTTCCAAATCGGACTTGCGTTGGACGAATTTGTCAAGGCATCGTTGGAATGGTTCCAAGGGCTCAGCGCCGGGAACGCTCGCGATACCATCGATGTAGACATGAAGATGACGCAAAGCCAGGAAATGCGACGATAGCACCTGTAGCAAATCATTCAAATGTGCTTCATCAAGAACCGGTCGACCTCTCTCAATGCCATAAGCTCCGCGCAACTGCCAAGAAATTTCCAAGTGACGTATCATCGCGAGTCGTTGGGGTAGCAAGAGTCGTGGAAGGTTTAAGACGAGGGGATCATTGGTGATCATAAAGGTGTTCGTTGCATATAGCACCTCGATACCCTCGGCGTAGCTGTGAACTTGTTGGCAAACCTGCCACATTGGTATTTGAAGGTACTCACTTTTGTCGGCAGGAAAGAAGCCAGCCCATGGCTCCAATGAAGCAGGCAAATGTCCCATCGGAGCTTTTCCAAGCGAGACAATTTGCTGCATCGCCGTTACGGCAATTGTCGGCCCAAGGCATCTCCGAACGACTGTGGGCCCACAGGATCTCTCTATTAAATCTTGACGAGGGGCCGGACGCATCAGGCGCAAGTCGATGGCAAACGGAGCCCCACCATTGCCATGACTTGGGCTGCTCCGGGTCCCGAGATCGTAATTGCCTCCTGGCCCAGCGTCTATTGGCAATGCCGCAGTGATTTTCAGGATCAACTTGGTCTGGTGCGTCGGGACGCTCATATGAGAGAGTCATGTGAAGACCACTGTCGCCAAAAGCCAACCGGAGAATGTCTTGCCTGATGTTGGGCGGCAGCCGGAAGAAGGCGCATGACTCTTGGAACAAGGCGTGAGGCGCGTTCTTGGAGCTATCATGTCGGAAGCCCGGCGGTGTGAGAGCTCGCGGCCGGGGGTCCGGAAGCAAAGGGGGGGATGGTACAAACTCAGGATCTGTGGGGCTATTGGCCAACCATATAGGTGAGATTGGACTGTAACATGGTGATGTTGGAGTGTCGTAACTTGGTGATGCTGGGCTATACAATGGTGATTGCAGAGCGTCATGAGGTGATTCTGGAGTGTAATGAGGTGTTAGTGGAGTTAGTGGACTGAAATTGCCTGGGTTGCAATGTGATGATGCTGGACTTTCATGGAACGTGCAAACTAGCGGGCCTGGACTACGACATGGCAATGCTGGCGGCGTTCCGTCTAGCTCTGACAGTGATAGTGATGGGCTTGTAGACCGTGACGGAAGTGCGGCAGCTGCTGATAGCAAGGGCGAATGCCTCGGCTCATGGGGATCGGAGCTCTCAGGAGCCATGGCCAGCCCTCATAAGAATTGATGTATTGCGCGAGTTTCAGTTGAAACGGGGACGTGGTCAGCCTTATATAGACAAAGGTACCCATTGGCATCAGCGAGTCACAGCCGCCCCACCAACCAACCAACCAACCAACCAACACGCATGGGAGGTAACGCTGCGCACATTGTGAGTGCGCGCGCCTCTTGACACTTGGCTGCCTGCAGAACAGTCTTGCCAAGCCAGTAACTGTTATGCTGGGGCAAAAAATACCTGGATTGGAACGAACATGTCCACTCAGCCTGCTACTGTAGCACCATCTTGCTATCTTGACATGGATGGTAAAAAGAAACAATTATATCCTATGCATAAACGCCAGGAATAAACAAGAGTCGCAATAATGTTTGCATCTCGACAAGGAATCGAAATCAACAAAATTCAATCAGAGATTTAACTTTTTTTTTTCCAGTTCTTTCTTTATGAAGAGAGGTCTATTTATAAATTATCCTCCCTCTTCAGCCACCCACCATAAAGATTCCTGCCGTCTGATGCAAACAGCTACACAGCATCGCATCTCGGCCCCCAACTTCTACAGTAGATTTCAATTAGGTACACAAATAATGAGGCTGTGCAGATGCACGTCCCTGAGTTAATGCATTTAACCAAGAAATGTTTCGCAGAATCAGTGGCTGACTATAAACCTTCAAGTTCTTGAATATTATAGTTATTAATATGATGAATAATTCTTCTAAAAAGCTTGACAGGTTCTTCTACCAATATTGCATTTATAATTCTCAATGCCTTTTTTTGCTTTTTAAACCACTTACTCACGTAGGCCAACGATGCAGCTTTGAAGCGAAACTGATGGCATCTCACGGGACCATAAGCTCCAAATTGGCTGTCACTCGTGTGATGCACGGCCTAGCGTGATAATGCTATACACATTGGGCTGCCTTCTGCAACACATCTACGACTTGAGCTCGAAAAGCTTGTTGCAGTTTTAGATCCTCCTTGGTGTCACCGACAACATCAAAGCTCCCCTGGAGGCACCTGAGGACGATCTCTTTGTACTTGTCCCCCATCTTAGCCCCCAATCGCTTCTCTGCCTGCCGTATCAGCTGCTTCTTGATTGCCTGCGGGTTGTGCGTCCGAGTGAAGCCGTGCTTCTCAAGCGTCAATGCAGGCGCCCACAGCCCTGCAGCAAAACTTATTAATAGGATGTCAGTGTGAGTACTTGGAAACAAAAAGGCTAACCTATTTCTAGCAACACCACTCCCAGTGCGTAAATGTCGTGGATTTTGCTAAATATTTGCGCGGGGTTTTGCTGGCGGTCCGGGTGCCGATAGATGTCCCGCGCCAACGAGCTGTCGGCAACGCCACGCGAAAAGTACTTCTCAGGTCTACTGAATTCGAATCCGAACACCCAAGGTTCCGTGAAGTCGACACAAGTTGGAGCTGCCGTTCCGCCCTCTTTCTCAGTCAAAGGTGGAAAGAAGAGGATGTTGTCGCTGCGAAAGCTTTCATGGACCTTTAGCTTGTTAGCTTCGTGATATTGCATACAGAGAACTTGAGGCGCATACCCACTTGACCAGTTGTAGCTGCGAAATGCATCGAGAAAGCTTGGCAGCCAACCCGAACCTTTGGCTCAGCGAGGGAGCCGGCGTCTCACTTGAGCCTAAGCTATCTAACAAACTGACCGGCCGGGGATCGGCTGCTTCTGGAATATTGAACAAGTAAGCAACGCGGTTGTACTGAATCTGCCTGACCCAACCTTGACAGCTGGGAGTGCGGAAGACAGTCTCCTTTCGTTGATGCAGGAGATTGGCCAGCTTGTCCACTAAGTCGCGAGTCCGGTCATCAAGATCAACTGGCCATGGGGAATCTGCAGCGTATGGCCGGTACTCGGCCAAAAATGGCCTACCTCTCCATTGAAGCACTCCGAACTTCTCACCCATAAGGTCCATATTGGACAGGTCTTGAAATAACTGCACGTCTTTGACCTCGAGGCTTGGAAAGGACTGCTGAGCTTGGCTTGAAGCCAGCTGTAGCCTGGCATCTATGTCGAACCCCAGAGCTTGGGAGTTGGCGTCTGCCTCGAGTCGCTTGAGGTGCTGCAGACTGACGCCGATAGAGGTTCCCAGGCACCACAGCTTAATGTTTTCGTGTATCCTGGCGTTGAGCTCGCTAAAGTCGCGGACAATAACTTCGACCCGCTTCTTGTCAAGGAATGACCACCGCAACCTCTGCATCGACCGTGGGCGCTCGATAGCCGTGTCACTGGATGCAATCGACAAGCCACTGAGGCTTGGTGAGGTGCTGGCTGACTTGGCCGTGTTACGACTCAGGACATGGTAAGCTTGATCTATGATATCTGATGCCTGTTCCAAAAATATCCGGATCTGATCCTGGACCTCGATATCAAACTGTTCAAAGAGCGTCATGCCCCCATAAGTCTGTCCCTATCAAGTCAGAGGAAGGTTTGATAAATCGGTGCGAGCCACTGACAGTAGAGGGGTCAAAAAGCAGCATTTTAAGCGCTCGGGATCGGTTGTTCTCATCTCGGACTTTCAGCTCCAGAGCTCGCGACTCCTGTCAACATGGTCAGCCCGCGGTAATTGTAGCGACGCATTTGGCGCAAAATTACTGTATCAAAGTCCCTGAAGTTTGCTACCAATTCTGCTGTACGTTCCCCTACTTTCCAGAGCTGGTCGAGCACCGCAATGGTCAAACCTGCTACGCTGATTGGATCCATGGTTAGGGCCACAAGCTTGTATGATTTCCTCTTTTTTTCTCCTTCTTGTTGCTCGTGTTAAGCATTTGTAGAAGAGTGGGTTGATTTCGAGGCATCATGCGTACACGTGCTGGTGATTATACAGCCTCATAGTGAGGCTGAGCATTCGTGCAATGAGCTTACCCCGCTTCTAAATTCGCTTCGTGACGCCTTGCAGCAATGCAGAATGCGTGTTCTGTAGGCTCTGCTCTTGGTGATCAGGCTCGCTAGTCGTCGGGCACGCAGCGTTACTCTGGAACCATGGTGGCTTCCATAGAGAATATCCTGTTTGAAGATGATGGGGCGGATGATTCATCAAATATGTCCGTGATATGTGAGTGCCATATCAAAGTCGACCTTGGTAGCCGGGCGATAAGTCTCCAGGAGTTTATGCAGAACCCTGCCATACACTGTCCAAATAGGCTAGAGCAGGGGCAGTGCAGACTCGCTGCAACGCAAAGACACAGCCGCATCCGTAAAGGGTTACAATGCTCAAAGCCATAGCTTGTCTTGATTGTTAAATATGTCTGCATGCTGGCATTCTGGCAACAGACGCAGCTCCGCAACAACAATCACCAAGAACCCAACATAGCGATGAGTCAAAGCCGTGCGTCGGCGGCAACTACCTTGAGCTGGAACACAGCCCTTTCTCGGACTTGTGTGTCAAGTTTAAGTTGTGCTGCGTTTTCAGATCGGCACCAGCATGCTCCTCATAGCCTCTACGATGTCACAAGAGCTCTTCGTAATCTCAACCTTCCCCATTATCCTTTGGAAGAACTCGCACGGGAAGAGACGCTCGGGGAGGGAGAAACATATATGGTGGAGAAATGCATTGCAAAAGACGATGCCATCTTCGCTGTTAAACACCTCAAAACCCACTCGAAAACCAACGACAAAGCGTTCCGCCAACGACTTAGGTCGGTCCTCCTCGAGGTACAGATCATGAGACATGCTCCACTGCGCGAACATCCCAACATTGTCTCTGTCTTTGGCTATGGCTGGGACACCCGCGAAGGGCTCGTCATACCTTACATCTTAGTCGAGTATTCGCCGCTTGGGACCATGAGAGAGTACTTGGCGAGTCTGAAGCCACCTCCCATTCCATCAAAACATCTCGAAATTCTTTTCGGCGATATAGTCGCCGGAATATCGGGCTTGCATGCCTGCGGCATTGTCCATGGAGACTTAAAGCTGGACAACGTGTTGATGTTCCCGTCAAGAAATCGCTTTCCGGAGGTAATAGCCAAGCTCGCTGATTTCGGACATGCCCTTGTTTTGAATGACAAGTCAGATGGGGCAGAGGATAGGCCTTTAACTTACAGGGGAACATTAATGTAAAGATCTTGTTTTCGCGTTGTTTCCTCTGTTCATCCCTCTATCACGGTTGTGCTTGCAGCTTGCTACTAACGTATTTCTCTAGCTACAACCCACCCGAGGCGGCAGCACAAGATCAGCACCCAATCGACCGAGAAGAGCTAGCAAAGTGTGACTTTTGGGCTTTCGGTATGCTCATGTGGGAGGCCTGCATGTCGGGGCGAGAGTACTTAACGTGTTTATCTAAGGATAACCTAAATGTGCCAGCCACTGCCGACGATTCTAGCCGAGATGCAATCGATTTCATTAGGCTTGCTAGAGCCTCGGTGGTTGGACCTAGTCTTGGACCCGCCATGTTCATCCGAATGTCACTCTTCGCGATGTTGCAGAAAGATCCTTCAAAACGACGCGGGGCTTATGTTAACCCAAATCAGATGTGAGAGGCCTGGGATTCCCCCTTCATATTTCAGGTCTAACTCCAATTGTCCAGCGACAGAGACATCCATAGAGTACATGCAAGCTTGGCACTCCACTTAGATTCGTCTCTACCAACTTATGATGTATGCGTCTGCTTCTTGGTTCGTGATTAGCAGTCAGAAACTGACTTTTTGACAGATGTTCCGTATGGACAACCGAGATATAATCTGGATACACCAACAGCAGATTCTTCAAGGTATCAGTAATGTGTTTACTGACAAACTGGACAACGTGGGAAGCGCCCGCATTAACTGGCAAATCGCACTTTGTTATCACAACGGCTTCGGAACAAGTCGAGATCATGAAAAGGCACATGAGTACGCCACGCTAGCAAAGTCTCGTGGTCATCCGGTTGCGAAAGCATTTGGACAGCTCCTTGCTCCCCAGAACTTATGGACTTTTACTAAGGCTGACAGCTCTTATGCGTCCCAAATTTATAGACTGTTGCGTCTCGATTCGCGCTTTACGGAAGGAATGCCACTCCTCCTCAAGGCATGCTTCCACGAGAGCCCATCCAAGATCTTGGCGCTCCTTTCGTCAGGCACGTGCCCGACCTTATCATCACTGGATGGGAGTAACATTTTCCATTGGCTTTTTGTCCTCGAGTGTCACCAATCACTCAACCAAGTCGTTGATATGGTTGACAGAAGCTTTGTACACCGTGCCGTCAATCAACCTCTCTGCTCAGTGCGAGAAGTTCACAGCCAATGGCCGTTACAATTCATCGGAAGTCCCTTGGCTGTGGCTATCTCGGTCAATTCACTACCTAGCGTCAAGGCGCTCCTTGATTTGGGAGCTGACCCTTGCTCGAAGGTCTACCATGAGACTAGTTTCAAGCCGCAAGATCCCCGGCTGGAGTGGACTGCCTTTCACATCGCAGTCAAATATCATTGCAGTGAAATACTACATCACTTGGTCGAAAGAACAGCGCGTGAGAAATTGCAGGAGATGTCCCCGCTGGGCTGCGCGCTGCCATTCTCAACCTCTCTCGAGCGTCTAGCCATGCATGGCACTAGTTGTTCACATCAGCTGGAGCTTACGATCGACATAATATCTAGGTGTCAGAGCCTTTCGACAGCTTCCAAGACTGGAATGTCGCCTCTGATGCAGGCAATCGACTTCGAGGACGTTGAAGTTGTAAAGTCCCTACTCCAAGTCGAACCCGGTCTTGCAAAACTGCCATTCGAAAGCCCTACAGAGGATGGTGTTTTCAACCTCCCAATCCACTTCGCCGTGCAGATTGCGTCACGGCGTGACACGATAGAGACACTGTTCATACCACAGCTCATCGATTCACATGCCAAAGTTTTCAGTCCGATGAATTCTCCCGCAATATTAACGGACAGTGCCGGGAGAACACCGTTACACTTGTCCGTTAGTGGTATCTCGGACCGCACCACCCGATGGATTCTAGAGAAGCAGAATAGCCTGATACACGTAAAAGATAAGTATGGACGAACGCCCCTTCATCACTGCAGCTCCGTGTCGAACTGCCTTCTACTTCTCAACAAAGGAGCTGAGATCAATCAAGCGGACCGTTCCGGCAGGACTCCTCTGCATAGGGCCTCCGAGAATGGCTCGACAGAGTTGGTTCGTTGTTTGCTCAACTGGAAGTGGAAGCCGCGGCTTAGCCTCATCTCTCACCCGTACGGCACCCCCTTGCACTGTGGCGTGGTAAGCGGTTCGGTAAGCACGGTCACCACATTACTTGAAGCTGGTGCGCCTGTCAAGCATACAGATACCATGGGCAACACCGCCCTTCATGTTGCAGCCAGGCTCGAACGTTGTAGCATATTGTGCATTCTTCTGCAGTGGGGTGCAGATGTCAAGATTCGTAACAAAAAAGGCAAAACGGCAGAGGATATTGCATTTGAATACGACAAGAAACACGCCCAAGATATCCTGAGGAGGGCCTCCAAGCCTCTGGACTACAACACAACTGCTGCAGCAGGGGTCGATAGACCAAGACGGAACACTAGAAAACACAATCAAGGCGACAGGTATTTTCATCGTACTGATTTTATATGGGATCGAGAACCATCTCCGGCCTCTGAAACAGCGGAAGAAGGATACAGTGACCAGCGTCTCGATGAATACGAGCAAGAGCCAAGCGTAGGCACACTCGAGTGGGCGAACCGGGTGGAGAGGCTTACCGATGAGATCGGGAGTGAGTACTTCAGCGACTACCGCGGAAAATACGACGCCGTGACGACTAGACCAGATATCAGGCGCTTGGTATCTTGCTACGCACAAGATGTCCTCTGGGACCCTAATCATATAGACCAATTAACTGAGATATGGGCAAGAACAGTTTATGAAATTCTATACTTGATGGAACAGCCAGGAATTTCCCAGCATCTCAGCTCTCCGTATCGATATTCTCCACAGAAAAGTATAGAATGCATGAAGGGAAACCACCCAGAAGGATCAACCGACCTGCCAGACAATGAACAGCGAAGACCACCACCAAAAGTATCGCAGTCATTAGAAGAACTGTTGCGAGAAGATACCACCACAAAGGCGGGGGATTGTCCATCGCAACATGGCACATGTACAACTCAGACCGAGCCTGTGCGGCAAGAGGCAGTACCCAACATTGAAGTCACGGGAGGGGACCAAAATCTCATGGCGGCAATATTCTGCGTGGCAGACGTGGTCGTGGGGACAAAAAGGAAAAACCAGTTCTTGTCCAGAGACGTGGCCGACGTCAGAGAAATGATAGAGTGGGAAATCCTCAGGCTGTCTTGCTCCCGGGTGAACGGCCAGAAATGTTTCGGCGACAGTTTGCTCAAGCACTTTCCACAATTGGAGAAAGGTTTCAGACGAACGATGGGATATGCCGAACGGGCTGTTGAGAGACGTTGGAAATCGAGGTGGGTTGATTATACACTAATGCCACGGACCCCAAGCAGCGACTTGTGGCAATCCAAAGGGAAACGAAAAGTGACACCCACAGAGTGGAGTCACTTTGAAGATTTGGCAGAAAGGGTAAAGAGAAAGTTGGGTCGCACAAACGTGTAAAGTGATTTCCCTATTCCCAGGAGCCAAGGGGGCTTCGCCTTCCGTGCTCGATTCCGGTAAGCCTGACAAGAGTCAAGGCGAAGCCCGGGTGGACAATGCCAAGATAATGACAAGATACTTGAAAATAGAAGGTCGCAGCCACTATCGGCATGTTTCTAGTTGACTTGACCTTGACCAAGGGTGAGCCCAGATATCAGATATCGGTGACGAGTAAGATCAGTACGCATTCACACTAATCAATTTTTGACCGTCATCTTTTTTTTTTTCAGTCTGCAGGGCCGATGCCCTCCTAGAACTACTTAGAGGTAATACAGATAGACAAGGATATACGGATTGTTGCAAAATTTTATATACATAGAAATATCTACAAATCTCTATCGCATCGACGTCAGTCATCGGAGAACTACTCGTCCATGATGTAAACTTCGGCCTCCAGGGCTCGGAAGTTGACCTATGCTCAGTCAGTACATTTCTAGGCATGATAGGGGTACAACTAATGTTTACCCTCTTAGGGTCGACTTTGCTAATGTCGTTGATGCCGAGCTGGGCAGCATCAGACAGGATCTCGCTCTTCATGAGCTGGATCAGCTTGGTAACACCATCACGGCCGTAGACGTTGGAGTACATGAATCTGCGCAATTGTCAGACCCTTTGAAGCAGCAGTTATCATAGATATACTTACGGTCGTCCCATGCCGACAGCCTTGACGCCGAGTGCGAGCAGCTTAAGGATATCAGTACCGTAGCGAACACCGCTGTCGGCCAGAACCTCAACCTGGTCGAAAATCTCGGGTGCGTTACGGCGGATTTCATAGGCCGTCTCCAGGGGGCTGGGAGAGTAATCGACCTGACGGGCGCCGTGGTTGGACAGCCAGATGGCGGGAACTCCCCGCTTGACGGCCTCGAGGGCGTCTTCGACAGTGGCAATGCCCTTGACGATGATGGGAAGCTTGGTCTGGTTCTTCATCTGGTCATAGATGTCCCACTACTGTTGTGTCAGTTACGATGCTGCAAATCATTGAGAAATTGGCTGTCCTTACGGTAAGAGGGGACGAGACAGAGTTACTAATCAAGCTGTTAGTACAGCTAGCAGTGATGTGACAGAGTTTACTTACGCGTTGGTGGTATCGTAGCGGGCGGCACGGTGGCGGGTGGCAGTGGATGGAGCGTCAATAGTCCAGACAATGGCCTTCGCATTGGCCCTCTCAGCACGAGCGATGGCGTCCCAGGTCACGGAGAGGTTGGCGTTGGTGTAGATCTGTACATTGTCAGAAAAGATGTACGTCAGTCTGGATGGAATAACCTACCTGCTGGAAGGTGACCTGGGGTCCGTTGGGAGTGTTGTTGTGCTTGGCAGCACCGATTTCCTCGATGCTCTTGGAGGCATACAGGGCAGCCTAAGATTTTGTAAGCGTGAGTGTTACCTTGACCAAAAGCAAGGATAGCACCTACCACATAGAGAATGTTCTCGGAGGCGCTGGCGTCAACGAAATTGATCTCGCCCTTCTCCGGGTCACCGTAAGCAGCACGGGTGGCTGGCGAGATGAAAAAGGGGGCGCTGAAGTTGTATCCAAGGATGCTCACGCTGTAGACGGTCAGTGCTAGACCATCAGATGAAACACAAAGACAACGGTCTTACCCCATGGTCTCGTTGAGACCAGTAATACCAGCCAGCTGGTGGGGGCGAAGCCTGGCCTTGCTCCAGACCTCGAGGTTATGGCGGTAAGCTGCCAGAGGTCAATATCCGACATCACAAACATGTACAAGTCACTCACCCCATTCACCAGCAGCGGCTGTGCGGTAGAAAGAGTACTCCTGGCCAGTTAGAGCTTGACGGGCAGCAAACTCGAAGTCAAGAGCGCCGCGCATATCCTTCAAGTCCGGCTTGGTTCCCTCGGTCCAGTTGGTGCTCGACAGGTATCCCTCAAGGCCAGTATCAGGAGCCTCCAGGAAGGGTTCAAAGGCCATAACGGAAGCCGCCAGCTGAGCGGCGCAGAGTAATGATCGCAACATGGTGTATTTTCTGTGGCTGTGTTTCGTTTTTGCTTCAAAAGCCAAGGTAAGGACTGACGGTGGGTTGGATGGTGGCTTGAAGATCGGAGAATTCGGGGAGCGTCGCGAGGTGTTTTTAAACAAAGCATCCATATGTCATTTCGCTCATACGGATCTATGGCTTCCCGCATCGCATGGCATTTCAAGAGCTGTGGGGCGCCTTGGCCCAGCAGCAAGTTTAGCATGAAACAGGGCCATCTGGACTACGGCGAAGTTGGGATGAAACTACCTCCACTTTGCCTGATTACACAGCAGGTTGGAGGACTAGTCGATGCAACAGATTGATAAGATGCTCCAGTCCCCATTTTTGTTCTAATTAGGAGCGGGTTCCGGGAGAGTTATGCGCGAACACCGACAGGTTGGTACGCCACCCAACCTGATGAGGCTGGTTCGTGACAAGACATGGCGTCGTGGACGAACGTAAATAGAGATTTATATCCTTCTCCCAATGCACCTAAATTACTCAATATTTCTTTCAAAGATATGTTTCTTCTACTCTACAGCGCATTTGAGCTCAGTCCTGTCCCACGGTCCTATGAAACGCCCAGTCCACCCGACGGTTTTAGACTCTTGATCCCTGCTTTGTGGGACGACTAAAGTGTTTGCAGGCCGCATAACTTAATTATCCCGTGACACGCGTCTATTGACGGCGGGTCGTCTACCGATGGACCTGCTAGGAACCTTGTTTGCCTTCGTCCCACCATCTCTTTGGTGCCAGTTCAGCCCACCAACCGAGAACCGAATGCATGAGATGGATCCGTGCCCAATCAAGCGGGGAATGCAGCATTGTTCCCCAAGCATTGAAATGCAGATGAAAAAGTGACAGTCGATGACGAGCGATCGACAGCCCTACGCGCGTGGCCGGACTCCAAAACACCAGGCTGCTTCGGTTTGACCCTTGGACAAAACTTCGTCAAAGGCTCCCAGAGGCTTCCCGCCAGGTACACGAGGTTAGCGCGCGCACGTCGTCGGCTAGCCAAGTACGACGTGGCGCCCAAGAAAACCTTGGAAAGGCCCGGACTGCTCTTTTCAGTCTTAGTTTCCTTGTCTCCAGCTTCCTCTGGACTAGTTCACGGAGGAGTCCACTGCTGTCCTGTCACTTCCAAACCCACAATTATCCTTGCTCGGGAACCCGCCTTGCAAGGTCCCGCCCGAATTCTCTGCCGAGAAATCTTATTCAACCATTACAAAGATGGAGGATTGAGGGAGCGCTGTGAGCGATACCGGGCACGCGCCCAAATGATCCAAAGGGTTTCTGTGATGTGTAGAACTGTTTCGTCCCCGGTTCGTGCGACCCCAGCGACTCACCGCAGAGCTGGAAGCGAGCTCGGCTATGTTCCGAACACTGTGGCAATCTCCATAAAAGCCGAAGGGTAATAAGCGCACGTTCTCTCCAGTGAGCGTTGCTGTCACTTGTTCCAAGCGTCGGCGCATCCGGGGACCTCCAGATGGAGGACGCCAAGGATGCCTTTGCCCGCTCCTGAGACTACACAGTAGACGACGGCAGAAACGGAGCACTGAAGCGAACTGAATCTTGACCGATCTACTCCATATCAGTCCATCGAAGTAATGCTGAAAACGTATGCAAGTCGCAGTCCGGCGTTCTATTGATGAAGCCACAGATGCGGGACGCTTTAGGAGGAAGTTAAAGACAATGAGTTGGAACAACAATGTATTGGATATTTTGTTTTCTTTGAACGGTCTGAAGCCGAGACAGGCGTCCGCCAAGCGACGTTCTGTTTGGCGCGCAAAAACCCAGAAAGCACATTTGAGGCTATTCATGCTCCACTGCTCGGTCTCATTTGCTTGCATCCTCGCCAAGACACCATTTCCAGGAGTGACGCAAGACGGCAGAAGCCCTGGCCGCGTCATTTCTCAGCCGAACATCTCTGGAAAGCAATAGCGCCATCGGTGTTTCGGTCTTGGGTTGTCACTTTTCCATATATGCTTGCACAGCTTCTGTCGATCCTTTTCATGTGGGTTTTGACAAAAGCCGCTTGCTCTTCTCCACCGATCTTCGATCTACTAACTCTTCTAGAACTATATGTATCACCTGCGATTATAGACAGCATGCCCAGCTCCCCGAGAGCTATGGGATGAACGCTCATGAATGATTCTAGCGAGCTATATTGCCTTTTCCCGGCCACCGGCGCCCGACGAGCTAGACTTCTCTCCCTTCCTGCAGAGACTCTGTGAGTACACTTTTCATAGAAGCCGCCATCGGCTGTTTTCCTATCTCGAACGCAAGATTCGTTGCTACGATGAGCAAATCATCATTCCACCCGACGAGCCATAAACGGTGCCTTCCGAGATAGCTGCTCTGCGTGTTGCTCGATTGGCTTCATTTCCAGATATTATTTCTATCTAATGAGGTGATCAAAGATCATTGCTGGGCCGTCCCAAATTAGCCCATTGTCACCGAAACGTCTTGCAATATCACAAATATGAGACTTGAGCCGCATGCTGAGGGTTCCGTAGTTGCTATCCGAAGGCCAACGAATCTCCATGAATCCCTCTCAAGGACTTTGAATGCCGCCCAAAACGCCCAGACGTTGTGTTCGCGTGATCAAATGTGGTAAGCCGGAACGATCAACGTCTTTGCCTATGCAAACAGCTTCCACCAAGTCGAACGAACTGGACTTGTTCAGACTTGGCAAAAATAGGCAGTAAGAAACAAGCCGTCTGTGACTCATATATGCCGGAGCTCGAGGCAACCTGCCGAAAAGTCATTTTGGACGCCCTTCGAGTGGGTTTGAGCAAGATTCAGAGACGTAAGTTCCGAATCCGACAATTACGATATATATGCCAAGTGCAATCCCGCCTGGATTTGAAGCACTGCACAAGGGACGGCAGTAGAGGAACACGAAATATGAATGCTCGCTAAGAGTCTTGCAGGGAATGTAGTTCTTGGAAACTCGGCAGCCGTGCGGTAACGACGCACGAACCGTCTTAGCCCACTGTCGAGGCCTCACAAATGAAGAATTGATAAATCGTCGACAACCCTTCGTCAAGCATATCAATTTAGCAGCGAATTCTCGCTGTCCTCCTGTCGGCGATTAAATCTCCTCAGCATGATGGCTGCCATCTCGACCATGCGTTGGCTTGCTGTTGCTATATTGATTGCACATTGGGTTGTGAGTCACGATGAACCTACGATGGAACAAGAGGTCAATAGAAGAAAGACGTTGTCTATCGGTGTCGTCAGTCAAGTTACTATTATTGTTCAACGGATCTGGGCAATTGTGTGTGGCTTCCTGAGGCTGCAAGGCATTATCAATTCACGACTAGGAAAGGGGCTTTTACGTTACGCCTGGGTGCGCGCTAATCGAATGAGATATTTTCTTGTAAATGGCTCCAACCCCTAAGTCCCTGTTGTCGATGGGTCATGCCATGAAATGTTGAGCAATTCAGAAAGCAAAAACCACAGAAATACCGTTATCAGTGGCCCAAGTATATGCTCAGCCTTGTTCACAGGCAAAAAACTGGTCTCGGTCATATCAACGCTTCACCGGTTCCTCCGTGTCTCCTCCACAGTCATCCCAGACCCTTTCCCATACCTACTGCAAAGGACTTCCTAAGTCTGAGGCAAGTATGGCTGCTTCTCGGGTCTTTGTTCTGGCGACGCCAGCCGTGCACCTCGCTTTTGAATGCGAGCGTAGATGACCGGAGGCTTTCCCTCGCCAGGAACTCGCTGAATCACTTCCAGCGATGGATCTGCACGCAACAGGTTGCTGAGCTTATCGAAACCAAAACTGCGCGGGTCGAAATCCGGACGCCATTTCATGATGAGGGCCCCGAGAGGTGCTAGCGGTGCCCAGCCGTCCTCGTCTGACATGGCCATGATGGCTTCATGGATGAAGTTTTGAGAGCGTTGTGAGTCGGGCGTGTCCGTCTTGGAAATCGCATCATGAGGCCGCTTGCTGCCAACCGGCGTTTGAGGGCCGGCGGTCAATGTCTTGGGTTGCAGGTTCTCGGTGTAGATGAACTTGTCGCAGGCCGTGACCAGCGCCTTGGGCGTCTTACGCTCACCGAAGCCGTAGACGACGAGACCAGACTCACGGATGCGCGAGGCCAGGCGGGTGAAGTCGCTGTCGCTGGAGACGATGCAGAAACCGTCGAAGCGGTTGGTGTAGAGCAGGTCCATGGCGTCGATGACCATGGCGGCATCGGTCGAGTTCTTACCCTGCGTGTATGCGAACTGCTGGATCGGCTGGATCGAGTTTGAGAGAAGTTGTTCCTTCCAGCCGTTCATGTTGAGATTGGTCCAGTCGCCATAGGCCCGCTTCACAAACGCGGTGCCGTACTTGGCGATCTCGGCGAGGAGGAGGCTGGCCATCCTGGGCTGCGCATTGTCCGCGTCAATGAGGACGGCGAGCTTGGCCGTCGCCGTCACTTCGCTAGTCATTTTTCAGGCCGTGTGACTTCCGTGTGACTTGCAATTCTTCAGTTGTGGGTTGGAGTGTTGAAGTGGTTGTTTGTTTACCATGAGATGCGACAGATATCACCGCGATCTCGGTTTGAGCCCGATGCACGCGTATGCGGCAGCGTAACCACGTGATGATGAGGATGATGAAGGGGAATGCGCAAGGTCGCCAACATCAACAAATGCTTGCAGCCAGCTGTCAGGGTGAAAAACAGCTGCCAATGTGTCAGTGAATGCGCCAGGTGCCTGGTCTGAAGGTTTCTGATGACGCAGGCCCAACAGTTTCATCTCGGGCCGTGACGCAGCACTGCTCCAGGGTAGGCTGCCTGGCTCGACGCGGGACTGCCGGACATGGCGGTAGACGTCGAAGCATCAAATGTAAGACATGACGTCGCTTTAATAAACGGCACTGGATAAGCTCTCGGTCTTTTTGATCGTAGAAGAAGTATTTTTTATCCCTCGTGTTAGTGATGATCAAGAAAGGGATCTTCTCGTTCGACTAAAAATTCAGGGACATCAAATAAACCTTTTGCCCAGTGTCTAAATCCATGCGTCTTGTAAGTCAGGAGCACGAGGTTGAATTAGTCCCCTGTTCCACCATTTGTGTGCATCATATTGGATAAGTTGGGATTTGCGCTGGGTCTAAAATTATTCCAATACTAGGGTCTTGGCCACTGGACGCAGGGAAAGGGTTGCCGTTCACTAACCAGCCACAACAGAACCCAGCGGGCCATTTGCAACCTTTTCCTCCCATTACGTTATTTACAATAGATTGGATTTTTCTTTAATTCTACTTACCATAAGGGATTTTAGGAATAATTGAATGGAATCAAAATATCACTTTTTCTACACAGCTCATGTGGTTATAGTGGGTCATTGCAACGTGGTTAACTCGAGCAATCTGCGTCGTGCTATTGTGCAAGTCTCGCAGGGACGTAGCCCAGCTACATGGATGCTGCTATTCAACTTGTCTGAGATTCCAAACGCGGCTTCCTCTTAGGTTCAGCTTGTGCTAGGACCTTAATTGCAGTTGAACTTGATCGACTGCCTGCCAGCAAGAGTCCAGCAGCCATTTGCATCAAGCTTCCTTCCATCACCATTGCAACTACCACCCGTATAGGAGGTCACTTGCACCTGTTTAGCCACTGATACAATCCATATAACCAGGTGCAAACGTACCATAGCAATTAGCGGCTCGATCAATTATCTCAAGACCCCGGGCCTCATCTCCTAGTGGTAGACAGGACCCTGCGTCGTAGTTTCTTTCCGGTCCGCCACCCTGACAGGTATCTGTGGAATGGAACTTGACAGTGAAGTCAAGATCTCGAGTTCCCAAAGCCTCGTCTCGCTTGATGGTTGGATTTGCCAGCGCGCAAGCTGCAAGGGTATTGACGGCGATGATACTGAAATGCATTTCTGAGTTTGGGAGTAGGAATTCTTAACAAACGCTCGTGCAGATAATTGTTTTACTCATGGAGCATTATTCGCTTTGTGGTTGTATGAGGGATTAGAGCAGTGGAATTGAAGGCTTTTATATTCATTTTCGCGCTTGACTGACGCACTCGTAGAGACACTGTGAGGTCCTGACCACTCCGCTGTTTCTTTAGAGCATGAGAATCACTGATACTTTAGCTAACATGACGCTCAAGTGTCTACAGTTTGTAACACTCGAAGCCTTGGTAAAACTTCTACTGAGCTGACATTCGCAGATGAACACACAATGGGCGGTAAGTTGTTTCATTCTCAGCTGAGACAATCCTTGGTGAATGACTATTTCGCGCTTCAATGAAAGTGGTGGCTAGTACCACTCCATTGTTATGGGTCTTGTGCAACATCGGCGTCTCACATGACGCAACGATTGTATATATATTACCCTTAAGATCTTCGGGCTGGTTCAGATGGTCTTGCAAGGAGAGCGCAAAATGATTCCGGATTAGTCTTTTTTTAGATTGATCGACACTTAGCTCATCGTGAGAACACGAATTATCCTACGTTTTGAAGCCATGTCAACAAGACAGGTCACAAGCACGGTTGTGAGATTCAACTTGATCCGTGTGCGGGTTTCACAGCGTGCAGCTGTACTTGATCTTGGTCGGTCTCAAGATGAGTCATGCATGTTTAGACCTTTGGAGGCAATACTACATGATTTATTGTCGGACTTGAAAGTACTGTAACGTGAAAGTCGCTCGCAGTTGTGTAGGGTAGCGTATCTCTAGTAATGGAGCCTATCCTCTGACCCTGGATATAGGAAGGATTAGCGCAAAGACAGGCTAGATGTCTCGGTGTCCAATGCTGACTACTACTTTGCTGCCTGCTGCGGTCAACCGCTCGTTTTACCTTTTTCAGCTCCCCCACAACGAGCATCCTCCGGCTTCGCCTCCACCAAAAGAGGGGTTTCAAGATAGGAAACGATATCGAGCGGCGTTCGGTAGTAGACCTGTGAGCAAGCCTACAGCTCCAGGATTTGACCTAAGAAGTTACGTGCTTGAACATCTTCCGATTCTTGTTTCCTTGGTCTCGCATTTCCTATATTCTTATCTAACCCGAACAACGAGTGTGAAGAAAAAACAGTCCCCCCCCTCGGTTCGAGGGCGTCGTTGCCATTGGGCAAAGCGCACGACATGTCATTAAAACGACTCAAACATGACGCCTACACCGTAGGATGGATTTGCGGATTGCCAAAGGAGCAGACTGCGGCCATCGCAATGCTCGATGAGATGCATGCCAGTCTCCCAAAAACACCCAGTGATCATAACACCTACACATTGGGATGTATTGGTGGCCACAACGTCGTCATAGCATGTCTGCCGAAGGGCAAGATTGGCGCGACGCCAGCAGCA
Source organism: Paramyrothecium roridum (assembly GCA_003012165.1). Lineage (NCBI taxonomy): Eukaryota > Fungi > Ascomycota > Sordariomycetes > Hypocreales > Stachybotryaceae > Paramyrothecium > Paramyrothecium roridum. The sequence continues at coordinate 292,091 of PXOD01000102.1, read as the reverse complement.
ACAGTCGCAAATAGCATGATCAATACCTTCCCCTCGCTTCAATTTGGGTTGATGGTTGGCGTTGGTGGGGGAATCCCACCCAAAGTTCGATTAGGTGATGTGGTTGTCAGTGTGCCCTCTGGACAGTATCCTGGGGTTGTTCAATGGGACATGGGCAAATCGGGACAGGATGACCTTTTCACGCGAACTGGGGCTTTGAGCAACCCTCCTATGTTGCTTCTCACTGCCATAACAAGGCTCGAATCGAAACACGCATATGCAGGATCCAGTATCCCCGAGCATCTAGAAGCTCTTGGGATCAAATACCCACGACTGGCTGCCAAGTCTTTACGATCGGATTCACTGAAGGATGTACTATTTCGCGCAAACTGCAGACACGAGAGCAAAGACAGGAAGGAACAGTGCAAAAGCGCAAGTTTTGATCACCAGCAAGAGAATGGGGGCGGAGAAGCAGGCGAGGAAGATGGTAGGACCTGCTACGCCTGCGATATGACTCAAGTCATCCGTAGGAAGCCGCGCGAAATGGAGATCCATTACGGAACCATAGCATCTGGCAACAGCGTCATCAAGGATGCTCTTATTCGAAATAAACTCGTCAAGGCGCTTGGCGGTGATGTGTTGTGTGTCGAAATGGAGGCGGCCGGTTTAATGGATACCTTCCCTTGCATGGTCATACGAGGGATTTCTAATTACGCAGATGCGCACAAGAACGATGCCTGGCAAGAGCATGCTGCCGCAGTAGCGGCTGCTTTTGCGAAAGAATTGCTTGAAGTCGTCGACCCAAGCGACGTGGAGGGGGAGGCAGTCCTGAATAGCGCTCGGACTAAATGTTTGACATACTAGTACTGTGTCCTTATCCTAGCTCTAACATGAAAGTAGTCTCTCATGCAGTTGAGCCACTTGAAAGGGGCGAAATACCATTACGATGTTTGTTAGCTCTTGGATCGATTGTGCCCGATGGTTTTGCTTGTCGACAGAGCGACCTTTTGAGAGGGTCCGCCGAAACTGCTTTGTCGTTTAAGACCTTCAGGACTGGATATAGACCAGTAGACAACAGATGCTACATAGCCCTGATGCCGCAGGGGCAGTAAAGACCATAAGTACAATGATTCTAAAGGACCAGCAGAAGGCACCGTAACATAAATATATAGTCTGTGAATATCGGCAATAGCACCACGGGGAGTACCCTCATGTATGTGGTTACGGAAAGAATGGACACGGTATTCCCACAGAGTATGCTTCTGCGACGGCAACTTGGACTTCATAACGTTTGTATAACCAGAATAGGAGGATAACCCTCCTAAAAGAGTGATGACACAAGGGCTTACTGATAAGTGCCTGACCAAAGAGGCTGGGTGGGAACGAATTGGCTGGCGGAAAAGTTTTTACTATATTATTTTGGGATTGAAATTGTCTTAGAGGGCTCGGGAATTTAAAAACCTGTTAAAGTGAAGGTGGAATGCACTGAGAAGGGGCCTCTTCCAAAGGCCCCGAGAAGTCCGGAAGAGGCAGTGGGTGAGCAATCTGCACGATCTAGTCTCTACGGCTCAACACAACCTGACTTCAATGATATAAAATACTCGCTGGAGGCAGTCAAAAATGTTACAATGGCACCTTTATTTCATGTGTCATCGACTAACAACCTATACGATTCGCGGGTCCAAATCTGCCCAACCTTGCCAACGTAGTCCTTGGTACCCTCTACCTAGCAGTATTTTATACGTCTCCTCAACCCTCGATGAGGGCTGCTAAATTGACAAAAGCGCAACCATTTTTGATGTGGGATGAAATCAAATCACGCGTAAGTAAACTTGGCTTCATTCATCGTCCCACGCCGAGGCTCAAAGCGTACCCGAAGCTGAATTTATGATCGTTTCGTTGAATTGAGGAATGGGTCTTATTCCTCGTCCATCACAGATCGATTCCGACACCATGGCAGTAGTGCAATGACCAAGCCTTCAGTGGTCGAAACTGCCTCAAAGAAGAAACAGGCTTTGCGAGGGCGATTTTCTGCTCACTTTAAGACAATCCTGGAAGACAAAAGCAACCTGCAAATGTGGATATCATGGCCAACGGTGAAGGATTCATTTTTTTACCCCACTCTTCTCTGACCAATCTGACTCTTCTCAATTTCTTGAGGAGTTGATTGATGTCCAGCCTAGCGACTTTTGGCTTCGCTCAAGCGAACTCGACTCACACAAACGGGCTTTAAGTATCCTGGGGCTTTTCCCGCTCATATCTGCTGGACGTGGCCCAAGCCAGCAGCTACGTGGCAATGGCGGAATACTGTCCCACCTGTCATGGCGGGGGACGGTCCCAGCGCTTCTTCATTGACGACGCGGAACCCGACTGTCTGAGTTGCCAGACCCTGGTCAAGACCCTCCGTTACTTCTACTCCTCACGTGGCCCCCGGGGCAGAGTGAGGCTTATTCCCAGTCATTTTGACGACGGTGCGCCTCTCGTCCAAGTCGCTGGGACCGATGACGATGACCAGCCTGCAGGGTTTACGTACTACGTGAGAACGGCCAAAGATGCACAGCTGGTGAATCAACTGGTTGGCAATTTCTTTGCCAATTTGCCTATTGCTCGCGATATGGAGGCAGTCCCGTCGGGCCAGGATACGTTGGGACAAATCCTTGCTTGGGATACGAAGTGCCAACAATCTCATCCCAAATGTCAACGCCAAATCCCGCTGCTGCCTTCGCGTGTACTAGACGTGCGAATCGAGGATGGGAAGTGCAGGCTCCACCTGTCACCTGGGATGCGGGACAACTACATGACGCTATCGCATTGCTGGGGAAAGCTTCCCATCTTGACAACACTAAGCAGCAACATCGATACCCATCTCCATGGGATCGAACTCCAAAGTCTCCCAAAAACGTTTCAAGATGCAATCCACCTTACCGCTCGCTTGGGTATTCGGTACTTATGGATAGATTCTCTCTGCATTGTGCAGGATGACGCCGATGACTGGGCCAAGGAATCTTCCATGATGGCCGCTATCTACAGCAACTCATACCTTACCCTGGCCGCAACCTCTGCTAAGGATGGATCTGAAGGCTTGTTCAAGCCTAGAAATACAGAGATCTATTCGAACAGAATCATCAACCCTTCAAACACGGCGGAATCTGCCACAATTTGTTGCATGACACGCAGAAAGCATGACTGCTTTCGGGGAGTGGATCAAGACCGGCAAGACTTGGACGAGACAGCTTTACCTCTGATGACACGCGCCTGGGTTTTTCAGGAACGTCTACTATCACCGCGACTGCTTCATTTTGCCTCCGACGAACTGGTCTGGGAATGCCAGGAGGCGACAGACTGTGAATGTGGGTATGTCCCAGACTACAGGCAGTTTGAGATGAACAAGGGTAAACATGGCGATAAACTGGCACCCGATACGCCCGACAGAATCCTTTTCCAGGAACTTGTGAAGGAGAAGCACTGGTACCGCTTAGTGCGAAGCTATACACGCCTGGATATCACCAAAGACAATGACCGACTGCCAGCATTCTCAGGAATAGCGAGCACTCTGATAGATCCTCGTTTATACCTCGCCGGCTTGAGGCGAAACCATCTCCTGGGTGATCTTTTGTGGTCTACGGGACTACAACTTCAAGCTAAGAGACCAAATTCCTTCCAAGCACCATCGTGGTCTTGGGCATCGGTCATGGCACCAATCATCCACCCTTCTACCTCCCCTTTCGCTTGGGGCACAGACGAGAAGGAGGCTTTGGCACAGGTCTTAGAGGCTTCTGCAACGCCTTCCAGCCAAGATCCCTTCGGAAGGGTTAGCGGAGGAGAGCTGCGCATAAAAGGCCATTATTTTACAGGTATCGCGGTAGAAAAAGATCGGAGCGAGTTGATAGGCTCCACCTTTGGCTCTCATTGCTTGCGACTCGAGGTGACGAATTTGCCAAAATCCATGTGGCCATTGGAAGTGTCATACGACACCGCACAAGATGCTCGCGAGGCAATCGGCTCACCCGTTACTCTTCTTGCGATTCGCTCAGAAGGTGACAGGATACATTTTCTACTTCTGGGTGCTCATCCAAGCGACCCCCAGAAAATGCAACGGAGGGGCATTACCACGGTGTTGCTAATTGTCCGCATGGATGGAAAGGTGGACCGGGTCCCGATCCAAGAGATACTGGGTCGAGCCAAAAGCAAGGAATTTGTCATTGTCTAGAGTCTATCTAGATCAGACGCCGGACCATATGTCCTCCAAAATATTGAGAAAGACCATTTTCGACGCGTTTGGGATCACCTTGCGTGATAGGTTTCAGATTCCAATCATGCCCGGAATCCCTAGCGAAATCTATGTCATGGTAAATCAGTCGAGTGAACTGAGTGTCACCTTGTGCCCTTCAGCATTGGAACCTGACTTGATTCACAGAACGAAAGTCCGCCTGAGGTTGAGGCGGCGGCAAATTTTCAGCTTCAAATGCGTGATATGCTCAGTGGGTGCTCGGCGAATACTAAAAAAGAGCAACGGGGCTTGCACATCCTATCACGCCCAATTGCCAGGCACCGATTGAGACCGCCTAGGCCTTTCCAGAGGCCGGGCTACCATGCTGATGCTGGGTATCCCAGGCGGCTCACTGATAAGTGCTAGGAAGCGAGCCTGGCTTCAGTACTAAATTCTTACCCCTGGCAGGGATCAAGCTCCTCGGCACCACAGGACCGGACCCCATTCGCGCTTGCAACAGACTAGCATCCGCCTGTTACTGGCACTAGGGATCCTATAATCTATCAAAAATAGCGAAATTGGCCCCATTGCTGGGGACCTGGGGCTCAAGAAAGTCAAGACTGTTGAGTTAAACCTGCTTCCAATCGAACTCACGGACAATGTCAGCTTCGATTTTCGTTTCTTTTGTTTTCACTCGCAGTCATTCCTTTGGATCACAATGGCGCACGAGCTGAAGACTTTTAGAGTGTCCGTCGACGTCGGCGACGGACTAGAGTCGCCGTCTCATACACCACTAGAGACTCCGTCGCAAGTTCCAGGCTATCATTCTGACCAAGAGAAATTATTGCCACACAACTCGCCATCGAAGCAGCAACGGCTATCCCCCCTTCTGGACAAAAGCCTGTTTCGGACCTTGCTATCCTTCTCATGGCTGATCCATGTGATTGCATTGGGCTGCACAGGAGCAGCCGTCCAGCTCACGTTCAACAGCACGTACTGGGCTGATGAGGCAGATTGGGAGGGTCGGTTCTTCTGGTCAATACTTCGGGGCACTCGTATCCAGGACATCATCCAGTTCGCGGCAAAGCTTTACGAGATTATTGTGGTGACATCGCTTTCCGCCATGGTACTCCATGCCCTGCGACGAATGTTGGTAGGAGATGGCGTGGCCTGGGGCTTAATGTCCGGTGCTTACCAGGTTGGCTCGCCCAGCTACTTTTTCTCTCGAGAGCTTTGGGCTCCGTTTCTCAAACCAGGAAACCCCAGGAATTTTCTCATGGCTTTTGGGCTGGCCAGTTTAGTGGTCTACGCCAACATGATCGGTCCCTTTACTGCCATCATCCTCAGTCCGGTCCTTGAATGGTGGCCGGTGCCAGACCCTTACAACGGAGAGAAGTTGACCTCATATGTCAATATTTCGCTTGATTACGTCTATCCGGACTTCCTTGCAGGAGATCTGATAGCAGAGGGAGACTGCAATGTTTACACCGAGCCAAATTGCCCGGACAGCGGCTTTCGCGAGGTCAAGAATCTTATCGAAGCATGGGCCATAAGCAATGCGAAACCTGTCACTGAAATAAAGCATTCAGGACCAGAGACAACGCGCGAATTGATCTCTTCCCTGGATTACTCCACAGAAGATGAACATTTGGCTCTTGCAACAACACTGCACTCATCTGTGGTAGAATTGGCCGGCTCATTTTGGAACTATCTTGACTCGGATGAAACAAATCTCACCATCAATGATTCGAAAAGACCCAGGTTTACACCGGATGTGGATGTATATGCTCCCCTCGTACAGGTTCAATGCAACCAATACTCATATAGCGAGCTCCGAAAGACAGGCGGCAAACCAAGTTTCCAGATGGGAAGAATGCGAAACTTCAGTGCTTATTCCCTGGGATCCCAACACGACGCGTACAAAACCAGGGAGGACTGGGAGGTGCCTTCGAAGCTTTGGGATTTTGACAGGGAAAATCTCGGGGAGATAACCTTCGAATGGGTGGACGTCGAGGCCCTCGGGGAGGATGGAGAACCATCCATTGGCGCGTTTGTGACAGTCCCCATGACGCGACATGAGACGAAGAATGGCAGCCAGACAACATACGTGCAGGACAGCATACTGCTACCTTGCATGATTGATGCTCGTTGGGCAAAGGCCAAAACATTCTACGACCCTTCAGATGATAATTTGATGCCAAACGATCTTATCGACCTTACGAGACTGTCACCATTCTGGGAGGATAAAACATATCACCTCAAGAACCTGGACAATCCAAATATTTTGATTTTACCAGAATGGGCTAAATACTTGAATAATCCAGTTACGAATGTCACCAGTGCGTTGGGAAGTAAGATGAGTGAAAGCACTGCGATGATATGGCTGCTACACAGTTTTCTCTTTCCAGACAACAACGACGATTGGACTTTTGCCTCATTCAAGACGGGCAATTTCACCTCTCAGAATGTGGGCGGGAAGGCGGACAAAGAGGCGGCTAGAGCCGTTGCTTCGACCCTCTCGCTCGCTCTAGCAGATGGCGTCTCGCGTGTAGCGCTCGATCAGGACTATGGCGTCGTCACTCGGGATAATGGTGATGGGACGGTTGAATGTAGGCAGTTGTGGCTTCAGTCTATGGGTGGGAATGAGGCTTCGTTCCAGAGAAAGCAGCAGCAGGTCCAGGGTCTCTACGTCATCAACTGGAAGGCCGAGCGCAAGGGCTGGGGATATGGCTTCAAGAGTCCTGCCATCATAATCGGCGTTGTTCTGCTTCTTATGCATGCTGGCCTTGTGGTTGCGTTTTGCGCCTACGTCTTGTGGTTCCGCCTGAGATCGCACGGATGGGCCAGCGGCGCTTGGGGCGGGCTGAGCGAGATGTTAGGTCTCGCGATCGCGTCACGAAGACCATCCAATCACCAGCTCATAAGAAGCATTGCGGAAGGAGAAGACAAGTGGAATACCATGACGACACCGGTAGTCGTCAGGACAGTGGATCACGAAGGAATAGAGTTGCTCCTTGGCGATATTAACTATGGAAGCCGTCTTACTGTTGGCCGAGCCTATAGTACCTAATCACCTTAATATGACAAGGCATTATCATCTACCAAAGGTTGAGTTGTTTATAAGATTATACGTATCCGAATTGGATTGAGGACACACTAATAATAGAAGGGCTCTCCAGGAGACGCCGATCTACAGATGCTCACCAAAGCAAAAGCAAAGGCTTCGACCCGTTACAATAGGAATTCAGAATTAGACAGAGAAGTAAAAGAGTTTTATTGCAATAAAAAAGAACGAAAAGAATTCTATAAGACGAAGACAATGGTGAAGGGAGTTGAGAAAGAGACCTAATATACAGCTTGCGCCTCACACATTTTCTGATACGTCCCTCCCTGTGCCAGCAGCTCACTGTGTGTTCCCGATTCGATGATACGGCCTCCATCAAACACACATATCAAATCCGCATGTTTGATTGTGCTTAGGCGATGCGCAACGGCGATCGTAATTCTAGAGCCGGTTCCAGCAGCTTTGTCCAACGCATTCTGTACGACTTTTTCGGATTCTGTATCCAGTGCACTTGTTGCTTCGTCTAGAAGCAGGACCTTTGGATCACGAATGAGGGCGCGTGCTATGGCGATGCGTTGGCGCTGTCCACCTGACAACTGAGAGCCTGCCATTCCCACCTGCGTATTCAGACCGTCGGGGAGAGAAGAGACAAAGTCCCAAGCATTAGCGGATCGGAGTGCATCCTCAATGGCTGCGTCAGGAACATCGTGGCTGTTGTATGAGTTTGCTTCGTGCGTGGGGGCGTCAATTCCCAAGGCAATGTTCTCTCGTACGGTACCATCGAAGAGCGTTGGTTCTTGTGGGACCATAGCTAGCATACGGCGATACAGCCGAGGGTTAAGAGAAGGTAAAGCCAAGCCATCAATAGTGATAGAGCCCCGGGAGACATCGTAGAATCGTTGGAGCAGCGCAATGACAGTCGATTTTCCGCACCCTGAGGCCCCGACGAGGGCGATGAACTGACCTTTCCTTGCCTAAGATGAAATATTAGAGCCGTTTTTCATCGATTCACCAGACGACAACTTACTGCAATGCTAATACCGCTGAGAACTGGTATGTCTGGTCTTGTGATGTATGCAAAGTGAACATCGCTTAGTCCCATAGAATCACCCGAGTTCGGGCCTGCTGCTTGGTTCTCGGACGTAGTCTGAATCTTGGGTTGAAGACCGTTGAGCCAAAATATGTAGTTGGCTGCATTTAGCCCCTTGGTAATGCCTGAAGAAAGTCAGCCGGCGCACATTTAGATTTCTTCGAGGTTCCAATATTACTGACTTGTTGAGAACTGAAATAAAGCTGATGCGGCTTGCCCTGCAAAGAAAACGCCGAGAAAGGCAATAAGGAAAGCTGATAGTTCAACATCACCGAACGAGAGAAGTCGACAACCGTACCTATAACGAGATCAGTTAATGTAACAGCCAAGCTGGTTCCTCTAGGAGATGAACTGACCAGAATCCCAAAGCCATGAACCAGTATTCCATAGCCTGCATAAGAGCAAACCAGACCATGAGTGTACACAACGGACTCTTTGACTCGCTGATGGCATACTCAAGCTCTTTTCCATATCGCTCTAGAACAGTGTTCTCGAGAGCCAACGATGAAACAGTCCGAATAGCTGTAACAGCCTCGGAAGCAATTGAAGCACTATGAGCGTAACGTCGCGAGGTTTCGCGATCTAGCTTGGCATCGGCACGGATTTTCACCAATCCCACCCCAACTAAGGGGGGCAGCCCAGCTAGGATTACAACAAGACCAAGCTGCCAGTTATGCGCTAGAGCAAGAATGCTGCTAGCAAAGAGATTCAGTACCGATATGCCGATTAATGCGATATTGAAGCCCATTAATCCAAGAATAGCCTGGGGAGAAGAGTCTGCCCTACTCGCCAATGCACCCATGGTATTCTCAGGCCGCTCGAAAAATTCGATATCTTGACGAAGCATATCCTGGAAGGCCTGTTTGCGATATTTGTAGTTCAGTTCTTGCGCGATGGTATTCGTGGCGTATCCAAGCGTAAAATAGGAGACGAGGCAGCCTGCAGCGAGGACAACAAACATGGATGCAAAGAAGTTTCCGCGCTCAGTAAGCTGAGGCTCGGGAAGGTTCAGAGCGGTCGTTACTTTCGATATCAAAATGGCCTGACCCGGGTTTACAGCGGCTTCAAGCATATGTCAGTCAAAACTTGTGCCGAGTCCAAGGCAAAGACAATAACTCACTTCCGGCAATTATTCCAAAGAATGCTAGTGCGTATGACCACTTGAGCCCTCTGGTCTCTGTCGCAAGCCTGAATATAGCGGTGAAGATGCCTAGTGGGTGGTGAAGGTCAAAATTGTAGCGATCCCTATCTCCATGAGGTGGTGTGTTTGGCACATCTGACGCTGTGGACAGAGGAAAAGCCGGACTGGTTTTCGTCTCCTCGTCATCATCGCTCTGTTGGCTCACAAAGGCCTCATCTCCGTATGTTGGAGCGGCTTTCACTGTAAGATCTTGTGCTTTTACTAGCCGGGCATATGTGTTGTCGTTGGCAATGAGGCTTTCATGGGTGCCTTGTTCCACGATGCGGCCCTTGGCCATGACCACGATGTTGTCCGCTCTTCGGATAGTCGCGAGCTTATGAGCAATGGCAATGGTTGTCCGTCCCTTAGATGCCTTATCCAGTGCTTGTTGAACAATGGCTTCTGCGCGTGGGTCGAGTGCACTCGTAGCCTCATCAAGAAGGAGAACCTTCGGATCGGATACAATGCTACGTGCTATAGCAATACGTTGCTTTTGACCACCCGAGAGAAGTCCGCCGCGCTGCCCAACGCTAGTGTCATAACCTTCAGGAAGGTTCAAGATGAATTCGTGCGCGAAGGCAGTTTTGGCCGCCTCTTGCACTCTCTGTAGTTGCTCTTCCTGCGAAGCATGTTCCCACTGCGTACCACGCAGCCCAAATTTGATGTTCTCGAAGACTGTACCTGCAAAAAGTACTGGCTCCTAGTATATTTAGTATAATTCCAGGTCAAACCAAAGGGATTGCCGACCTGTTGTACGAGCCGAACGGAAGTTCGTAGCCAGTGAAGGTTATATTGGTCGATTGGCCGGTCATCGAGTTTGATATAACCAGAGATTGGATTGTACCATCGCTCTATCAACCCGATTATAGTACTCTTACCTGACCCAGATGCTCCCTGTCTCAATATCAATACCTGAACCCTGAGCTTTTCTTTGAGGAGGCTTACCACTAGAGCTGTCACCTTGCCTGCTGGCACCGCAAGTGAGAAATCGTGAAGGACAGTTGTGTTTGGACGACTTGGGTAGGCGAATGTGAGGTTGCACATCTCTAATTTGCCATCGATCTTGGAGGGAATTTCGCCAGCTTCTGCAAAGGGATCAATAGCGGAGATTCGATCAATTGTGGTGAAAAGCGTGGCGGCGGCAGAGGCAGCCTGGCTGAAATCAATGAAATGCGGACCCAGGGAAGTCAAGTTGGTAGAAGCAATAATTATGGACATTATAACCCTGGTCATAGAAGATCAGAATCATAAAGTAAACTCAACATTGGGTATAGGACTTACGTGAATATCGTTCCGGAGTCGCGGATTTCCCCTGACGCAAGCATGCGGATGCCTTGCCAGAAAGCGAGAGCGAAGCCAAGCTGTACAATAGTAAATTGAGAAGAAAACATGACTCCGAGTAGGGGAGAAAGCCTTTGGCCAACTTTCTTCCCCTCACCAAGAGTCTCATCTAATTTCTGAGCAAGCCTCTCTCGCATTTCGAAGGCATGTACAAGCTTGATGCCCCCAAAAACACCCTCGAGGAAAGAGTTGGCCCTCATATAGATACCAATCGATTGGATCATTAGCTTTGTCTGCATCGCAGAAGCAATGCCAAGAACAATTAGTGCGGCCGGCGCAATGCACAAACATATCAGTGTTAGTTTCCACTGGATCACAAATGCAATGACAAAGGCTGTGACAAAGCTGGCTACACCCTGAAGGGCCAGGCCAAGTTTCTCAGAGATACCTCCTTGAATCAGCTTGCCATTGGAAGTGGCTTGGGTAGCTATTGAACCTGCGTGCCCGAAATCATAGTAGGCTACCTCTTGGCGAAGGGCAGCCTGTAGAAATTCGACTCGGATATTACGGATCGTTCGATGTGCGGCATACGTAAAAAGTAGATTGTAGGTGTAAGAAAGAACGAATCTTCCAATTCCAAGGTACACAAAGTAGAGGCTAGACTCCATGTCAACCTCGGAGATCCGTAATGCGGCGGGTGCGGGAGCAGGAAGGACAAACTCACGCTAACTGAGCAGCATCCGCACGAAAATCGGCAGCACTCGATTGTCCGGAAGCGAAATCGTTCATGGTGGTAATAAAGCTACCAAAGATGAGAGTCTGCGTGGAGATTCCGACTCCGGAAGCGATAGCGGCGGCTGACGCAGCGACCTGGAGGAGGTGATCGCCTTTCGAGCCATAGCGGAAGATCCTCTAAGCGAATTCTATCAGCTCCATTTGCATCTGCACCTGAGTAGGCCTTTACCTTGAAGGCGTCGAGTCCTGTGCTCTCCTTTGTCGGGCTAGAGCCGATTTCTAAGCTTGAATCTGCTTGCTGTGCGGAAGTGCTCGCATCGTCCGTGGTATTCGGTACGGCTTCACCCTTTGCAATCTTCTCACTTATTGACGGATGGTTCATTTTGAAGCACTCAAAGAATTAAACAAGAGATACCACGAGTGGTCGCCTCGTCGTTGTGAGAAAAGGGCCAAGTTCCGAGAAAAGGAAGTGCTCCGGAGTGGGCAACGGCTGTAGTTGGACTAGAAGGGAAATGAATCCAGGTGACATGTAGTGGTCTTGGAATGAATGGTAGGATCTATAGCAAAAAAAGAAAACACTGAACAGGAGAAGAGGAAAATTAACAATTACACCAGGATCCGGCTCAGAAACAGGCAATTTCCAGGATATATCACGGCTGTCACGTACAGAGAGGTGCGGGCAGCGGTCATCTCGGCCACCGAGAATGCTTCGGATTACACACCAACCCCAATTGGGATTGTGGAGCCTTTCACAATTCGCCCACGATCACGGCAGTTGATTCGCTGCTTCACAGACTCTAGTCATGCTAGGGCCACTATAGCGTGGTCTCGGAGCTGGCGTCGTCGAACATACTTCGGGGCCGACTTCTCCATGTCCCGCGTTTCAACTCTCACTCTCTCATCTCCCAGACAGCAGATGCAAAAAAAGGCCTTACCAGCCAATCGTTGCGCCTGCAGCCCAGGATGAACAATGACCAGCTTGAGGGCGGTGGGGGCGAAAACAGTCCTGATCTCCTGGCTAAGCCGCATAGTCGAGCTCTTCGCGCTGTAAGTATTCCAATTCGGTGTCGCCGATGTCATGCTAATAATGAACAAGTGTGACGCATGTCGAACACGAAAGGTATATGACAGATAGTGGACCGTTCAAGAACTTTCCAAGTGCTTAATATTTCTAGATACGGTGCAACAAAGAATCGCCATGTTCTTATTGCTCCCGGATTGGTATAGAGTGCACCCTCGCTACCGATAAACCAAGAGAGAAACGAACACGGATTCTTCTCACTCCTCAATAGCAAGTCGAGCAGTTTCAGTGTTTTGTCTAAATTGGACTAACCTTTCACCGCTCAGTGAAAAGAAGTTTGACCACATCGATCGGCGGCTTGATGCCGTCATGGAGATGCTCACCGAAGTCAAGAACAGCATACCAGCTCGCAGCAACACGGAGACGAAGAAAACTCCGCACTTATCAAGCGACCAAACCACCGCGTTCGAATCCGCAGATCATGTTGCAGAGAGCGAGTTTGATCCTACCATGAGTATTCATTCTGCTCTTGCCCACGACTTTTTCAAGAAAACCACTACGAACAATCCTTCTGCAAATTATGACGAAGGACTGAGCGAACTCTCCGGGGCTCTGGAGAACTATGTTACTTCCGTAAAGCCATCCGCAGCGATAGATGATTACTCTTATCCGCGAGCCAGAATATCCCAACAACAAGTTTTGCAGGCTTGTGAGCTTCCCCCAATCGGGGATGTCATGCGACTTATCCGCGACTCGAGTAGTAGGGTCCCTGAGCTGGTTCTCCTTTAATGACGCGACCGGTCGTCTTGCCACTAATTTTACCTCTGCTAATGATTCTTAACAGATCAGGATACTGTGAAATCAATCTTGATCTTCAACTTTTTCCCCAATGGGGCCTTTTCGGATTTATGCCTCAATGTCTACTTTTCGAAAGACTTCACCCCAACAAACTTCCTCGCTGTTAACGTCGGCCTTTATTACTTACTTCGAGAGTCCTCTTTTGTTATGGCTGGACTAGAGGCATCTCAGCTTTTGCGGTCCGCGAAACTGTGTCGTCGAAACATTGACATAGCCTTGGCGTCGCTACCGTTGTATCTACCTAAAACCTCCGAAACGGTCGTTTCTCTCTTCTGTGGGGTAAACATATTCGATTAACATGCAAAGAGTAGTGAAAAGAGCTAATCTAGTCTCTATAGATGCATTACGCAATTGACGATTCGAAACCGGACCTGGCGTGGACACTCATGGTTAAAGCTTCCGAAATATGCCAAGCTTTGGGCTATCATCATATGCAATCCACAGCGGAAACTTCAGAAGCCGATTCAAGTCATCAGAAGTTGTTATTCTGGTCTTTGTACATTGCGGAAAAAACTATGTCTCTACGACTAGGCCGAGCATCCCCCATATCTGATTGGGATGTGACTACTACTCCGCCGCCTCGGCCTCCCATCAGCTCCCCAGACGCACCGTTTCACTGGTTTTTGCATTTAGGAGTCCAATCTGCTCGACTCCATGGGAGTATTTATGAGCTATTATATAGCCTTGCATCGTTCAGATTACCCAGCCATGTGCGACATGCACATGCACAAACGCTGGACAAGCAAATCAATGATTTCGGCGCGGAAATAGATGCAATAATGGTTCGTGTTATTCAAAGATACTGAAGCCATCGACTGCAAGACTTGTACTGATCTTTGCCTCATAGAAAGATTGGGAGAATTCTGCCCAGCAAACACCCGACCAACGTTTGATGCCGTTCCTCTTTACAAGTCAAGACCTTATCCGGTGGTCACTCTTGATACTAGTTTATCGAACGGAGCCTGGCTTGCCACTGTATCCTACAACGTACAGCGAACGATGCATAATGACTGCCCGGAAAGCTCTGGAGCGGTTTCAAGCTTATCTCAATTTGCTGACTAGCACAACAAGTCGTGTGCCTGGGTTTCTGCACAGGTATGACTTTCCAAAATCTTTAATGCCCACCACTAAATACCCTCCCTATTGTTAGTGTTTTACTTTATGCCCCTACCGTGTTCACCATCATATTTTGTAATGCCATAGAGACGATTGATCGAGAAGATTCGTGTCGTCTTCAAGACTTCTGCGCAAGGCTACAGCTCCTTACCCATAATTCCGAACCAATACGCAAAATGCAGCGCCTGGTTCAGATCCTGTCCAAGCTGGCGCTCAGATACGTTGAGACGCGAAGAAATGCGTTAGACCTGGATGGCACTAACTTGAACGCGGCTACAAATCACTACATGTCGCTGCTAGGCTTTTCCAAGGCCGGTTCTGTCGCAGAGCATGATCACGACCAGGCACACGCTCCGTTTCTCAGTGAACCACTGAACAATGATGGAACAAGTCAACAGATTTTTAACCCTATGATGTGGTTAGACAATTTTTCTCAGCACGACGAGTGGCTGATTGATCCTGAGCAAAGGGATTAGGAGGATTTTTGACGTTCAACATCTACTATTTTTTCTTCCATGACTATTGTGTCAGCAGTACAATGTGCCCGGGACCTTCAAGGCTTGCTTACCCTGGACCTATAATCAAGATCCGTTCCGATGCCAAGGAGTAGCGCAGCCGAACTTGAACAATATAACCATTGATCCCGCTTGAGCCAAAACATTCCATAATGAAACACCGAGAGCCTGGTCTTATCTCTGACGCAGGTCCTTGGGTACGCACAAATTAATGGCACAAACAAATAAGACATGGGCCGGCCGATACTGTGGCAAGTGAAAAGTACTGCCTCTGCTTAGGCTCAAAGTGCGCTAACCCGCTCATTTCGATCCAGTTGATGGATGAATAATCCAGCCTCGAAACCTAGCATAGTCATGGATCTCGCTGTATGCTTCATCGTGGTCCTCCCGAGCCGTTCGATATGAACACAGAAAGAACAGCGGCGTACGCAGCCGAGGCAGCCATCATTTCATAGCTCGACACCTTCAACGTCGCGCCCACAACCACTGCAAAAAGTGCGATGAAACAACAAACAGCCGCAAATTGGCTGGTTCTGATCGAGCTATCCGACAAAATCGCAAGCGGTGTGATGAGAAACATTCCAACTAGCATCGTTGTAATCACCCGTCCAGTCATACTGCAGATGAGCGCCGTGTTGTGATAAGACCACTCGGATTTATGCTTGGTGGGAGTGGCTTCGGGGCTACTTTGCTTGTTCCTCATACGCCAGTACCGAAAAGCACGGAGCTGCTTATGCAACCAGCGTTGGAAGGGATCGATGCGAGAGCGAGTTCCAAGGTCTACTCGGATAAGTCTTGTTTTATACTTTTCGAACAAACTCATATTGTGATGGAAGTCTGGTTGGCCGTCGTCTTCAAGTAGTGAAACCGTTTCCATAGCCATGACGTGGCCAAAAGCTGCAAGAGCCTCGTCTGGTCAAACGGATCAGTCAGCAATAAGTGTAAAATCCCATGAATTAATGTTTTGTGGGCACCAACCGTATTGTTGAAGTAAGGTACGGAGCTTCAATATAAGCTCTCGTGTAATGACTTTCTCTGCAGGAGGAGGGCTATCGTCAAGTTTGCAGTGTTTCAGCCCGAGTCTATCCCGGGATGACGGCTCATGTCCAAGACCAAGGCCAGCTTGGTAGATGGTATGGTCCAGCTCTGCAATTTCTTGTTCCAAAAATCGTAAATTTAGTAGGTGCGTGGTTTTAAAGCGTCGAAAACCATGCAGGGTGACATTGCTGTCGGCGGTAACGCGTGGCCACAGTTCACGGAACTGCTTCGCCTCGGCACTCACATCTTTGGGTTTCTCTAAGTGCATCGTCGAGTTGCGTTGCGCGGGTCTAGAAAGTGTAGAAGTGGCGACGAGAGGCTTTCAACAAGCAAGTCGTGGGTAAATAAGATCCTAAAACACAATCAAGGGACAGGTTGTTAGCAAACTTGCGACCAAGGTGAGGATACAAAAGGCCTTACTGAAATCTGGTCAGTGAGCTTCTGCCTATAATAAAGAGAGAGCGTGCGAACCTTCGTGACGGTATTGGATGTCGTTACGCTTTCGGTGTTGACTTGCGCCCCGTCAGGCAGCCACATTGCCTCGCATCGAATCGGTCCGCTGAAAGCGCCTCACCTTTCAATCAGCCAATCATGCGGCCTCCTGAATGAAGGTTGCATTGAAAGCAACAAGGCAACCCGAGAGCCTCACAGTTAAAATGGTTTGCAAACCCCGCACCAGGCTCCCGTGTCATGCTCGTTCCACAACTTGTTTGCGAGCATCTGGCTTGCCTCATTTTGGGTCATGATGTCGCTCAAGAAACTGCACCGAACAAACTACTATGTTGCGTGGATTGCGCCGGTCAGTGACCTTGAGCTGCTCCCGTCACGCCTGATGCTTGACGAGGAGCACCAAACCCCCGATTACGATACGTCTTACGATGACAATATTTACATTTGTGGCTCAATGGCCGGCCATAATATGGTTATCGCAACTTGTCCACCAGGGCTCACCGGCAATGTAAACGCAGGGCATGTGACTGGCTCCATGTTCAAGACGTTTCCAGGGATCCGGATGGCTCTGCTAGTAGGCATTGGCGGTGGCGTACCTGTTGCGTACTCTTCAGATGACCCGACCAAGAACATCCACCTCGGGGACGTTGTGATTGGTTGGCCGGGCGACGGAGGCCCAGCCTGCGTGCCATATGACTCTGGAAGGTGGCATGTGGGCGGCAAGTTTGAATCATTGGGTACTATTGACAAGCCTGATCGAGTGCTGCTCAATGCCCTAGGCAAGCTCTCCTCGGATCACGAGATGGATAGAAGCACCTTTGAAGAGCAACGACAAAGGCTGCTAGTATCGAAGCACAAACGAAAGTTTACTTATCCTGGGCTTGAGAAAGACCAACTCTTCTCGGCTTCTTATCCTCACGCGGGCCAATATAACGACAAATGCGCCAATTGCGACACGACCAAGCTTGTCAAGCGACCAGAGCGAACCCTCGAGGAGGCAAGGAGCCTAATTTTTCATAAAGGAAGAATTGCCACTGGGAACGCTGTGATACAGGATGGAGAACACCGGGATCGAATAAGGGAACAATGCAATGGTGCTTTATGCATTGAGGAGGAAGCCGCTGGTGTGGATGTGAGTAGATCGTGCCTCGTGATTCGAGGCATTTCAGACTACTCCGACTCGCACAAAGGCGACACGTGGCGCTCATATGCCGCCGGCAACGCGGCTATATTTGCTCGAGAGTTGCTATCCAAGATTCCACCTGGCAAAGTTACTGAGCTTGCTGTTAAAGGTATGTAGGTTGTTGATACGCATCTCCTATATATCTACGGATAGTAAAATTGATATGTTCTACGTGCATAGAAGTGCCAAAACGCCATTTTATGGTGCCATTTGGACGAAACCCTCGTTTTGTCGGCCAGGAGAATGTGTTGGCATACCTGCTAAAGAGGATTCCTCCGCATATGCACAAGGATACGTGCCAACGAACTGTTGTTGAAGGCTTGGGTGGAATAGGCAAGACGCAAGTTGCTTTAGAGGCCGCGTACCGGATCCGCGACTTGTACCCGGACTGCTCCATTTTCTGGGTGCCAGCAGTGAGCCTTGAAACCTTCGAAAGTGCATATCGCACTATCGGTCGACATCTTGGCATACAGGGAATAGATGATGAGAAGGCGGATATCAAGACCTTGGTAAAGGAGGCCTTGAACCAGTATGACGGGAGTGGCTGGCTTCTCATACTTGACAACGCGGACGACTGGGAATTGCTGTTTACGAATGAAAAGCTCATGTCTTATTTACCTACCAGCCGAAGGGGCTCTATTCTCTTCACGACAAGGAATCATCAGGCAGGAGTCCGATTTGACAGTTGCGGCAACCTAATCAAGCTCCAGGAACTGGAAGAGCCTGATGCCAGGCAGCTCTTGCTCCAGGATTTGGATGCTGACCAGATTGCCGATATACAGACGACAACAGAGCTCCTCAAGCATCTTGCATACCTTCCACTGGCCATACGGCAGGCATCAGCGTATTTGCAGGAAAACACAAACATAACCTTGTCCAAATATCTCTCGTATTGCGAGTCCAGCGACCAGTCTCTAATCGCACTTTTGAGCAAGGATTTTAGCGACCAAGATCGATACGACGCGATCAAGAACCCAGTGGCGACGACGTGGCTTGTTTCATTTGAGCAAATATCGCGGGACAAGCCGCTGGCGGCAGAGTATCTTATGCACATTTGCTACTTTGCAGTCAAAGACATTCCAGTGTCCCTGCTGCCCCCAGGGGAGCATGAACCGGACGGGGACGAGGCGATCGGCACATTGACGGCCTATGCATTCATTACGAAAAGGAGAGCTGGAGATAGATTCGACATTCATCGACTTGTGGGCTTGGCCATGCGCAATTGGCTGCAGCAGCGGAAACTGGCAACTGCCCGTGTCACAAAGACGATAGAATTGCTTCGTGATGTATTCCCGTGGCCGGAGCATGACAATCGGGAAGTTTGGACAGCGTACATGGCGCATGCACATGCCATCTTGGAGCATCGCGATTTGTGCACTGACACAATGGCGTTGCAATGCTTGTTGCACATCGTCGGTTGCGCAGATGTCAGACTCGGGAATTACTCAAAAGCCTTCCCGTTCATGCAGCAGGCACTAACCCTTTCAGTAGCCTTTTGGGGAGCGGACGTCGCCCACGACATCATGCATAGTTTGGCATCGGTATTATTTGCTCTAGGAAGATTCGAAGAGGCAAAGCCGCTAATTGACAAGGCCATTGACTTGCAGAAAAAGGTTCTAGGGCAGGAGGACCCCAGAACAATTGGTAGCATGTACCTCTTGGCTCAAATTCTTCGAGGTTTTGGAAAGCCAAGAGAGGCAGCAGCCATCCTCCGCCAGACGCTGGATATTTGCGAAAAGAACATGGGCCCTGAAGACGGTCTGACCCTCGGCGGCATTACGAAATTGGGAGATGTACTCAACAGCTCGGCGCAATTTGAGGAAGCCGAGGCATTGTATCGACGTGCTCTTCAGGCCCATGAAAAGGCTTTAGGGTCGGAACATCCTGACACAATCCGCTGCTTGGTGGGGTTAGCAAGCACGGTCGGGTACCTCGGGCGATGTGTCGAGGCAAAACAAATGCACAAAACAAGTCTACGCCTCCACGAAAAAGTGCTCGGGATCGACCATCCTGATACCATTTTAAATAGAGGTAATTTAGCAGTCACGCTAAGGCGGCTTGGACGATATGACGAGGCAGGGCGAATGCAGCAACGTGTGGTTCATGCTCTGGAGAAGCGTTTCGGGTCAGAGAATCACCGCACGCTCTGGGCCAAATCTAGTTTGGCACGCACCTACGAAGAACAGCAGAGATATGATGAAGCAGAAACTTTGCAACGGGAAACATTACGGTCAATGACACAAATTTTGGGGCCAGAGCATCCCGACGCGATAGACAGCATGCATAGTTTGGCATGCATCTATGCAAAGCAACAACGATATGACAAAGCACAAACCCTGTATCGGCAAGTATCGCAATTGACGAGAAAGGTGTTGGGAGCGGAGAATCCTCGAACACTCGACAGGATGCTTGATTTAGCAGACATCCACCTACGGCAGCAAAAGTTTGAAGAGGCAGAACATTTGCTTCAGGAAACATTACAACTAGGAGCCAAGGCACTACAGCCAGCTCACCCGACCAATCTTGATTGTATTGATCATCTCATTTATATCCGTGGAGTCCAAGGGCGTCGGAAAGATGCAGCAAGGCTGGGCATGCTCAGAATTATCCGCACTACTCGCAGTACCGCCTGTCAAGATAGCAGCATGAAGAGAGATGCCACGTATGTTGCTGCACAAGTCGTAGCGACGTGCAAACCCCTACCGTCTTCTCTCGGAGCGGCATCTCCAACGAGAGGCACAGAAAGTATGGTCAGTTACTGTTGCCAAGCACTCAGGAATTTCCATGTTGAAATCCGGGCCAAGGCGTCGACCGAGGAGGAGAAGATGGTTGCTCAACTTTTCCAGACGTTCAACGACAGAGCTGCCATAGCCTGGCTTGCTGTCAAGCTGATGCAGCGTGACGTGGAGCAAGAGTGTGATGCCGAGATTGATGGGGTTTCTGATCCAACTGCCGCCAGAAGACGGATAGACGACTGGCTGGCACAGACTTCCAATCAGAGGCACTTGCCTAAGAAGAAGGGTCCTGTCAACAAAGGACTGCAGCACATGACACGCATCAGCCTTTCCGAAGTTGATAACCACCACAACAATAATCTGTGGGAAAGTGAAGATCACATCGACTTTCCAGAGGTTAAGCGGTTGAAACTGTTTCTTCAGCGTGGTTCTCCTTTTCGTAACCTTACAAGGAGGCTACGAATTATGCAACTTCCAATATTTCGACCTCATTGCTCCCCTCGGTCAGCCGACTCATCCGAAGGCAACCAACGTTGGTCTTCTACCTTCCGCACAGAATGTTCCGGGTTGCATGTGAGCAACCGCCGGGCTGCGATGGCGATTCGATATCCCGAGAAACCACCAGTCAAATTTCCGTCCAAAACAAAATCCAGACCAGTGGACAAACAAAAGAAGAAGCGAAAAGCTGACAGAAGATGGCCGTGTCCTTGGTGCATCAACTTTTGAACCGGTAACCACCCTCGCATGGGACCACCATGAACGTCGTTGTGGATGGTTTCGTGGAGTACGAGAGGTGTCCTTGGATTTCCCAGCCCCTGCACTGCCGGGAACAGGGACCAATGCAAGAGGCACGGGTCGCTATCTTACTTTTAAATTAGCAACCAGCTCGTATAGCCCTAGATGTCGAAATAGTCAAGGCTAAAGCTGAATGAGAGCGTAAGCCCACCAATCAATCAGCGCCTCTAGCGTCATGCTTCCAACACAACACTTCCCCTGCTGCCAGGATCCAAGAAATCCTGCGAGTACAAAAAAAAATTGTGGATGGGTGCGGCCCGCTCTGGCCTTTCGAAAGGCTTTAAAGTCGTCTTGCCCAGGAGCTTGGCGATCGTTCTAGCAACCGACGTCGACACCTCAACTGGAAGAAGAAGAAAAACACGAAAGGTCCTAGAGACGATGTCTCGCACTCTAATGGCATTCACAGCATTGCTGGCCACGGGTTCGATCCTTATAAGCGCAGACTCCCCCGTGGGCTGGAGCGAGGAGCCACTTGAGAACGGCAATGCCACCAGCATCGTGCAGCAAGTGCCAGGCTACGACTACAGAAAAGAGTATCCGGGAAGACCGATACTGGCTTCCGACATTCTTCTTTAGGAATATCGGTGAGTACGATGGATGGTTTTGACACAAAAAGGGTAAAAGTAAGGCATGTTCGTCCTGGGGCTGCTGTTGGAGCTCAAGCCGGTGTTTGATACAGTGGCAGTCATCAACATCCAGTGTGGATAACGGTCTCCAATAGGGACTCCCTTGATTAAATAAAGAATGCTGGAAGACATGGTAAGAAGCTAGAAAGAAAATTCCAATGACAATGTGTAAGAAAACAAGCTGGGAAGATCCTGATTCCTGCAATTACACAAACCCAAGGCCCCATTTCATGTTCTTGCCGACCTTTCGTTTTGGATCACGCAAACCAACATTAAAACCTGTGATCCCTCGAGGATCCCGATGTTGGCTATAGTCCTTTGGGTTCCCATGTATCCTGGGAACTTGCTGTTGGTGCCTGTAATCATCATCATGCAACAGCCTGTAACAAGAAGATAATTGAAGATGGTTTCATGTTGAAACAGCTGCATTTACAAAACGAATCGCTTCTCGGAATGGCCAATCAAGCCGTTTTGGGCCCATATGGTGGTAAAATTGAAATCAGTCACCCCTGCAAAGCGGGCACATTTCTCTGGACCCGGGCCTGATATGGGTTGGCGCCCAGGCAGCCAACAAAACTTCAGCCAAGTGAATAGCTTGGAGGCAGCTCGCTGTGCCCCCTCCTCTACAACAACCCCACAGCTCCTCAGTTCCTCTTCTGAAATCTGGACGTTATCTTGGCATGCAACAAACTTCCTTTACTACTGCCGAAGGCTATCATGGCCTCCGATTACCCTCCTCCACTCATTATCCCGCCACTCTCCCTTCCTCACAAACACACGTTCATTTTACTACACGGCCGTGGCTCTAACGGTGGAAAGTTTGGTCCCACTCTCCTCGAAACGCCTATTGTCGATGAATCCAAGGCAAACCGCGATTCAGGAAACACTGAGTGCCTCGCCAAGGCCTTCCCACATGCTCGTTTTGTCTTCCCAACAGCAGCACGGCGACGAGCAACTATCTACCGCCGCGCCTACACTCATCAATGGTTTGACAATTGGAAGCTTGATCCGCCTGGTGCAGATCGAGAAGAGCTTCAAGTGCCGGGTCTTCATGAGACAGTCCTATACCTCCACAGCCTTCTTGAATCGGAGATTGCAATCGTCCCTGGAGGTGCTGCCAACGTTGTTTTAGGAGGATTGAGCCAGGGATGTGCTGCATCCCTTGTTGCATTGTTACTCTGGGAAGGGGATCCAATTGGAGGCGCAGTAAGCATGTGTGGCTGGCTTCCATTCCGAATGCGACTTGAAGAGCTGGTGGAAGAAAATGGGGATGCGGACCAGGACGAAGATTTTGTCGATGTTTTTGAAGCCGATGAATCTCAAGAATCTACTCTTGATCCGCCAGTGCGAGCTATCCGTTGGCTGAGGGATGAACTAGACTTCCCAACAGTCTCTAACAGTCAATCTACCTTGACATTCCAAAAAATCCCTCTATTTCTGGGTCATGGTGTTGAAGATGATCGAGTTAATATAGTTCTAGGCCGGGATGCCTCCAAGCTTTTGAATAAGATGGGCTTTGACACGCTTTGGAAAGAGTATGAGACTCTTGGACATTGGTATTCAGCAAATCTGCTGAGGGATATGATCGAGTTCTTAAGACAAAGTATACAATAGAATAAATGTATCTACTACGCTCGCAAAGCTAGCAAGTCAAGGTCCTTATATATCGCAAGTTCTCTAGTTGATGATTAGTTTAAATAACTAGACTACACCCACATCTTATAATAGTAGCAGGTGTGTGACTCTTGAATTCGTATCCAATGAACAGACACCATGAGAGATAAACATAAGATTCGTCGGCCCGGGCCACATTGTGACGAGCCATAATGCAACAAGTGTCCCGTCTCTAGTACATACCGTGTTTGCAGGAGAAGATCAAAAATGCTTGCATTTACCCAGTGTTATTGTTTGCAATCAACAGCCTCCTACTGGTTCTCAAATTAATGGTTGTATAACAGCTGCCATTTTCCATGCTTGAACTGTTCACAACATTTGATGCTGGCGTGCATGTCTCAGAAGCTCATCTCCTACTCTTCAGCCTCTTGGTTTGCTCCACTGCCCGCTCCACTACCCACTCCACTGACTCTGGTCGATCTCTAGATCTTGATCATGGGGCTGCGGTAACAATAACTACAAGACTGCAGCGGAACTGCGTCTAAGTAACATATCTATATTAATAGCATAAGGTACTGACTCGGTCTCAGGATGCTGATAGTTTTAGAACAGATCTAATTGCTGCAGCAAAGCTGCATTGGTGCATTGAGCTCCTAAGCGGAACAGATGGCTCGAGCTCTGCAAGTGCCTTGTGGCACACTGTGTTTATGTCTTCTTTGTCGACTTTTTACTGTATCTGAGGCTCTGGGTATTAGACCTCCCTACTGGATGATTTTATTGTAGCTGCATCCGCATTTGAACATCTCGAATAAGATCTCCTTCATAAATTAATCACTAAGTGATAGCATAGTTGCAAATGAGGGAAGTAAAGGGCAGATAGGATTAAGAGGATCGTGTAGGATGATAGAGGGCATAGAGGGCATACCAGACTTCCAAGAGCTTACACTAGACATTGAAGGGAAATTAGGAAGTAGAGAGAGAGGATAGGGCGGTAGAGCCTTGTATAGGGCTGGGTAGGTATGAGAGATATCTCGGCCAAAGAGGGTATAGTTGGCAAGGAGTCATGCCCTTCCTGGAACCATGTGTACAGTTTTCCGCCTTCCAATCAATGCTCATTGTGGTGTTAAGTCCTCAGAGGTTCATGCTTAAAGGACCGTATTAAAAGGGCGCCAAACATCTTGGAAACGACGATTATGTCTTGAGAAACACCTCAGTGCTTATATCCAGCCGTATACCTGAGTATAGCACGAGTGGCGTCACTGGCAAACGTAGCTTCGAACCCATCATGGTAGACATCAGCCGTTAACCGAAAGCGTAGATGCTTGTCAAACCGCCCATTGCTTGATCCAGTAGGTCAAACGCCGGGGGCCCAGTTGTTCAAAGCCACTGGAGGGTGCCTGAGTCTTTGCTTTCGTCCTGGATATTGGCATGTGCCGCGTCTACCCACGGCAGTGGTAGCTCCTTGAGCCAAGTTAGCAGGTTAGCATGATGCCTATAATCGTCCGCCTGAGTCTCATTGAGGCTGCTGTAACCTTGTGCACCTCCTGATCATATTCGTTCAGACTATAGAAGTTTGAGTGTCAGTGCCTGTTCACTCTGTTTTAGCTCCAGCAATGAAGTGAGTCAGATAACACAAATTTCTCCCACATCTACCCAGCCATTGTTTGCAAAAAGGGCCTTAAAATAGGCGGGATGAACGCTGAGTGGCTGCATGATTGTCTATTCATTGAAGGCGCTTGTATAACTGTAACTCAAAATTCTTGAAACATGTGTTTCTCACAGAAATAACGCCTGGGCTCCCGTTGGACACTATCCATCATCAAGCATTCCCTTGTCGATCTCTCGACCATCATACGGTCCTGCGTCAAGGACCAACTCAGAAATCGTTCGGCCAGCATTTCTCCTTGGGCCACAGCTTCTCATCGTGTGTGCTCGCATGAACCTCGAGCTGCTGCTTGTTTGTGTTGACGATTTCTTTCCGACAGTTCTGGCACTATGACAGATACACTCAGCTTCATGTTTCCGCATAGGTGCTGTGAGTTGGGAGATAGTTACAATAGAGGTTGGCTTAGGTGGCTTGACCGGCAAACCGTTGGCTTTCACCGGAGTCCTAGTGCCAGCAGCCTCCGCCTTCTTCTGTTCCCTGTTGCGCTGTTAAGCAATGTCAGTAAGGGACAGAGAAGCGTTTGGGTTCCGTTGTGTCAATGAAACGTACTCTGTCCTTCTTGGAGATAGGCATTATGACTAGAGTAAGTTTATACGAATGTGACTGAAACAGAAATATAGAAAAGTAATATAATGTTTTGAGGTGAGGTGAATGTGTAGAATGAGCTACTCTTAGAATTCGGTAGAAAAAAGGAGGGTCGAAAAGTTTTCACTGTGCAGACGGCCTGAGACCCCAGATTCGCCCCCAACTCTGCAATTGTGCCTAGATATACAGCTAAGAGGTAGAAGGGTTCTGTGTGGGTTATTCTAGTAGGCGATCCTGGCCAATTGGAGTAAGATCAGGCCTCGCGTAACGCCCCTTGCCGGATGTCGCTGTATTGAGACGACTGGAATTTTCACACATTCATTTCTCACAAAGAATGGGTCGATAAGAAGGCTAAAGAATTGTAGGCATAGCGCGTGAATGCTGCAAGCTTGACAGGCTTATTGCCGGCGCCAGTCGTTCTCCAATTTTTTAGGTTGCCTTGGCTTTTCTGTAAATCGTCAAATGAACATTTAATATGAATCCCTTTTCATGAAATTTATACTGCGTCCTTGTCAAATTGACTGAATAATCCTTGTTAGTCTGAGAGGCCGAAGCAATGAGAAAACTGAGGAGATGTAAACCCACTGCCCACGAAGACCGTCGTGTCACTGGTTTTATTTTTGCTGGTTCGTATTTATCGATGGATCGATGGAATTGTAGGCCTTCTCTTGATCTCTCATTGTTCCTTCTCCCTCACAATAGCCCGTAGCGGGATAATCTGTAGACTTCATCCCCAGATGTCCGTAATGTACCTCTCACGCAGTATGTCCACCCACCAGTCTTCCAGTCCTAGTTTATTTACATCACTGCTGTCTTCCTCCAACCATGTTGCATAAATGCGCCGAACCGTATCCTTGACCCCAGAACTCAGTCCATGGCTACCGCAAATGAGCACCTTGGCGCCCTTATCCCACATTTGCTTAAAGTGCTTGCGGTCATGCCATACGAGATCCTGCACATACTTGGGTCCGCTCTCAGGATGTAATCTCGAATAAGAATAGCGAACATCGACAGCGCCAGCAGCCTGCCACTCTTGCAATTCCGTTGTGAAGAGCGCGTCACTTGGAGTTCGGCAACCGACATACAGCACTGCTGGTGCTAATGTGTTTCTCGGGTCTGCATTGAGGTTAATCCTCTGCACGCGATCATGTATAAAACCTCTGAACGGGGCGATGCCAGTCCCGGCGCATATCATTATCATGGGTGCCGATTGATCATTTGGTGGCTGAAATCTTTGCTGCCCTTGCCGTATTCTGCAGTTCAGTATATCGCCCGTCTTCAGACTCGCAAGGTAGTGTGATGCAAGTCCCGGCACTGAAGTCTGACCAAGCAGTGGTGTCGACATGTGATGGGATAGGAGAGACCAGGTGATGGTAAGCGACCCAGGTGATGCGTGGGGCGAGGATGAAATCGAGTATTGGCGTGGTCGAAGTGGTGGAAGCATAGATATTAGTTGCGGCAAGGAGATGTAGATACTTGGGAACATTTTCAAAAGTTGCATAATTGTTGGGCGTCGGTTGGAACCATGCGGCAAACTCTGTATTAGTTCTTCAAGCTTTCTCCCATCCTCATCCCTCCGACAGGCTTCTCGGATAACTTCGATTTGCTAGATATGAGGTTAATTAGCTTCATAAAACTATTCTAGACGACATGATTACCTACTTTCAAGCTTGCTGGTTGGCGAAACTCAAGTCGCCTATGAATATTGTGCAGTAATGACTCCGAAGCGTTGAGACTTCGAGTGCGATTGTAATCAAAGAGTTCGACCAATTCTTCTAGTGAATTGCGAGGGTAAACCTCAAGATAGTCTCCAATCATATATGTGGTGCCGTAAGGTAACTCAATCTCCATGTGAGACTTTCGATGCTCCGCAGTGGGCGTCAATTCGATAACGTCGAGGACTTTGAACTGAAGGCAAGACGAGCCATCTCCAATTGCTTGCAGCAGCTCATTGGGGTCTTGCTCAATTTGTCCTGAAGCTTCGAAAGGGAAAGCTTCCTGTACTCCAGGCCAGAGTTCGTCTGACTGCCAAACATCAAAGTCGCCGAGAACATTCCCCTGCGCCACATCACTGAGGCCCAAAGGAGCCATCAGATGTGCTCCACCCTGCTTCAACAGCTTGTGAATATGTATAGCAATTTTCTGGTGAGTGCTCTTCCAATCACCTGTGGAAGACGTAAGCTATACAGAACGGGTGTTTTCAAAACAAGAAATACTTACTGCTGCCACACCCAAAGACCGCGCATCTTACGGTGCTCAAAGCTCCTTCTCCAACTTTGTTGAGCCATTCTACATATCTGCCTGAGTTATCTAATCATTCTTCAATCAGAGACATTGCTCGAACTCTGATGGTGGTGGGATAATACGTACCAGGGGGCTGTCCCTCGTACTGGGTGGAAGTAATGAACACGACAGGTCTATCAGTCGGGACTCCATCTACCGCTTGATCAAGAGTTTGAATTGTACAGTTGAACCCCCTCTGCAACGCGGCCTTTGCAAGCTGCTCCGCCAGACCTCGGCAGGTCCCTGTAGTTGATCCAAAATATATTGCCAATGGCTCCGATCTTGAAGCCAAAGCTTTGTCGGCAGCCTTCGTCGTCTTCGTGTGTATAGCTGAATTTGGATGGTGAAACAAGTCATTTGAAAGCGCCAATGTGCTCACGCCAGGCCGTACTTTGGCATATATGAAGAGATCTCGCGGCTTTAATGTTAATGCCTCCTGGATGGTAATCTGATAGTTGGGGTCTGCGAGCCTGAGTTCGAATTTTTGAAACAAGAGGGCCGTTGCTAGGATAGCCTCTTGCATGGCAAATTCGCTCCCTAAATGCTTGTGTAAGTAAGGAATCCCTTGTTCACGACAAGGGACAGGGAGACAAACCAATACAAGCGCGCATCCCGGTGCCGAAGGCCTAAAATGCTGTCAGATTATCAACGCGACAAGGACATAGTGAACTCACTTTGAAGCAGCCTGGAGGAAGCTGATTGAAGTTCTCGTCCAACATCCTCTCTGGTCGAAACTCATTCACGTCATCGCCGTAGGCAGATACTTCACGGTGCAAAGGTGGTATGAGGACAAACATGGCTTCATTCCGCTTTAGAGCGTACTTTCCTTGGAGGAAGAAAGGTTCGTCGGCGTTTCCTTGAATAGCAACTGGGAAACCAGCAGAGGGAGGGTAGAGCCGGAGACTCTCCCTCAAGACTGCTTTTACGTAAGGCAGCTGGTTGATATGGTTTGGGGTTATAGGTCCATCCCCAAGCACAGTATCAACTTCGTGCTGCAACTTCTCGTAGATCTCTGGATGCTTCAGAAGCAACGCGACGGTGAACGATAGCAGTCCCGATGTGGTCTCATGGCCTGCAAATAGTGAATAAGTGCTCTCCAGACTTTTTCCAGCCGAGGAACTGACCAGCTACAAGAAATGTGATCATATTATCAGTGATTGTTTGATCGTCGAGTTTCTCTCCAGTCACAGGATCAATGCCATGGAGCATCGCATTCAGAAGATCTTTTTTCTCCGTGGGCTGAGCGCGACGTCTAGCCACAACTTCAGCAGCCATGTCGTGGAGGCATTTGACATCTTTGTCAAATTTCTGATTAGCTCCTCGCCGCAGCCAGCGAAGCCACGGTGGGACCACAACTCTGCTCTCGCATTCAGTAAGAACGCTTGTCATTGCCGCAACGAAAGGATGGAGCTTTTCTTCATAGAACGAGTTGATCCGTGTATCCATTGCACACCTTGAGAAACGATCAGTAATCAGAAGTGACAATGAGACAGTGTGCTTGAGTGAAATTACAGTGCGATTGTATCCAGAGTAAGGCGAGTGAACTCGGACGTGACGTTGATAGGATTGCTTTCACCAAATCGTGCCCATTTTAAGATAAGCTGGGATGTAATGTCGTGCATCTCTTTTCATCACAAGTCAGTTGCTTCTTCAAATGCAAAACGGAGAACTTAATGTCAACATGCCTCGGAACATCTCCCGGATGGCTAAAGGCCCAAATGCTGGAACGAGTATTCGGTGTGCCACATGCCATGAATGCTGACCAGGATCTGCAGTAAAGAGACCCTCGGGTGTCACTGCCTGCAATTCCTTGATGGAGGCAGCCGGAAGCTTTACGCAATCCTTATGAGAGCATATCTCGTGAACCACTTCATGGCCGCTAAGAAAAATAACGTCTTTGCCACTGAGAGTGACCTTTGTGACTGGTCCTGGTGGAAATGTGAGTTGAAATGCGACATGATGCAGTGAGGTGCTGATGTACCGTATTCAAGACACAGTTTCGAGAAACTTTGTATGCTGTTTTCCATGTCGATGTCCAACAAATTGCCAATGATGGGCCATGGCTTCGGGCCAGGGATGGATACACTCATGATTGCTGGCGATCGCTTAGTTTCGCGTGTCCCAAGGAGACGTGCGTAGGGGAGGGTTCAATAGTCTGCTCGATAGCACAGTCCCAACTTCCATCACCATTTCAATCAATGCTGTAGCAGACGCGAGGAGAGCAAGAGCTGTATGTGCACATCGCCCACTGGCCTTTAGCAATGCTTCAGAGACGCTTTACTCACCTTTTGAAGTTTTGATGGTTTATTCAGATAATCTCTCTGGGGCTGCGAATGCCGTGCAACTGATGATTGTCAGCTGTGCGTTACGTATAGAAATGTCAGCTTCAATCCTAGAAAGGCCGGTCACACTCACGGCTAATGACATCTGCAAGGAGCTTTTTATCTGCAGAAGTAAAATGCTTGAGCAAATGAAAGATCAGAGGGAAGTGTGCATTGAAGAAATGAACACGAGTTCAAGTTGTTGGTTTGAACGACAACTCCGTGAAGGGACACGACCCACAGGCTGCTGCAAGGTGTGCTTTAAGGGCTGACCAACTGCGTCCCGTTGCCAACGGTTGCGTGCAAATTACAAGTCAAAAAAGGCTGCCGCGTAAGCCCAGCGCACATCACAGTCAAATATCCTTTGGACTTGAAATGCCCTGACTGACAAAGCGACAGCATTGTTCCGTGTGAATTGAGGTAATAGAGTCCATATAAAACAGATATGCTGCACAAATGCGTTGCGTATTGGGTATATGGCTACGGGTCTATAGACCGCTAATTGTGACCCGCAGTGTGTGCTCCAAGGGATTACCAACTGCATTGTTCTAGTTCCACATGCACCCCTGGGCCTCGGCGTTATCTGTGAGCAAGGGCCAAGACTGCCCACGGTCATTGCATGGCTCCGACCAAAGGGGCGCCATCGGTCAGCTTGACAGAGAGGGTGCCCGAAGCCCAGAGCATCCTTGCATGATTACTTTAGTTGCCCTGCCATATGGGCTAATACGCATTTTCGGGGTGTAGCAATGTATGCATCTAGCGATCATCCATCGACCAACATATTGAGTATCTATGGCATTGCGCTTGAGGGTCATGGCAACGTCGTCTACTTATCAAGCAGTCGAGCCAGGGATTTCTAAAAGTCACGAAACTTCCAATATCCCTTGGTCACTGCCAATCTCATCAACCACCGCATCTCTCCACATTTAAGAAAATGACAAGATGGACTAAGGCTAGGCTGACTGACTGTTAGATAGCTTAACAGAGGAGCAAGAAGCAGCCCAACCATGGTCAAAAGGAGCACATTTACACTCACATGTTAGCACGGCAAGAAATTGAACAGAAGGATGAGCAGAATTGCTATAGTCTCATCTTCGTGAGTTTATTTGGTAATTTCTTTAACTGCTAGTGTTTGCTGTCGCTTGGTCATGTCCTAGACTCTGAACTCCGCACAGCATACCACGAGGCCCTCGAGCTCACATGGTAAGGCTGTAGCAAGCTGTGCACACGGTCAAAAGTTCAGGCGGAGGAGCTTGTTATTATATGACCCACTTCACTTCTGACAAGATACGCAGCCTCTCTTAATTCCTTTTCCCATTCAAAACTCTGTGCATCCAGTTCTTCTTAGCACGTATAGAGTCTTGCGCCACTGGAGTGTTTTGGCTAATCACGTCGAACCCATGATACGCCCCAGGCCAAATATGAAGTTCGGTCGAAACACCACACTTCCATAATTGCGATGCGAGGGCCACAGCTTCGTCACGGAAAACCTCGCACTCACCAGCATCTATGAATGTTGGCGGAAGGCCCTCCAGGTCCGTCATTCGTGCTGGCGCTGTAATTGGTTCAACATCAGGACCTCCTCGTACTTCCTGGCCAAGCACAAGATCCCAAGCCATCTTGTTTGATGCACCACACCAAAATCCATCGTGTTGATACTGCTTCGCCGATACCGTGTCGTTACGGTCGTCGAGCATGGGGGTCAGGATCATTTGCGCAAAGGGGTATGGCTTGCCCTCCCCCCGGCATTTTATGGTGCATCCCAAGGCAATAGGCGCCCCGCCTGACCCGCCCATGACGATGATCCGCGTCGGATCGATTCCGAGCTGTTCTGCGTTGTCGGCCGTCCATATCAAACCTGCGTAGCTATCGTTCAGAGCTGCTGGTGCTGTGTGCTCAGGGGAAAGTCGATATTCTACGCTAATAACCACGATGCCTATGTCCCCAAAGTGTTGAATAGGCCAATCTACGCCAGTGAATCGGTTGCCGGTGACTTGACCGCCACCATGAACAAAGTACACCGCCGGCTGATTCCTGCTAGCCGGGCTCTTTTCAGTAAAAACACTGAGCTTTACAGGTTCGTCGCCGTCATACAAGCCTGGCGCCTCGTAATCAGTGCATTGTATGTCAGGAAGATTGCGCAAGAACGTGGCGTCTGAGGACACGGAGCTTGGATTGCGCAGTGTGGTAAGGTCTAGTATCTTTGGCACAGTTTGAGACATCTTCTCCATATCTCCAACCAGAAGCGGATCGTATGGCGGGCGTATCATTGGAGTGGCGGAGCCTGATTCCATTGTTGCAGAAGTGAGAGGTACGGACATGATGAAGTGATGAGTCCAAAAACATATGGATAAGAGCTCGACGAAGGTATGTGGATCACAAAATGCCGACAGAAGTTATTATATCAACGCGAATAGCACGTAGGAACACCTCAGAGAGAATAAGGACGGGGGAGGGCAGAGACACATGGAAGTACTGAAAACTCCATTGGCCATTCTCACCGCTCCGAGCCGTCACTGCGTCGGGCTGAAACCGTCGGGCTGAAAGATCCCGAGGTACCGAAAAAATTTAAAAATGATTTTGGTGAAGCGTTCCTTGGCTAACGGAATAGAGTCAAGGTAATGCCACAGCCCCAGGAGTCCGAGGCTCATGTTTATAATATTCACAGTCTCACCCTACGTAAGCTCTCATTTGACTGCATCATCTCACCAAATAAACGAATGAATACACTGCATCCAGTCGTGCATAATGCAGTGAATCTCCTGAGTCCCAGCGTCGTACCGGCATCATACACAATACTCGGCGT
Organism: Paramyrothecium roridum; assembly: GCA_003012165.1. Classification (NCBI taxonomy): domain Eukaryota; kingdom Fungi; phylum Ascomycota; class Sordariomycetes; order Hypocreales; family Stachybotryaceae; genus Paramyrothecium; species Paramyrothecium roridum. Next base: position 258,940 of record PXOD01000102.1, on the reverse strand, counting down.
CATAAGGTCCCAGCTTCACAGAGACAAAATCTTTGATATTCCTTTATTTTTGCTCGATTTTCATTACCCCATGTTCACTGCCCTCGGCAATTGAGTCAATACTTTGACTTTCCCACTAGCCGAACTAGCTTGGATAGAGCTTGATGCTGCATCCCGTGAAAACCGGGACTGATAGAACAAAATACATGATAGTAAGATATGAAAGTGGTCCAAAGTATTGTTTTGGGGTTAGTGGATTATGTCCTTGTCCGTAGATAGTTTTTGCCTACCCTTGAACTTGGTAAGAAAGGGGTTCAAGATGCAGAAGTCCGCCAGCAGACCTAGATGCCACTAACATGGACTTTTGAACTCGATATTGCACGGCCAAGTTGCCCGCCTCCTGGAAATTCTAGGTGCATATGATTGCACTTCCGGTCGTGATTACTTACTTAATATCTTTATGAATAAAAATATACTCATGCTTATCTTCTATTTAAATGATGGCCGAGACGAGAAGTATGTCTTCCAAAATTCCGCGCGGCAAGGGAAGATGTGGACAGTAAAAAAATACTAACAACATATTCAACATTAATGGCGACGGTGGCGAAGACGAAGGTCTGTAGGCTTAGTTGAGTTTCCATGCGATTGAGCGCTCATGCTCATGCACCGGTGCGATAATGTGCTGAAGCGGCGCCAGCACCAGGTAGAGCTCCATAACAGAATGTAGAGAGAAGGCCGACTGTGAAAAATCAATTCAATAGAAACTAGAAATGACCCTTGGAAACCAAGAGATTGAAATATAACAGGATGTGGCTGAAATCATAAACCCTTTGCCGCTTCATCGTAGCCTCGAAGGATATAGAAGACGTGGTTTTGTGTTCCTTTTCCAGACCATAAATGTGCCATCTGACGGCTTCTCAATCAGAAGCTGCCATCCTTGGACAATTTCACATAGAAAGGGAAACAATCATCCACGGCGAAAGCATAGTCCCAAGGTTGGTATTAGGATGAACCCACTCGGTGTTTAGACAATTGACAGCTCGAACCAGAAGTGCGAGGTCAACATTCACAAGGGCTACCAAAATGCCTTTGTATATCAGAAGTACACCATACTCGACTAGAAGCCTGACGCCGAAAGCTACAGCGTGGTATGGAGTAGGCCCATTTCGAATAGAACTTATTTCAGATGTTTGCATCACAAGATCGTGGAATTTCGGCAGATAGGCACTGAATGTGTCCTTGTATTCCTAATTCTATGCTAGACCAAAACCCAATCCCGAGCACTTTGGCCATCCTTGACTACCTCGCATCTTCCTCAATCTAACACTCGTTGGGGTCCATGCTGCAAAAGCATTAGTCGGGGAAGCCTTACAGAGGAATGGATGATACTTACACGTAGCGCCAGTTGGTATACGAAGTGTCACCGCCGTTGGCGCAGCCTCGGTACTCCTTAGCCCAGCCGTCGATGGCCTCGCTCTTTGAGATGGACCTGGGGCTTCCGGAGATGTTGTCGAGGATGAAATGGATGCACTTGTCACCGACCTTCTGATCGTAGGGGTGCTCGCCAGGAGGCAGGTTTCCAGACCTCTCCATCATGCCAGCCGCATTCTCGATAGCAACGATGGTGCCGGCGTGGTCGTTGGGCCAGGGAGCACCGCCGTTGTAGCATCCTGCAGAGACCAGAGGGCTGGCAATGAGAGAGAGAAGGGCGAAGGTGATGGTGGAAAACTGCATCTTGAAGATTGTATGGTGGTTGTTGTTTGGTGAGCTTGTTTAAGTGGTAATGAGATGTGTTGATGTGATTGTGAAGTAATGGGACTTTCTTGGACGAAAGCCGGCCCTTATTTATACTCGACTCCCCCTTCTCAATTATTCACTAAGGTGATGGTGAATACCTTTGTGTCCATAACTCATTACTCTGAGGCAGCTTCGACCACTTTCCTACGGCGTTGCCTCTCTAAAGGAATGATCTACAATATCATCTTCAGAAGCACACCGGTGACCTCACTTCGGCTCCCTTCCGACGGACTATGCAGCATGCAGTCTTGAGATCGTCCTCGAAGGATTCCTAGTAAGAGGGTCTGTGGGTTTACAAGAACCGGCATCTACTAAAAGTCCGAATGAGCCGTTCCGAGGACTGGAGCCTGCTCCACAATTCTGGGGAAATGATACCCGCGGCTCAGCTCAGCCGCATTACAAGGAAGTACAGATCGCCAACCCTCCTGGATGTGGCATTGGTCTTCTAAAAACAGTTTGAACCCTGCATTGAATAGTTGACTTACTGGACACTATACTGAACAGTCCCCAGATACAGCGGTGAGTGACAGTCCAGCCTCGTCTCCTGGATGGGCGGGTACAAGGTGAGACCAACGTCCGTCAACACTGTGGCAAAATATTCTTGTGCACCTTTCACAAAAACACAGGAGATTATGCATTAATCCGAGGAACGTGAATCCATAATTTTGAACGTTCCGCTTCGGGTTCTTCTTCATTTATAACTCAGTATTGCCAATCAGGTATCTAGTTACTTCCTAGCCTTTTCGATGCAAACAATATCGATAACAGCTTCAACCGGGAAGAGCTGGATCATTTGCAATTCGTATCGAGGAGCTGTCTAGACCTAAAGCTTAGTATTCAGCTATTTTAATGGATGATAGGATCATGCCGCTCACAATCAAGTGGCTTGGCATGACGATTCACGAATTGCAGACACAGTGTATACAGCTAGTATAGTGCGACAAGGGGGTTCAACTCCACAAATGGATGCTTCCCAGGATCAAATGAAGGTCGAAATAATCCATCAAGCAGAGCCGGCTGTCTATCCAATAATCTTTCAGTTAGGTGGAAAGCAGGGTCTGACAGCGAGCGGATTTGGCAAAGTCAGCAGCCTAGAAACCTAGAGATCGTCAGGGTGTTGAGCAACATCTGGCAAAGGGATCTACGTTCATTTTTTAAAATGGCTGGCTCGTGGATTCACCTTTCTGCCTTGCGGAAATGGCAAAATGGACGACTCGGGACGTCGGTGCAAGGCCCGGCCTGACAACGTCCCATCATAACTGTTTTGGGAAGAGCCCGAATGGGATCACTAATTCAGGGGCAGTAAAACTCCCCACAGCATAGCCCGACGGCCCACCACTCTGACCCATTACGCGGAAGATAGGAGAGTTACTCTGCTGTCGGCATCATGCTTGGCCCTTGCCCAGACTTTTAGTAATTCGGAACAGAGAGATCAATCGTTGGTCAAGGATTCGCCTATGCACGTTATTTTCTAGGCCCACATCATGGTCCAACGTCTTGATCCTACTTACCAGGGTCTACAGGGATAAAAAGAGGGTCTAAACGGCTCACCGCTGCCAATTGTACAATCGCTGGAACAGTCAGTGAGCAAAAAGTGGGTGCCCTCATGCCCCTGTTGCTCACTGACTCGGTCGCGTACCAAAGCCTTTATGCTTTGCGCCCTTCATGGTTAAGTATCTCAGAGGATGAAGCTGCGAAAAATGTGGATGTCATGTTTGATGTCAGCCCTGCTGAAAGCTTAAGATTGAAGGAAAAGATATTATGTGGCTGCATGTTTTGGTAATGGTCGGGCTTCTTGCAAGAATGTTGTGGATTCATACCCATTATCCGTCAAGGCTGGATGCTCATTCCGATTGGCCTCCGGAGGGGCTACAGAAGTCTATACACCACTTTAATATTATGATCTGACATTATGAATCACGTGCGAATGCATCTGTGGGAAACACATCTTCTTAGGGCTTACGAAGACATCTCAACGAATTGGTTATCCTATCCCAATGTTGTGTGAGGCATTTCTCATCATTCCATATACCATAAGAACCACTTCGTGTGAAGGGAATAGGGTTGCAGCTGGTGCTGTCCCATGACTTGATACAGCAAGGCTACATCTGAAAGAAGAAACAACAAGCATCTTGTTATTGGAAGGATTAAAGTCGCATACCCCCACTCGAGGCGCCTACTTGGCCAAAAGGTTCACCCCTAATCTGGGTCAGTATTTCTCGGCCCTCTAATCCGATTGGCAATGCTGTCTTCCGGAATAGCCCTCGTGCTAGGCCTCGTGGGCATAGCTCTATTCCTGGCGTATCGAGCTATAATACCCAAACCACTTGCGGATATACCTTACAATAAGGATGCTGCCACCAAGCTTTTTGGAGACATTCCCGAGATGATGGGATATGTCATGCGAACAAAACGTATATTTGTAAGAAGTGTTCATTCTATTCACGGGCAATCCCTGTCCGTCACCGTCTAAAACTGACTGACCATTCTTCGGGAGAATGTAGTGCTGGCTAACCTCGCTGACCACTCGGCACCACAGCCCGATCGTGCAGGCATTCATTAAACCTGGAGGGCTACCATGGGTTGTGGTAACCGACCCATTTGAGAGTCAGGATATCTTACTCCGAAGGATCAAAGAGTTTGACCGGAGCGAATTCTTCGGTGAACTCATCAATGGAATCCTGCCCGAACAGCACATCCAATTCATCTCCACCGATGATCGGTTCAAGAATAATCGCAAGTTGATTAACCACCTGATGGCACCAACTTTCATCAGTGAAATCAGCGCGCCTGAGGTGTACATGGCAGCAAGCACTTTAGTCAAATTGTGGAAGCTCAAGTGTGACGCGGCCAAGGGTCGTCCATTTTCGGCTCACCACGATATTACTTTTGCTGTGCTGGACTCTATCTTTGCCTCTTCATTTGGTTTAGCTGAGTCTGAGACAAATACGATTCAACGTATTAAAGCAGTGGAAGGGTTCACGCCGGTATTTTCTCACGATGTCGATGAGCCGCTATCTTTCCCAGAAGGATACATCCCAGATATCTTCTCGGCTGTTCTCACCTTAGCGAATTCAGTGACGGACACACAGCTTTCGCCTGCACCAGTATTGACCTCTTGGGTCATTCGAAAATTTCCATACATGAGAAAGGCTGAGGCTATCAAAAACAAATACATCCAGGACAAGGTGGATGAGTGTGTTAGTCTCATGAACAAAGGAGAGACTACCAAGCCCAGGAGCGCTCTACATTCAGTCTTGCTTCGAGAACGAGACATTGCTGCAAAGGAAGGCCGCAAACCCCAATACCAGAAGCGCGCCATCGCTGACGAGTTCTTTGGCTTCATGACTGCGGGTCACGATACGTCGGCAACTACAATTGCCTGGGGCGTCAAGATGTTGACGGATAATCCAGCCGCACAAGACCGTCTCCGTCGTGAGTTACGTGCCGCTTTCCCAGAAGCTGCCGCTGCAGGACGCGACTTGACCTACCCAGAGCTCAGTAAGGCACAGATCCCGTTCCTCGACGCTGTTGTGGAAGAGGTGTTAAGACACGCCAATACCATCGCGTTCGTTGTCCGACAAGCTCAACAGGATACCACCGTCCTAGGAAGGAATGTACCCAAGGGTACAAATGTGTTCTTAATGGCCAACGGCCCTGGCTACCTGGAGCCGAATTTGAGGCTTGAGGACGAGGCACGTAGCCCCGGGGCACGCCAATCAGCAAAGTCGGCACTTACAGGCACATGGAGCGACAAAAACATCAACAAATTCCAGCCCGAGCGGTGGCTTGAGGTGGACCCAGCTACAGGTGTCGAAACCTTCAACTCCATGGCTGGCCCCTCACTCGCCTTCGGCATGGGACTCAGGGGTTGCTTTGGGAAGAAGCTTGCATTGCAAGTTTTGAAGATCCACTTTAGCCTCATTGTGTGGCATTTCGAGCTGTTGTTAGTGCCCTCCCAGCTGAGCGGATACGAAGCGGTCCAAAAGTTTGCTAGGGAACCGACGCAGTGTTACATACGCTTAAAGGAGGTTGGCTCGAGTGGTTAGCCAGGGCTAGATTGAATTTGTTCGAGCTAGCGAGTCGCTAAGCATGCAAGGATTCTTGGGAAATGGCATGGCGCTGTCATGGCGGCGCCCAGCGAAGCCGATAATGTGATTAAGAATGATTTAAGGCATCACCGGAAGCTGCGGTATGGGCCGGAGCGTCGTCTCTCTTGTTAGTTCACCAAATGTGGTTACATTTTATCCACGATCTCTTCTTGGGATCCTTTTAAGGAATCCTTCAACATCCTCTTCATGATGAAAGACAAGCAAAAGCAACTTGTCCAGCCATTCGCTCCACGTCTCCTCTGAGGCATGCTTACTGGGTTGAAGAGGAGTGCAATAAGTATGAATTGGCTGGGTGTGTTGAGTGAGAAATTAGAACTGCAGTTTTCCGGAATCTCGGTTCGCGGCGAGGTGGCGAGCGAGGTCCCGGCACCATGACATGATGGACTCGAACACGAACCAGGCCACGGCAATGCTTCTGCACCTTCTACTGCAAGCTACTGCCAGCTGTCGCTAGTCTTTTGGATACATCATTTTTGAAGTTGAGGATCATCAGAATATTCGCTGAAGGAATATTGACTTTGGGCTTATGCCCGCAATACCTCAGCTGTCATGCAACTAGGAGAAAATGCACTTTTATTCCTGTCATTGTGATTTGAGTCCCAGTCCGCTCGAGATATTGTTATGGTCTCTGGCTCCTTGTGATTGGCCTCTCAGTTGAACACGCCTAATATCTTAGTCAATGCCCGCTAGCTCAACCAGCCAAGGAACGTGAAGCATTGGATACGAGAAGAACCAGTTGAATTGGCTAGCGAGGTCTGGAAGCGGGGTCCGCGATGGGATTGGCCATAGATCTCCAACAAGTGCATGACTGTTAGTATAAAGTTCGCACTGTTTTAGCCAGTCTCGTATCCTTGACAGTGCAGCAACACGCTCATCTATGATGTCGTCGTGAACGTGACTTGGGATTGCTTCGGAGAGATTGAGAGAACCTAGTTGGCGCTTGCAGGGATGACCGTTGGGGATCCCTGGAACTATTAATACTCAGGAGCGACGAGCCGGGAGCTTGATATCCGGAAAGGTTAATGGCATGTGGGCTCGTATTCAATAGTCGCTGTTTTAGCTACAAATCCATGCGTTTAACTGGTTTTTGAAGCCTTTACGGGCGGATTCTCCCGCTTATGGGTCTGGACTTGGCCCACAATGACACGTTGAACAGCATCGCACAGGCAGCAGCAAAACTCATCTACCTTCCACCACAATGTTTAAGGGAATACAATGATGGCGACAATGCTATCGTTCTGTTCTGCAGGAAATACCTGACTAACTGCGTCCTTGGCACACTGAGAACATCGTGTTGAAAGGACTCCTCTTCTGATACGGCCGCAATCGTGTCTCCTAGGGGTAATTGTCAGACAGGGGATAGACTTGTATGGTGCATATTAAGATACAGTTTTATAAGGTAAGACTAAGAATATTCTAGCAAATTGCAGTGACTAGTGAGAAAACCCCCATTCCCCGTTGGCGTTGTGGTAAACCTGATTCTGCGATCGCCCGTGGCACTATCCCACTGGCGCCAATGCTCGCTGAGAACTGATTTATGACTAAAATCCTTCAGGTACATGGCGAGAATAGTAGTAGTAAGTATGGTCGGTGCAATATCACGCTACGGCTGATGAAGGCTGAAGTTTTGACTTTGCATGTGATGATTTTGACGATAGCATTACTGATGTAGGACCATTAGATGTGACAGAAGATTCATCCACAACTGTAGCGGCGCAAGCGTGACCAAACAAAAGCTTCAATACGAGTCACCTTGGGAGGGTCAAGATGATCGCTGTATGGCCTGTAGCTCTGGTTCCAGGACTTCCCCCTGCGTGGCGGGTAAAGAGACGACTTTCTTTCCACTGTTGTGGAATCCGCGTAGGGTATAAATGATGGTAAGACTCCTCGCATAAAAGCCAAATGCCTCAACTCTGTATTCAACAGTCTCATGTCTAGCAAGGCTGGAACCTCCTTAAGATAAATAAACCCGTGAAGAACAGATTTCCCTTCAACATGCTCAAGAGTCTCCCAATTCTCATCCTCGCATTAGGTCAGTCCCACATAATAAACTTGAACAACGCAATAAGTTGACCTTCTGTTTTCTTCTCCAGTCGGCGGTGTGCTTGCTGGCGGGAACAAAAATGGGAACAATGAATGCTCGCAGTGGTGTGCCACCAACTTCTCTCATTCTGGCAGATGGTGCACTTCCTTAGCAAACAAAGGGCAAGGCCCATGCTACGAATGCGGTCCCCGCTGCACCAATTCTGCGAAGAAGCTGTGCAATGGAAAATGCAAGGATACGAGCAACGACAACGATAACTGCGGCAAATGCAACAACAAGGCAAGCACACCTCCAGGCCCCACCGCGTATTTCGCCTCACATGTCTGGCACTGGATGTGCATGTTACTTTCTACTATCACGCTGACATATTTACATTTCACAGTGCCCCTGGGAAACGCATTGCACAAATGGTGCTTGCGTCTGCAACAAAACTAACCAGCCGCCATGCAACGGCAAATGTCGAGACTACTCCACGGACCAGTACAATTGTGGCAAGTGCGGCAACAAAGTAATTGAGACTCTCCGTCACAAGAGAAATATACTAACATCAGCGGTAGTGTCCTGATGGAACCTTGTGCAAGAACGGTGGTTGCGTTTGCAAGAATACGGGAAAGCCCCCATGCAACGGCAAATGCCCAGATTTTAACATGGACAATTATAATTGTGGAAAATGTGGAAACAAGGTAGGTTTTGATCATCACAGAGAGATTTTGCTGATACCTAACACATTTCATAGTGCCCTCACGACACCCGCTGTACGAATGGGGCTTGCGTCTGCAAGAATACTGGAAAACCTGCTTGTAATGGCCGATGCCCAGACTACAACTGGGACCGTGACAACTGTGGAAAGTGCGGTAACAAGGTAAGTTACTCGTCAATGACGCTACTAAGAATTACAGCTCAAGTCTTGTATAGTGCCCTGCTGGAACCCGATGCGAGCACGGAGGTTGTGTGTGCAAAAACTCGGGCAAGCCACCCTGCAATGACAAATGCCCAGAATACAACTGGGATGAGTATAACTGTGGAAAATGCGGCAACAAGGCAAGTAATTCTTCACCTAGGCATAGAGGACATAGCGTGCTGAAGTCTTACATAGTGCCCCCATGACACTCGCTGCGAGCATGGAGGCTGCGTATGCAAGAACTCTGGCAAGCCGGCCTGTAATGGCAAGTGTCCGGACTATTCTCGAGACACGTCGAACTGCGGAAAATGCGGGAACAAAGTAGGTGATCATCGGCTTGATACCATTCACTATGGAATTCCTAACACGTTTCTCTAGTGTGACGCGAATTCTCAGAAGTGCCAAGATGGGAAATGCGTTGATAGATGCCCTCCTGGCAAAATCAAATGCGGCCACTCGTGCGTCGATGTGAAGAAGGATCCCAATAATTGCGGTAAATGTGGTAACAAGGTAAGTCAATCATCCCTCATCCAGCGTTAATGCTGCAGAGTCCGTGTACTAAGCCGTCTGCACAGTGCCCTTCTGGCCAATGTGACAATGGCGCGTGTGTATCACCCCAATGCGAAGGCAAGACGTGTAAGACATTCACCCAGTGTGGTCCTGGTGGCTCGTGTGTGTGCGCCTCGACCGCGGGCGCCACGATTGGCAAGGGCTCAAAGGGTTTCTGCGTGGATGGAGCCACTCCATGCAAGGATCTGCCTGATTGCAAAACCAACCACGACTGCAAATCCGGCGAGGTGTGTGCCGTGGACACATGCTGTACCCGCAATGTCTGCGTCGCCGCTACGTTCTGCGGCAGTGACAAGCTACAGATGTCTCCGTTCTCAAAGGCGAAGACTAGCGGCCCAACCATCGGCAACCCCGGAGCCTAATCAATCGATACGTGCCGAGAGAGGCCTACATATGACGGGGTAAGAAAAAGAGAAAAGTGGCAAAGGTTTGATGGAAGATGATGTTCAAGGCAATGGATTCAAGAAAAATGATCTGAGTTCAACCTCTACTTTGGCGTTGTTGTGCTCTACCGTACAAGGAGAATGAGATTGAATGTAATGGCAATATGCTTCGTCCGCAGGACACCCTCTTCATTCCATTTGAGAGAATAGAACCATCATGGCTTGACCCTTATTCTCCAACCATGATCACCTCAGCAACCTGTAAGCAGATCAGCGTAATTTTACAGAGCAAGAGCTTGAAGATTCAAAAGAAAAAACAATTCAGCTCAACCTCCCGAATGCCGATTGGTTATTGCCTCTGCACGCAAAACGTTTCTGCTGTTAGCATGGGTCAGCATGGGAGTGAGAAGCAATGCCACACTGTATCCGAGGGCCATTCCACCTTCGATGCAACCAATAAGCAACGGGCGTCTAGCCGCTGTGGACCCTTGCCTCGGTTGAAAATAGGAGCGTGTGGAGGCTGGACAAAGTGCGACCTGCATGTCTCCCTGTGAGATGCCTTCAAGTAGATCAGGGATGCGCATACGAATCGGCTCGTGCCCGAATGGAGTCCTAGACCTAAAACCTCATCTATTCGTTGGTTCGATCTTTGACCTGGGCCAATAACCAGATTTACTTGATGAGGTCCTTCTCCCCTTCTCCCCTCTCTTGTATTGACAGCAGTCGTCGTTTCGTGGCCGAGAAAAAGGGATTTAGGCATCTGATTTCTGCAGCACAACTATGGAGAAATTGAGACCCAAGAGCAATCGAATCATCGACGCTGAAGTTGGTGCCGATAAGAGGTTAAACTTGCAGCCAACCTTTCCAGCATACGACTCCAGGGTACAAGCGCTCATTGATCATGTTAATGAACATGGCTACGTGATTATCCCCAATGCCTTTGATCAGGCCGAGATTGCCGAGGCGAAAGCTGAAATATTGCGGTTATCGCAAGAGCAAGTTGCAGAGGAAGCCAAGTCCATGCCTGCGGCGAAGGCAGGCAAGGGTCGAAACAAATTCGAGGGATTGAATACGCAACGACTCTACGCGTTGGCCAACAAATCCAGAGTCTTTGACAAGTTTGCACTTCACCCCGATGTCCTCGTGCTGAACGACCACTTCCTCGAACCAGGGTATTTGCTGAGCTCTTTTCAAAGCATCAACATACAACCTGGAGAAAAGCCGCAAACATTGCACTACGACGACGGATACATTACTGTCCCGCGGCCGCACAAGCCATTTGGCGCCGTAAGTCACTCACCAGTCAGCTTTTACACCACACATGTTAACCGAGAACAATCACAGGCCATCATGGTCGCGATCGATCCATACACAACTACGAACGGTGCCACAGTTATGGTGCCAAAGTCGCACTCTTGGGGCCCTGAACCGATCCCGCATCCATCGCAAGCACAGCCCGCCATCATGTCCTCGGGTAGCATGTTCTACTTCCTCTCTACGCTCTGGCACGGCGGTGGGGGCAACACTTCTGCGCAGGACCGGATCGCACTGACAGTGCAGTACGCCCAGCCCTGGATTCGACCACTGGAGAACCAGATACTTGCTGTGGAGTGGGACAAGCTTGATCAGATGCCGCCACGCTTGGTGGATATGCTGGGGTACAAGGTTGGGGCCCCGTTCATCGGGCATGTGGGCGGCCGCAGCCCAAGGTCTGTGGTGGCGCAGATTTTACAGCAACGGCAGCAAAGGGGCCGCCTGTGAATGCGGAGACATAACCCTGGTCGAGAAAGGATTTCTTGAGCTTACTGGCGATAAGCCACGTACTTGCTAAAATCGGTGCCTACTTGCTACCTAGTTGGACCCTTGCAGATGACAATGTGAGCCTGCAGCGCCTGAAAGATGGCCCATCTTCTTGTTTAATTAATGATAGCGAAACACGGTAGCAACAATCGAGTATGTAGACCCGTGACCATCCCCTGGGCGAACCCACATGTATGCCAGAGGGGTATGGGCATCAAGCAATTTCACAAGAGCTGCCTGAAGCGCTCGTGAGGATCTGCAGTTTCGACAAGCTAGAAAAGCGATGCTGGCATTTTGTCACATGCACTCGCCAACAAATGACCTCTTGCTACAAGTAATTCTCCCAATTAGGGATTTTCAGCTTGGAACATACCCAGTCGAACCCTGCAGGCACCCAAGTCACTGCATAAGTAGCATCCAATCACACCAGAGCCGTCCAACCAAGTCTGCGCTCTACGCATCCACTTGTTGTTACTGCAGGCATTGTGTTCCGTTCTCGTTGCCGAAGTCCGCTGCATCACGATAATTACGGTGCAACGTGGAGTTGTTTCCTTGCACTGAAAGAAAGTACATAGGCCTGTGTCCCTTCTGCGCGAAAATGGGAGGCCATTGGCTGTACGTTGTTGATGCCAAAGTGCCCTTCCCATTCCATCAGCACCAACGACCAGCAAGCAGCAATGGACGAGTCGTGGCTCCAGTCCTATACTCGTACATCAGTACTTAACATCTTGAGTCGAATTCAAAATGGCCAAGTGAGTGTGATTTGCGACTATCTACACAATGCCGCACAGAAGTGGGTATTTGGGCAGGAAACTGACAGCGAGTCCAATGTCACTTTGATGGTTCACCACCCCCAAGCGTGGGATCGCATTTACCGCGGGATTGATTTGGTAAGGAGCTCGATTAATTCACGTCTCCCTAAGGCACTGTTAGCTGACGGTGAACGCAAAGGGGTTTGCAGAGGCATATATGATGCAAGAACTGGACTGCGATGACCTTTTAGGCCTGCTTCGTGTTAGTCTAGAGCACGTAACCAAATGATCCATCTCTTATTAAGCCACAGATTTTCGTGTCGAATCGCGACGAGCTGGGATTTTCTGGGAGTGGCAGCTGGGTCAGGAGCCTGGTGCTCAATCTTGTCAGCTTCTTATTTAAGAGCCGGAACAGCGTGAACTCTGCTCGGCTGAACGCTTCGTTCCACTACGATACATCCAACGACCACTTTGCCAGCTTTCTCTCTCCGGATATGAACTACTCCTCCGCAATTTGGTCTTCCTCTTTGAACGAATCGTTGGAGGAAGCGCAGCGCCGCAAGGTCAACAACATCATCAACAAAGCTGGTATCAAATCCTCCGACCACGTGCTGGACATTGGTTGCGGGTGGGGAAATCTCGCTATCGAAGCCGTCAAGCAGACAGGTTGCCGCGTCACTGGCCTTACCTTGTCTGTTAAGCAGAAAGAACTGGCAGAGCGGCGCATTAAGGATGCAGGGCTTGAGAATAAGATTCAGATTGTTCTCTGTGATTACCGCTGTGCGCCAAGGCCCGAAAGCGGATACGATTGCGTTGTGTCAGTGGAAATGCTGGAGCACGTCGGTGACAATTACATGAATCAGTACTTCGAATCTATTTCATCTCTCCTAAAGAATACTGGTGGCAGGATGGTAGTCCAAGGGATTACAATCATCAACTCGGTAAGTTTTCAGCTGACCAAGAATATCCTTTTCACCGAGATCAGCTGGTAACCACCTAAGGCTGAGAACTCTAGGCCAACGGTAACAAGACCAATGCCGGCGAGTTTTTGCGGGAGTATATATTTCCCGGAGGCTACTTAGCCACCATAAACCAGCTTCTCTCGTCCATCCACACCGGATCAAAGGGCGCGTTGGAGGTTGACAATGTTCAGAGCATCGGTCCGCATTACATCCAGACGCTGCATTCCTGGCACGAAAACTTTCTACATAACTGGAATGCTGTTCGAAAGAACTTCATGGCTGAACACGCCGGTACCACAGAAGAGGAACTCGAAGCCTATAGGCGAAGATGGGTTGTAAGTTATATCGCCATTGCTCATTCCCTGGATTGAAATTTTGCTCAACGATGGTATCTCTCACCTAGTATTATTTTTTGTACTGTGCAGTCGGCTTCCGTTCGCGAATTCTTGATAACTATGTTATCACAGCTGTCAGAACACCAAGAGATGCCATCATGGGCCTGGTGGAGTATTGATTTGGGCTTCTAGCAGATAGCAGAGTGGGAGAGCTTCATTACAAGGGCTCTGTTACAAACCTACTATTACGTGCCTCTTACTAAAGCCTAAAATTATTGGTTACCATCTTCAGTTGGCTGTTGTGAGCTGTAGATCAGGTCAGTTAAAGAAGTTGCACGATGTTCTAGACCTATCCTTCCCAAAATTTGACCTTCTCGCGGCATTTCTTTTCTGGCCAGAATAACGTGAGTGATACAAGCATTAGGGTAAAAACTATCAAATTCCTCGCATATCGTGTCTTGCTCTCGGAATCTGTTGGACGAAACGCAAGCATACCTGCCATCGGGCAAATGACACTTGCCCATGAACAGGGACGACATGAACCAGCCGATTCGAAGAAAGGCCCCAGGAATAGCAACAAGCACAGATTATATCCCCGAGCTGGACGAAGTCTTAGCGATATCATTCATATCAGAGCCCGGCTGGGTCATACATTGGAGAAATTCGAACTCTTGCAGCTACGAGATGAAATCGGTTGGATCCTTCGCTTGAGATATGTGAAGGATGACATTTTAAATCAAAACATCTAGTCAACTCTTCTTGTTTAAACAATTTCAAAACTTTTGTCTCAAACCCGCTATCCTGAGAAATATCCAGAGTTGGGCACAGGCGCACGGTCGAGCTTGAAGTGACCAGGCTGCAGGACCTGGAAGACAGCTGTGGGATCGTAGTACTCAGCAACTGCCTTGAGCTGATCGACATTGTCCGGTCCATAGCTGGCAATGGCGTTCTCAAACGCGCTGGCAAAGTTCATATAGAGGTACTCGCTTTCCAGGCCCAGGGTCTCCGCTTCTGCCGCAATGCGCTCGATGACGGTTGAGGCGAAAGAGTACACAGTGGCATCCTCGTTCGCATTTTCCCATCGAGCATCAACGTAGAACAGATACAAAGGACCATCGGTAGGGCTCAGGCCCAAGGGGTTGCCTCCGTTCTTAGTCATATGACTTAGCTGACCTTCAGTGATGCCTTCTTGGATGAGCCTGGGGCTGATACCAATCACGCCCTCAATGTTGTTGCCGAAGAATTCCTCGTAGAAGATATCTCGTGCAATCTTCAAGATCGCAATATCGGCTTTGACAGTAATGGTGTAATGCAGTCTGCGGAAGCCAGCAGGATTAGACGACCCGGATGTGAGTTGATGCAGGACACGGTTTGAAGTCGAGCTAGCAACAGGCGTGATGGCGTTGAAGCCATTAAAGATGGGAACGGCTCCTGCATCAGGTTCAGAGTACCACAATTGTAGAGAAGCGATATTGTCACTAGTGCCTGGAATCCAGGCAATCGAGGCACCAGCCTTGGGATCGTCCGCCGAGTTGGTAATGATGTCAGCAAACGCCAAGTCAAGCGCATCGAAGCTGGGCTCGAGGAATGATCGCGAGCCGCCCCATAGCAAGCCTCCAGGAAGAGAAATCGTCTCGAACGTGAATGCGATCACAATACCGAAGTTGTTACCACCTCCTCGTAAGGCCCAGTACAGGTCCTCATTATCTTGAGGAGTGGCATTAATCTTGACGCCAGAAGCCGTGATAATCTTCAAAAAATTAGTAACAAAGCAATCCGATGGTTTGAAGGCTGGTACTTACCTCGTAACTCACAACATTGTCTAAAGCCCAGCCGTGTTCGTTGGCGAAATAAGAAATGCCTCCTGTAATTGTTCGTCACTGGGTGCATCAGATCATAATGTCCGGTATCGGCTCACCTCCCAGTGTGTATCCACCAGTTCCAACACGGGAAACCCGGCCACCACTGACTGTGACGTCTTGAGCATCGAGGATCGTGTAGACATCGCCCCAGTTGTTGCCGGTTTGGATATTGACAGTCTTCTTGTCATTCGAGAGCTCAACGCCAGTGAAGTTCTCCAGGGAGACAGTGATGCCATTTTCAATATTGGAAGCGCCTTGGAAAGCGGCATTGCCACCGCTGACGACGGCAAATGAGCATTGCGTCAAACGTGCCAGAAGAATGAAGATTTGGATGTCAGTCGTAGTTGCGGGCTTGTAAATGCATTGCGGCGTGACCCTAGCTTGCTGGCGAGCCCAATAGGCTTCGTTGAAGAACTCGTAGTCAATTTCGTCCGGAGTGTAAAGTGCTTCTTCTCCATCAAGCGCAGTCAAGACTTGGCACTACCATTTGGTCAGTGCATGCCGCTCGCAGAGCAATTGGTGTTGAAGTAAGGGAGGAACTTACGACGGCCGAGCAACTCGCAGCAGAGCGTTTGCCAAGAAATCCTGAAAGTTCGGAATAGTCCGCAACATTAACGCCCAAGTTCAGCAAGGCGGTGGATACATCAAAGTCAGCCGGCTCGAAGGACTGGGCGTTACAAGCGCCGACAAAAGCTCCAAAGACCGCCAAGGAGATCAAGGCATGCATATTGAGGAGGTGATTAGGAACATGAGTTGGATGATATATCTCTGTTTCCACGCTACGATCAGTCCTTTATAGACGTTGCTGCCTTGCAAACTTGTCTCACTGCTGAATGCTAATGCTCTCGGACTGTGGCCCAGACCCTTGCTTGCCTTGGCAGCAGGAGTCCGAATTGAGTAGTGGGTGCATGCTCCCTTGCAAAGTCTGGACAAGATTGAGGCAACAAGAGGCGACTGTTCATGGTTGCTTGCTGCATAAATCGGCCAATGGGATGAAATGCCTGGGCTGAACCATCGGTAACTTGCATTAGCTGGCGGGGTCAGTGATCCGGGCCCTGCCGAACGCGCATGAAAACCATAGAGATTCGGATGATCTGGGACTCCTTCGGACGATTTGACTGCGACACTTACGTGCTTACAGGGATCTAGGTAAACGATAAGCAACCGGTGCTACACCGAAAAAGTATTGGGATATGCACAGTCATCTTATCCTTAACCTTTGTGTCCCTCGGTCGGGTCAAGTTACCCGGACCTCAATCGCCCGCTGGCAGGGATTTTATTGATATCCTTGCTCAGTTTCTGCAAGTAGTCACTGTAAATCTGTAGTCTATTCAGAGAGCTTTTGTCCTGCTCTTCAAGTATCTTATATATACAGTGGGCCGACATTAGTTTCGCTCAATGCTATATCGTAAGGCCTACGGGAGCAAGCAATTAAAAAAGTAAAAAAAGCTCTAAGAGATTTTAAAGAAAATATTGAATAAATATTATATTATTAAGAGATATTTTAAAGTATTTCAAAGGAATTATTTGATAGATAAATAGTTATAATATTAAAGAATTGAAAGGGTCATATTCTGTTATTATACAAACTTATTGTCGATCGACTATTGAGGCTTCCTTGCCTTATGTAGTTCTTGAAACTTCGCGGGTTTGACTTGACTACTGTTTTAGATGACTATATGAGTCCAAAGTCTCTCTGATTATCAATAAGCCCCTTCCTGTAATAATATCTCTATAGTCGATTGATAGTTCCATGCTCTTGCTGCACGCAATGCATTGCCATAGAAGCCTCCTTGGGCATTGACATCAGCCCCCGCCTCTAATAATACTCTCAGGATTCTGTTCTTTCCCCGCGCTGCTGCTGCTTGAAGAGCGAACCCGAAAAATCCACCTTGGGCATTCACATTGGCCCCTGTCTCTAAAAGTATTTCAACAACTGCAATGTTGCCTTCCAGTATTGACGCTTGCAATGCGTTGCCATAGTCTCCTCCCACCAAATTCGGATCCGCGCCGTTCTCCAAAAGAACACGGACAATAGCTTCGTGGCCATACGCTGAAGCTGCCTGTAGTGCGTTTCCTAAGTACTCACTGGAGGCATTAACATCGATGCCCTGATCGAGTAACAGCTCCACAATTGCTTCCTTTCCTTGTCCTATTGCTGCCTGTAGTGCGCTGCAATAGAACCCATACCCATGCAGAAGATCAACTTCGTTGCTCATTTCTAGTAGCAGTTTTAACATTTCCGTATTGCCATTCAATATCAGGACGTAACAAATATTCTCATAGAAACAACCATCGGTGTGGAGATGAGCTTTTTTTGCTAAAAGGAGCTTTACAACTTCTTTTCTGTCCTGCATGATTGCTGAATGTAAAACATTGCCATAAGGCCCTCCATTGATATTAATATTGGCGCCAAATTCCAAGAGCAGTAGGATCATTGCCTTGTTTCCTGTTGATGAAGCAGCTTGCAGTGCATTCCCATATAAGCCTCCTTGTATGTTAGTATCAGCGCGATGCCTTAGTAGAATTTTCGCTATTGTGGTATGACCCTTCACTATCGCTGCTTGTAGTGCGTTGCCATAGTAATTGCCCCGAACGTTGCTATCGATGCCATGTTCAAGTAGTATTTTGGCGAAGTTTTCGAACCCGAGGAATAACAATAGGTACAGTAGCTTCGTATCTCGACCATAGCAATGATGGAAAAGCCCAATTCGCTCAATAAATTCATCCTGGCCATTCAACCATTGGATAAAACCACTTTGATTAATGCCGTGTGTGTGTGCCGCGTTGGCATGATCGAGAATGTGAGCAGCTGCGTACTTCAGGAATGGATAGTCATTGCCAGGGAATGTTGCCTTTGGTTGGTTTTTAGATAGCCTTTGCATCAACAGATACGACTTGCAGCAATCTTTCAAACGATCATGGCTTCTACCTATGGCATTTGATTCGAGTGCCACGTTGAGTGTTTGCAGCCGTCCATATCTGAGAAGAAAGTCGTTGACAGACTCATGGATGAATTGAACGTTCGTACTGTCAGTCCTGCGAACTTCAATAAGTCCTCGTGACGCATGAGTGATGTGTCGACAAATATCAGCCTCACTGGGGTGAAGTCCATTCCAGGCTCCCAAACTCCGGGCAGTGGTTCCTGTTCTCACGGCAAAATAGAGTTCTTCTGGCTTCAAAGGTCGCTTTGCAAACAGGAGCCACTGAAACATGAGTAGCATCGCCTCCTTCTCTGATCTGTCATCATCCAGAAGGGTTTGGAAGACGTCTTCCAGACTACTTGGAACATCTTGCAGTGCCTCCTTCATGGCTTCGATTTGGCCTCGGTTGTATGCCCGATTTAGCATTGCAACAACCACTACGACCCACATAAAAATGCCGGATGACTTGTGAAGAATTCCTCGCTCGATTGCTTCATCCCTTTTCGTCAATCTATCTTTGACATATAGGGAGATATCTCGCTCATGTTCCCATACCTGTTCTACAATCAATTCGGAAAATCGTTGCATGCCGATGTTAGGATAATGACGGCTGGATAAGCATATATGAATGACAGCATCCATTTTTTTGGCTTTGACACTTAACAATTCAAGGAATGCCACAATATCCTCCACGTCTTCTAGACGACTGCATTCGTCCAAAGCATCGATGAGGAGGAGTAATGGCTTTGAATGACAATTATTGATAATGGAGAGCAAAAAGGACTTGAGCTCGAAACTTGTCCATTCGTATGTGTCAAATTCTTTCCGTTTGGGACAAAAGATCGACGCGAACTGCAAGTATAGAGCAGGATCGCACTGCAGTAACTGGTATACTAGTGAGCGTAGCATGCCAGTTGGCGTCTTTTCGAGGTTTCCGCCTCGAGCATTGAAAAAGTAGGCTGCAAAAGTATGATCTTGAAAAAGCTGCTGGCGATGCTCCCAAGTGTGTTTCATTAAGGTAGACTTCCCAACCCCGGGCTTCCCTTTGATCCAAAGCACGCCATTGTCTTTCAAGACATTAGAGCGACTACACCATGCTTGGAACTGGGCTGTTTCGAAGAGCCAGTCGCAAGTGTTAGGGTGAGCAAATGAGACGTCTTGTTGACGAGCGCTAATGAAGTCAAATTTCAAAGAACGGAGGTACTCTGATCATAGTTAGCATTTCATAGATTAGGCTCTCGAAGATTGAGCGGACCCGACTTCTCTTTCGATAGCAACCTTCCTTCAGCCAGTAGTTCTTCCAGCCGGGATTCGTCTTCGTTAAGCCACTGATCTTCCGGGAACTTCCTCAGAACTGATATCAAGTCTCTGATTTCTTGTAGGCTCGTCTTGGCCATTAATTTTTCTTCAGCCCAAGATGTTGTTTCTTCGTAAAGCTCCTCCCAATCGCGGGTAGTCTTGTCAGAGATCTCGACTATATTGTATCAGCGGATATTTACCTCTTGTTTCTCATAGACATCCTTACATTTGCATTGAACAAACTGCTGGCCTGGGCCTAGGTTATTGTTTTGATAACCATTGCCTGCATGGATATTTTGAGGACCTGCCCCGTAATTGTTTATCTGTTGTTTTATGTTATTTGATGATGTGGTAAGAGGCATATTGGTGGGTATAGCCAACAATTTAGCTCTTGTGTGAGCCGTAAGTCAGACTGAAAACAAAAAAATCCTGTGACCGGGCTGAAGCTGTAAGCAAATATCTTATGGCGTTCTTGAGAGCCGCATGAACCCCGCAGCGACGGGATCAATTATTTCCCGAAATCGGCTCAGCTGAACATTTCATGTTTATTAGTCGCCTCGTTGCAGTATGGTCACGTCTTGAACTAGTTTATGCACTCCCATTGGACTGGAATTATCTCATAGGATGCCGATAAACATAGCCTACAACTAGGTCCGGCTGCAGCAAGGCGACCCATTGCATACTAGTGTCGTGCACTTCTGGTTCGCGTTTCGTGTCTATCGGATTTCCTAAGTGAACAATAGACACCCAATATCCTCAGCCCCATCACCTCCTGGACCCGCACAGGGTGCCGCTTCCGACAACCATTTGAAACAAGCGTATCGATCTCCTCCGCGAGGCAGAGTGTTGCAGCAGATGGCGGTGGATGAAAAGTCGGTGGTGCAGTCAAACTCGTGGCGAATGGGCATCCCGGTCAATGTCCGGATGTTGCACTTGACCATGGCCTTTACCTGTGTTACACTTGTCATTTTTCCAGACAAGCGAATGGAGGAAATATCGATTCGTGGTGTTCCTGGATCTCTTCAAATTTTGCCGGTTGGGAGCCACCGGACCCCTTACATGTAATCAAGCCACATCCCCTCAAGTGTGCGGTGATAGGGCATGAGTAAACGTGACGCCCAATCCTACTAGTTTTCTGATAGATACACTGGCCAAGCCGCGCTCAACCTAAGATTGCGAGTCTCACCGACCTATCCTCTCGTAGAGCACATATTCAATTTGGGTGAGGCATGTAACCAGTGCTCGCAAGTAATTGCGGAGTCCAACAACTATGTCTGCCTCGGAAATTGGAGACGACCCTGGACGATGAACAGTCCTTTGCGTTTGGTTGTTTTAAATCTTCACGGAGGTGGCTTTGTCTAGGGCAGCTGATTGATCAAAATCTCGCTTAGCACCGATTAGAACCTGGGATTTTCTATGTGAGGCGATATCATATTCGGCTTCTCGCATCGTTGTATCAATACTTAGGGTTTTTGACTAAAGTAAGGTAGATAACCAAGGACATCGGATTCGATGTGAGTGTGGGTCTCATAGATGACGGAACTTCTCTTTACTGGGCGTAAAAACATCTCGAGCAATTCGATGGAGAGCCTAGTAGGATCTATAAAGCGGTGCTTTTGTTCATTCAGCGGCTAAAAAGGTGCCATGACAGTGCAATGGCTATATCTCACAGGCGTTGGTCTTTGGTTCGTCCTGACAGCAGCAGCATCTTAACAGCCAGGCAGAAGCCCAGGCCCGCCAAGAGACATGACAGAAAGAAATACAGTCTCCTCAATGGCTTTCATTACTTTAACAAGCTTGAAGAGAAGATACTTGCGTGTTCCTCGCACTATCGATCTGTTTGACACACACGAGGGTCACAAGTTCATCCCGAAAGAACATTCGCGTAGAAAACACAGGGGAAATCGACCCTTTATTAACGCTCTTCAGGTCGGCGATAGATCTGGTCAGGCTGCGGATTGTTCCGTGACAAGACCAGGATCAGGACGAACTACCCCGCGTTTCCCCACCATTGGTGCTCGTTCGACTTGTTCTGGATCTAAAGGCCAGTCACGCTTCGAACCTCAAATCCGCCTCGGTCCAACGGGAGTGGGTCAATGCCCACGAAAGCGCATAGCCAGCCTTGAGATTCTCGGTCCATTAGTAGCCGAAAGTACGATAGCGCCCTTTTGCTCAATAATTTGGCGGAAATTGCCATTCCCACTATAAAGACAGCCATGGATTGTGTCTCGACTGTTGGTCCGGTCCAATCTACACTCCTCGAGTCCTTGGGGTCCTAGGCCTTGAACTCATGCGATTATGAAGTTCCTCGATTTGTTTTCGCTCGCATGCATTCTACCCGCTGTGGCGACAGCTCCAACAGAGGCGGTGAAGGAGAGAGCTCCTTTCCAATTCTCGAATATACAGAAAATTGTGTCATTGTAGGTTAACATTTGGTTTTATTGGGGCGATGGGTTGGGCCTTACATCTAACAGTTATCAGCGGTGATTCTTGGACGGACACGCGCTTTAGTGTATCTGGCACGCAGCCGTCCGCCTCAAACCCTCTCGGCAATGTCGGCAAAACGAGTTCAAACGGCAAAATGTGGCCTCAGTACCTGACTACACAGTACAATCAATCCTCTATACGTCTCTACAATCTGGCTGCTGGCGGCGCCGTCGTTGATGTGGATTTAATTACCTCTGGGTCTCACGATGTCGACTATCAAGTCCACGGAAAGTTCGAGCCATACTCAAGTCGGCAACCATGCTTCTTCCCTGCCAAGACTACGCTATGGTCTATTTTCATTGGCATCAATGACATCTACCGATACCTTGTGGTTGAAGGAAAGGACGCAAGTACGGCCGTCGCCGTCATTGCTCGGTTACGGGAGCTTGTCAATGATCTTTACGGTTATGGAGCCCGCCAGTTTCTATTTGTCTCCACTCCACCACAGTCGCTCTTCCCAAACAATGCGAACAAGACTTTTGCCCCGGATCTGGAAGCTGCAGCCATCAATTGGAACAAGATGCTGGCACAGCTCGCCCAGGAGGTCGATGACGACTTTCCAGATACCACTGTCTTCTATTTTGACATTGCTCCACTCATCCGAGCTGTAACTGAGGATCCATCCCAATTCCCTGAGACTGCAGTATACAAGAGCACTGGGTGGTGTGCTGCCTACAGGAGGTAAGCGAATCACGTTCTCAATCACGTTCTCTTTCACGCTCCTTGTTGGTAGTCTAGGCTTTGTTTGCTAACATGAAACGCACAGTGGCACATCTACTCCTGACTTCAAGGCTGATAGCTGCGATTATAATGCGCTGGAATACATGTATATTGATGGATCTCATCCAACACAAGGCTTCCATCAGATCCTGGCCAAGCAAATTTCAGAGAAGCTGGCGGCCGGTGATTCTATTAGCAAGTAAAGAGCACGTGGGTTAACGAGAATTTAGATGTAATGTGGTAGAAAACATGTACCATGATGAAGATCATCCAACATAAAGTCTCCCCAGGTATTGACCCGCGGATCTCGCAGAAGACAGCAATCAGCTATAGATTCGTAAAGGGTTTGCGTAGGTATTGGTTGGTCGTGTTGATCGCATTTCTGCTCCAAATTGGTGTGTTCCCGCCGCTGGTCGTCGTTGATATAGCATCCGTGAACAAAGCAAAAAGGATCTTGGGGCGTAGATTGTGCTTCTCTACAGAATACTCGTACTCAATTAAGATCTCAAGATTGCACATGCAATGGGCCATGAGATTTAATGCCCGCATAACTATCCAGAACTGTGTTCGTCTCAGGCCTTGCCTACCTACCCTAAACCTGTCTTATGCCCTTCCGTACGCGGCACGCCGGGAGAGGAAATCAAATCTGGTTTTCGAGAACTTTCGCGATGCATCCTTGGAATTATTAGGGTTCCTAACTTACGGTGCTAAATTTCGTGCTGAGGACTGAACATGAACTGGTTGCAACTTTACATGTCCTCCATAATGCAAGAGAAATACAAACCGCCGCCCCCATTCATCCGTGTCAGATGACATCCAGGCAGACTCACCACAACTTTGATCTTCCATCAGCCGCATGATAAAAATCTCTCCAGATCGTGCACAAGTTATATCGAGGCCGCTGGACTTGGCTGTTGCCTTCAAATTCGTGCCGTTCATGAGGACCTGCGTAGGTCATGGTCTTGACTCAGTCTTCACTCAACAAGTCCGGACATGCACAATGACTCTTGACGTCAATGCCCAGGGCCTGGTTCATGTCGTTAACACAGAGGAGGATGTTCATGTACCTACAAAAATCGAAGCAAGCTATAATTGGTGAGTCTCCAACGGAAATATTGCAAGCTGATTTAACAGTCCAGTTCTAGGACTCAGCTCCAAGCTGGCCTGCATTGGTCACTTGCTGGCGTGGCGCCTCCGATTATGTCTCTGAATGACGCAGCATCAAAGGATCCGAATACACCAGTTACAAACCTGACTATCAACGTCAAGCAGATATGTCCTAAGAGACAAAAACATACCATCACAATTTGCACTGATCATACCGTACTCAGTGAGCGCGAAACCAGCATTCACATCTTGATGGAGAGCAAGAATAACCCCCAAAAATATCTTCTGGGAGGTCCGCTCACTGGAGTTCATATGCGATATGCTGAACCTGATGCGGATAATTGGAAGAAAATACTACCATTTGTCACCATCCCTCCCGGTGACGAAGGCTTAACAGTGACAAAATCCATCTTGTGGAAGCATTTAAGGCAATATCGAGGGAAAAGCTTGCCATCAGACAAGAAACCACGGCCAGGGGATGTGTACGAGGTGTGCTTCTCCGAGGCCCGGCGCGAGACGTTCATAGGTTGGTGGAGTTGGGGTGATTTAGAAGGCGACTTGAAACTTAGGAAGCTTATCAATCTAGTTGATCCCAAGCTGAATGAAGTGGAGGATCCGGCCCCGCCTTCACCTCCAATTTCATTGCCGTACGGCGCATGGGAGGAGGAGTGTGATGATGCCGGCAACGATGTGTACGCCTGCTGAATATTCGAGATATAACCTCATTATTAGTAAGGTTTATTGACTGACTGCTGTATGAACTCGTCGTCATCAAGGTATAAGTAAGATGCAGCACTCTGTAAATCGGGAAGAGTATTAGTAGAGTAATTGCGATATAGTTTTGCTGTTTGCTGTTTCAGCATACTCACTACGAGTTCATCTTCAGCCATAAATTGCCCCTTTTAGGCGCCTAATAGCTCGACCAGGCCCGATATAGCTCCAAATAATTCTAACGAGGCCACTCCAATATCTACGCTAGTAGCTAAGAAGGCCAAAGCACTCTCTGTAGTCGACTGGCCCTCCTTTAGTACTAGTTGTCCCTTCTCATTGACGAACAGATCAAGGCTCTGGGGAAGTATACGAAGCTCCTGTCTACCTGAAAACCCCCACGCTTCTCCCCCTACCATATACTTGACCTCCCACAGCAGCACATGCTCTACCTTTATGCAGTACGTCAGAAAGGATGGTACGAGCTTCAAACCGTCCGAGCTGACAGCCTTGCTAGTCTTCGCACTTAAAACTTGGCCTAGACCATCTAGCCTCACCCCCAATACAGCGCCCAAATCAAGTGGTTCCTCGTTAGAACCACACTTCAGCGTTAAGGGGCCCTCTGCAGGGTTGAGATCCGGTTGAATTCTTGCCAACAATATCTTCGAAGACTTACTGCCCGAATGCGAGTCGAACGTGCCGGGACAGGTTATGCTTGTAGTAGTCTCGATTTCTACTACAATCTTTTTTATTGTTACAAGCTGTGGGACGTTTGCAATCACCTGAGAGGTCCTGTCCCAACGAGGAATGGCGCTTAGCGAGAAGGGAACGGTTGCAGGATTGCCCAGCTGGATGACCGATGGGCACTGAAGCTCGACCCTGAAATTGAGTGACGGCACCTTTGAAGAGCCAAAAAGCCTCTGGGTCTTCTGCTTGAAGGAGAGTTCCGCGTGTTCCATGCCTGGGACCAACCGATGGCTGCTCACGCAAGCTGGGAAGGATCGCGTCGTCAAACCGAAATTATTGACGGGCGGCCAAGGTGGTGGCTTCGAGTTGATTCTGATTGGTAGTGATGCTGTAAAAACTGTTCCGGCCTTCTGTTTGGTTTCCTTGACGGTAATTGTCGCTTCAATCCAGAATTCGACGTAGCCGTGCCATTTTTTGCTGAAGCTGCTGTTACTGTCATGGAATGTCCCTGGCAATGGCTGCCCTGGAAGCTCCGCGGCGGTACCATTCTTGAGTGGCGCTTTGATGAAGTAAAATCTTTTCTCCCGATCGCTGACGGATCTGTTCACAGTCTTCTCGCTGACATCTGTGGGTACTTTCAGCGAGAATGGCCAGGAAAGCTGTTCTCCCGGCGCGGTGTTAACAGCCCCGTCGTGCGCAATGTCGGATACATCAGACTCGTCCCAGAAAGGGAAACGACTGCGGTAGGTGCTCTTGGAATTTCCATTGTCGGAGACAAGTTTTGCTTTGGCGCGACCCTGCAGCCGTGCGCGGACGGTGACCAAAGCCGCGTTCAGAGGTGTCTTTCGTATGACATGACCGCGAATGACGCTGCCCGGGAAAGACGGTACGCTAGGGTCAAGGAGCTCGATGGATAGCTGTGGACCGTTTGCTTGAGCTGTGGGAGGCATTGCGATCTGCACATCTGGAAGCCCAATTGAAGTTGGCCTACTTGTGTTTGATGGTTTGATGAATGAGGAGGTGGTCGTAGCAGAGGGTTTTGACAGCGAGATGTTTCGAAATGAGAATGGTTGCCTAAAGCTGAGGACCGGCAGCCGGTATTTCCGTGGCAAGGCGACAAGCGATCGAATGAGACGCTGATCTCCCGCCGAGGCTGATCCTACATACTGTATCCAGCTCCCCTCTCGGCCTTTGGGGAAACGCGCCCTGTCTTCCCAGCTCGTTCCTTATGCGTCATACTATGTCGACAGAAGCCTTGTTCCTTTTGGCAGACACAGGCAAAAATGGAGGAAGATTTCCATCCAATTCTCCGCAATCATTTTCTTATCCACTTTGCACACCAGAGGCAAGGCTAGTTTGGCTCCCGAGCAACCAGAGCATATGCTTTGGGGGTCACGAAGCTATCAGCAGGACAAGGGTCCTAAACCCTGTCTGTGCCTGCGCTTGATGCAAGTCACGAATTAGCCTCCTTCAACGGTGAAAGTCTTTTCACATTGTCAGTTCGTAACCCCTAGTATCAAATAATAAACCTTTCGCAAGCCTCGCTTCAAGTACGAGACCGATGATAAGAATGAACTACTATATCTTGTATTATTCACTATCTTCAAATCGGTTATATCGATTCTCTATGCTCCTACCTATAGTTACAGCCCTTGATTCACACTTCCAAAAGCTGCGTTTGGCCTCTAGTACTAGTTCAAATACCTTACTCGGCCCTCCCGTATCATTCAGTGCGCCTTGACTGAGGAAAATGTAGGATAGGATGGGACGAAATTACGACCTACCATGAGCCGACAAAATTCTGCATCGAGAAGAACGACGAAGGGGAATTTGACTTTACGTGGCCGCACTTGGGGGGCTCGGAGCACGCTCATAGTGGAGATGGTTGGGTTTGCCATGAAATGAGAGGCATCCTGGAATGTTGGATCACTACTTATGGCATTAGCCTCGAGGTCATTAACCATGACTGATATTGAATCACTCGGATTATAGACTTTAGCGAGCTTGAGGCTCCTCTGAATCACCAACTGGACCAATAAAGCGAGGAGCTATGTTCCAGTTGAAAGCGAGTAACATATTCGGGGATCCCTTCACGTTGTTTCAGGACAAACGGGCTATTCGCCACTGATGCCTATTGATGGTGCGTTGTGCTGTGCCAGGTAGACTGCTATAGATAGAACGCAAGGGTCGGCAGCAAGATGGACCGGGATCGTCTCACGCCAGCCACCGGACAATCAAAAGCGGGGGCCCCGCTCGTTGCCTGGCATATAAACTATTTCAATCTGGTGTGGCCATAACCTCAACCCCGTCAGCATCATCTCATGTAGCCATCGCGACGACTCGAACCCTCATTGTACAGAACCGGTTTTGACTCATTGCTTGTACGTTCCAATACTTACCATGAAGTGCCAAATCATCCGTGCCCCATCGGAGGAGGCGGTCAACGGCATCAAGACCGTATTCCTGGCCGGCACAACCACTGCAGTCGGAAATGTTGACTGGCGGGAAGAGCTCTCTGCCTCTCTCTCTGAGTATCCGATAACAATCTTCAACCCCAACCGACCGGATTGGGACAGCACTTGGCGAGAGGACATCACATTTGAACCGTACCGTGAGCAGGTATTGTGGGAGCTCGACAAACAAGTCAAGGCCGACCTTCTGGTTGTCTACTTCGACCCCGCCACTATTGCACCGATTAGTCTGCTCGAATTTGGCCTTTCTGCGCAGGTTCCTGGCAAGGTTGTTGCTGTTGCGCCGGAGGGTTATGCGAAGAGGGCAAACGTGCAGCTTGTGTGCCAGAAATTTGGGGTGGAGTTCCTGGATAACATTGGCCATCTGCCTGAATTTATTGTCAGAAAATTGTCTGTCAATAAATGATGTAAGCTGTGTTGGTTTTAAGCTCCATCGAGGCAGGTAGAGCAGCTTAGTTACAAGTGCCGTTCGAAGGAAGAGTATATAGCACTAGTAGCAGTCAATCAACAGCCACAAAAGATCTCACGCAATACATCGTCACTATTCTTTATACAATTCAGCTTCTGAAAGGTGGAAGCATCGATGTTCGCCCATGTCTATGAAGCAGCTTGTTCCTGCACTTAATGTGGACCATCGTTCCCCGAGTCGTATAGACTTGATTACTATTCAAACTTACTACTCAAAGCTATGGTAGAAGATTAATGAGATAATGGCTCCTTTGTCTCTTGCGTCGTTTCTGGCAGAGACATGCTGCGACAATCTACTATGCCTCTAGTCCGGAATCCATAGGCGGCGCGAGGTATCCGAGTACGACAACGGTGGTGTGTTTACGGTACCTTCGGGTCGCCATACCAAGATCAGCATGAAGACATTGAGAAGGTAAGTACCCAAACGAATGCAAAGGAATCGCAAGTTTCATAACAGTAGGCCTAAGTCAGGAATGTTTGTTGAAACCTCGCCGTTTTATATACTGGGCCTCAACCTCCTGGGTAGTCACTGACAAAGCCAGACAAGTACATCACGATAATGAAGCCATATATTGCTCTTTGGATCCGTATTATCTGAACCCATGATGACCTTGCAAAACTAGTTCTCCCTTAAGATCGGCCCCAGCTCAGGAGACGCGTATGAAGCTTCAACTAGCTTCTCGCAAAGTACTGGGTCGGCTTCTTTTCCCGTGAGCCAGCCAAAACCCATTAACGTGTCCGACATGCTCTTTCGTGACACCGCAAGCTGTCTAAAAACGCCATCGAACCCGTGGGGTAGGCCGGGATATACATCTAGCTTTGTTGGCACCCCATGTGCACGCAGGGCTTTCTCATAGATCAGCCCGTCGTCTCTGAGAGGGTCTTGGCCAGCGACCTGGATGTATGTCGGGGGCATGCCCGTGTGTGGGTTTTCGGCTTGGAAGGGAGATAAGGCCGGCGAATAGATGTCCTGGCCGTATGCACTGGTTACATACTCCATGGCTTCCTC
This sequence comes from Paramyrothecium roridum, assembly GCA_003012165.1. Taxonomy (NCBI): domain Eukaryota; kingdom Fungi; phylum Ascomycota; class Sordariomycetes; order Hypocreales; family Stachybotryaceae; genus Paramyrothecium; species Paramyrothecium roridum. The sequence continues at coordinate 229,563 of PXOD01000102.1, read as the reverse complement.
GTTGATAACCCAGGCTTTGGCATTCTGTTCCCTGGCAAGGTATAGGCCCTTGTATTGATCAGGCACGATTTCCTTCTCCAAGAGATACGGAATGCACAACCAGACACCGGAGAGCTTGGGGGTGCATTTCTCCGATACCCATCGCTGCGCGGTAACGGCAGAGAGATTTCCGCCAGCAGATATGCCTCCGATGTAGAACCCAAGTGAGAGGTCGCACCCGAGCTCCTTGGCGTTGCCCTCATCGCTTAGCCATTTCAGAGAATCCCAAACGTCATTGGGAGCCGTGGGGAATTTATGCTCAGGCGCAAGGCGGTAAGAGATGTTGACCACAGTGAGATTATGGAGTGTTGCGATCGGTCGTGACTGATAGCTGTGGATGAAATTGTTGCCCATGCAAAATCCGCCGCCAAAGACATGGACGAATATTCCGCGAGGGCTGGTAGACGGCTTTGCTGGATGGTGTATCCGAATCTCGCTCTGGTATCCATCCCGCATAGGGATCAACTTGGTGTACTCGATACTTGTGGCCGGCGGTGCAGGAGGAGGGTTCGACTTGAAATGCGCTGCTATCTCTGAGAATGGGGGGTTCGGGACGTTACCCGCTGCGGCAAGAAACTATTGCTCCATTAATTACTGGGAGAGAAGGTGTGCATTCATTGTACCTCTTCGAATTCGGGACTAGTTATTACATCATGTTAGATTGGTGTAAATACCCTCAAATGGTCATGCTACTCACTGCGTCTTGCCAAGTTGCAGGACAGCTTCTTTTGACTCATATTGAGACATGTTAAGAATATAGGAAGAAAATATCTGATTAGTTTAGTTGATTCATGAAAGGGGAATGATTATAGGTGGAAGGAATAGCAAATTGCGCTTTATATTGTCCCTATGAATCCACAATGTCTCCAGTATTTGATATCGGGAAGATGCCGAAGTACCGGAATAGATTAGCGTCGCTATGTCGGCCTCATCCAGAAACCGGTAAACCTGTGGACCGGTACTATCTTCCCGCCTTGGACATCTAACGATGCCTGCATACGGCAATCCATCGTTATGTATGGACCAGAATGGGACGCGGTTGCATTGGCAGCAACGCCTACAGTATTAGCTTCACCGCTCCGGCTCCTGTAACGTAGCGGCATCTTCCCGCGCCGCGGCAGAATGCATAGCCACACTAGTCAAGGCGAGAGGGGAAGAGGATGCCGCCGTGAGGTTGGGCCTCATTCTGAAGTGGCGGTCGCTTTACAAAGGCAACGACACACCGAATTCCAAACCTTTCCCGCCCAGAGCGATGGCGTGGAGAATGAGGCCAACCATCCACCGGGGTTCCGGATAATGGTCAAGTCCGACCCATCATCGCCGAGCAGAACCAACCATGATGAAGGTTATTGGTCTCGGCGGGTCACACGTCACCGAATAAAACACCATGATCACGGGTTCTCGGCTTGGCAATGCTCCATCCCTTAAAAGTCTTGTGGCTAGCCAAGTCATAATAAAATATGGTCCTCAAGTGCGTCTCCATTCACCCATATGTTCTTAGAGGGAAATGGCTTATCAGTGCACCGATTGTAGCAAGTTGGCGGCAAGTTTGCTCATAGTGTAGGCAGTCGCGGTAGCCACCTCATGATGCCGGCTACGATAGACGAACTGGCAGCAGAGCGCGCATACTGTTCCAGACGACGCTTAAGCTAAGTTTCATTAGGAACAAGGGACCGTGCACCATCATGGTCACCAAAGCTTATTGGGGAAGCCCTGTGACCCTTAGTGGCCTCGCAAGATTGACAAACCCAAGAAGATCGCCCCTAGTCCAATCATTGACCTTGGCCCGAACTGTGACGTCGGCAAGTGCGTTTAGTAAGGATGGCGTTAAGTTTGGCGATCTTTCTATATTGCACTGCTGCGGATATAAGAGCAACCCTCAGTACATAGGCCGGAGAGATCATGGCTTTTTCAGTAATGAATTATTATCTTGCACTCTTGGGCCCAGTCTAAACGCGGCCCGTATGTATAGGCACTCTTTGCAGCATTTGGAAGTCGGTATTGCGCTTATCGGCGTACGGGAATGACGTTTATGGAGAAGTACGCGGCTCCGTGGACCTCACTTGTCAGGCCCAGCGAGGCCTCATCACCTTTAACCATGACTAGTGACACCGCAAAATAGACAGGTCCAGCGGTTCTCTCTGTTGGGTTATGTTGATCTCAGGAATATCTTGAAGGAATTAAACTCAGGGCTCAGGCCATCTAAGTTGGCAAAGAAGATTTCTAGGGAGGCGAGGGCTCTTCGGCAATCGGAACAAGGCACGGTTTTGTCACCGATGAGCGCCGCAAAGGGGGATGAGATCTTCTGGAAATCGCCCAATGCATAGCTTGCCAGCTCAATTCATGAGAATCAGTCTCGAGGAGTTTCCTGCTGAGATAATTCTCCATGTGCCAAGGTCAAATTCCCAAATTGTCCGAGGATGACAGCTAGAGGCCAAAATTTTGGTTTAGGTAAGGCACCTCAACGAGATCATTTGGCTCAGCTCAGCCATTGGCGAGCAGTCGTGAAGCTTTCATCTCACCATTGCGCGCAATGTGTCCACGCGATGAGCTCTGAAACGTCGATTGAAGCTGCGTGTCATGCCTTGTGTCTTGCAGGAGATCCGCGCCACTGCACCTAATCGTTCGGAATGCGCCAAACTAAGAGCCACTAAAAATAGAACGCGTTGTAGCCAAGCCAACCGTTGAGAAATTTGACACTTTCGCTCGTGACGCGATGCTCTGGGTTTCTGCCGTGTCGCAACGGTCAACGACAGTTTCCGCCATCATCTCTGCACGCAACCGGAACCCAGACCACGATCACCTTTGAAATAATTGATTTAAGGAGTAGCACTTATGGATCCTCAATTTCAGTCCCCGCGGTTTTGTCAATCTGAAACATGCAACTTCGGCCCCCGCGGTAACGCGCAGCCAGTGGGGCCTTGAGCTCAACTCGTATTGACCCCTGCACCGCCACCCCCTTTGGTCTGATCTAAAACCCCCTGGCGTCCCAGATTGTTGACAGCTCGGCGCGTCCGCCCTCGCCTGCCGTGATTTTACAGTTTCTTCAACATCTGAACACACCATCTGTTCCTCCAGCCGCCCCACAAGAGCTGCGTCTTGGCATCCTCTTCTCAGCTCTATGCTCTTGGTGCGCAGCTCGAATCACATTGATGGAACAGAAATAAACAGAGGGTAACCCTGCTCACCGTGGACGAATCATCATTCGCAACCGCGGAGAGACCTGGGACGACCATCAAGACGCGGCTCAACTTGTGAGTGGACCACTCTCACCAGCCCTACAAATGCCTGACAATGAGATGCAGTCCACGATAGACAGCTCAGCTAGTCGCTACAATGCAACTATCCGCTTCATTGCTAGCTGTTCGCGATACGGCGCTGCGGACTGGTATTCTGCACGTTCGCGACGAGAAGCCATATGCATCCAGTAATGTCCGCGTAATCGTCATTGCTGTCACGGTGTATGTTCTTGCAACTCTATGCATTAATTTATAGCTTTCGAGGATAAAGCCTAACAAAACCCTTAGGTCAGTTGCCGTTACGGCGATTTTGAGTGTCCTCCTCTACTTCCATCTCCGGAGTCGGCGCAGAGATAAGGAAGAAGCGCGAAAGGAAGCAATGGAAATGGACAACTGGAGGTGAGCTGGTATATGCATTGATTGCACACGCCTTGTACGATTCTGGTTTGTCAATTAGAGGTTTTATCATCGCTGGAGTACCGGAGCTGCTTTTTACGGGAAAGGAATTTATGTACCGTACCATTACGACAAGAGAAGACATGAAACATCAGAAAGCTCTAGTAGATTGAATACCTTCATCGTGAGTTTCTGTCAGTAAAAGCATCCTGCTTCTCGTGAGAGAAATCGCTTCAGCAGTGCCTGGTGAGGCCTTCTTGTGGCCATCGATATCAAATAGGGGGCTGCGGAGGATTCCACGCAGTTCTTATCCTGAACCGACTTCTATGTCTTTACCCTGCAGTCCCAAACACACTTTGCTGTGAATGTGAATTTTCGTCCGGCTGGAGACTCGTGGGAATGGAGTTAAGTGAGTAACTCCATATAGGTCATTTCTAGCACAAAAAAAAAAAAAAACAAACAAACAAACAAACAAACAAAAAAACCCACCTCCGAGGCGACACGTGACCGAAAAGAACAGGACAGCGACTTGTGCTGTGGATAGATGTCGAAGCCACACCGCAAAGTACAGCTTTGAATATGAACGCATAATTAGGGTTCTGCGGGTCAGTAAATATTTGGCACTTTAGTTGGAGTCAATAAATCGAGAAGCAAAGCTGGATGGGTCAGCCTCATCCAGACCGCAAATCTTGGTAGCCCTAGAATTGGACTTCACAACGCAACTTCATATTGCACCTGGCTCTCGGAATTTATCTAATATGGCCTAACCTCGGTTACCCTGTAGATAAGCATGCTTACCCTACGTGTTTATGATGATGTACTTGAATATGAATGGCAGGTTGGAGCATGGAAAGACCCATTTTCGATTTATATACATGTCTCCCATGTTTTTATGCCACATCGTGAAAGATATATTAGTCTATGGAAGCATACCCTGAACCCAGGGTCACTACCTCGATCCCTAAACCCTAGAAACTCAATATCTCTTCGGTGAGGCTCTCAACAATCACATCATAGTGCTCAATATGATAGCAATTGTTAGAGAGACTCCCAGATTGATAGCATTGGATGAAGAAGCCCGCATAGCAGAGTTGCCCTCACCGCCTGGGTTCTCTTCCTCGGCCTCCTCAGTGGATATGTCCTGGCTATCATTTTCTTTTGTTTTGTCATCGGCTGGTGCATCACCCTCGTCCTTCGAGGCCACCATGCAAGTAATGCTATGCCTGGGTCGCGGACCAGTCGCGTCCTCGTCAACTATATCATTCAGTAATACGGCCCATACTTTGCGCGACAATGCCGTGAAATCAGCAACAGATGCCTCAGATCCTTTTATCTCGGGGGTCGAGTACATCGAAGAGAAAAGTTCTGTGCCATTTGGAATCTTGCGTTCTAGATGATGTAAGTGTCTTTCTTGGGCTGAGTGGGATTTTCTTTTGCCTTACCAGTCGCGACGGTACTGGGCAAGTCGAATTCTCCCTTGCACTCCTCCAAGTCAAGAGGTCCACTCGGAAAGTCGCATCGCAACCCTTTTGATGGGATTCCCCTTGCAGACTCCCAGGCCTTTCTGCATTTTCCACTGACCCCCACGCACTCGCCACTGCCATGCTTTAGCTGTTTCTCTTCGACAGCAGCTGAAAAGCCTCCTAAGATTTGCAAACAAATCTCTTGGGTGTTATTCTCAGCCTGAGTGGCTTCTCGAGACGGCGTCATCGAGAGAGCCATAAGTTGCATGTTGGTATCTTCTCCGGATACTGCATAATTTGGAGCTGAAATGTTGCTTGCAACAGTTATTTCGAGGTCCAGAATAACGGTGTTTCCTGCCTTAATGTTTGCGGCTGCATCGTGGGTACTCGATTCACTGAGGGCATCTCGAACGGCCTGCGAATCAGCGCCATGGATTTCATAGTTGATAGGTCCGATGTTCAAGGGTCCTTTCTTGATTTCTGCAAGACCCAGGCTAGTTATGGAAAGAAAATAGAGGAGCTTGGCCTTGACTGACATGGTAAATTTGGACAAAATTGGAGCGACGACAAAAGAAGCAATGTAGTTAATCAGAATGAAATATACGAGATTGAATGTGGAAAATATAGAATGAGAAGTTTAGTCTGCCAGGGAAGGGCATCGAATTCTGGGTCTTATATTCAGCTCTATTAAACAGTAATCGACATGTTGCGCCCGTAGTTGGAAAGCATGAAAAGGGTTCACAAAAGGGAACACCCGTACAGGTTTCCATGCAGTGCGAGATTAAGGACTGTCAGATTCTGGTCTATTCATGGTCGCTACAAACGACTCTCAGCGCCCTGCTACATAGCAGGCTGCGGATGATTGGACAAAAAAACCAAAAATTTTGCGTGTCGGACTACAAGATTTAAATAGCTTGGAGTCCGAGGAGTAAGCCCTACCGGTACCGGTAGCTCGAAATGGCCATGGCCGAGTCGTTTCATTCTTCAATTGTCTGAGAAGAATGCGACGCTAAAAAGGCAAATTTCTGACTGAAAGAGTAAGACAAGGCTCTGCAAATGCAACTTTAATAGTGTATCTTGATGAATTCGTACTTGTATAATAGTACTATTTGTATTGGCGGGAATTGTTTGTATAGCCTCGTCCAGGCTTCAGGAAGCATTCTGCTTAATGTCGAATCTTTTTATGTTATTAGACACTTGCATTGAATATTTGCAGAGATAGCGCCGTGACTACTCGATTCTGCTAGGTGTTGCACCGATTTTAACCACAGCCCAAGAGGAAAATAAGATGAATTATTATCCATGGACTTTATTGTATGAATTTACCATCCTCCGGCACCGGTTCCCTAGCCCTCCACAGTCAATCTTATCCTTTGCTTGCTTCTACATGTACACAAAGAAGAGATGTGGACGGGGCAAACTAGTTCTTGTAGCATTTGAAGCTCTTGGCCCTATCGTTCATGGAACCTAGACCCTCGGCGCCAGGCGCGTAAATGTCTCCGTTGCTGTCGCCCGTGCAATTGTTGTTGCTGGAGATTTGTGCTATTAGTACCTATTTGATCATTTTCACCGGTCTAGTGTGAAGGTAGCTGATGGCGAAAATTGCTTACCTCCAAAGACGGCAGCGGTGGCCGGTGGGGACCTTGATAGAGCTGATGTTCTCTGAAAAGGGGGTTCCAGTAAGCCGGTCTGCAAAATTTATTTGTTACTTGAAGATCAAGAGAGACCTGTTTGAGAAATGGTCTTACAGCACTGAGTCTGGATTTCAACCTCAAAATCTCGAGAAGGGGGCTTGAATGCGGCATGCTCGTACGCCGTCATTACCACCGTTGCCCTGCGAGCAATTATTTCGGCACCCTGGTTCTCAACTGGCACTGCGACGGCGTTGACAGATACAAAGATGGCAGGGACGAAGGTGAGGGCTTTGGGGAAGAGCATTTTGACGACTGGGAAGCCTTCTTGGGAGGATGAAGGAGGAGAGTGAAGTCTGAGGTGTACAGGAACCTAAGGATGTGCCGATGGGTGAAGAATCTATCTTATTGAGCGATTTGGCGAGCCTTATATACGTTACTGGTGTTGTTCATTGTCTGATCAGAGACAGAGCATTTAATCAAATGAGTAGGTACCTGGTCATAATGCTTACTTGCGGAGCCGCCACTAACAACATGCGACCAAGATGCCTGCGACACATCCTAAATAGGAAGGCTGTGGTATCCCCAGTGGGTGAAGCGCTTCAAACTGTGGATATCATCGGCCTTGCTTTGGAGAGGGGGGAGGGCTATAATTCATATAAGCTTACGTGAATCTGTCTATACGGGCATCTATGCATCGCCTAGGCCTGTCAAGACAAGGTAACAGCTGATAGCACGATGCCCATGCATGTAAGATTGTGACAACCAATTGTCTGACGGTTCCTACATGCCCTCCACAAAGGATCTTGAAGGCCTAGGGGACACGACTGAGAGGTCAATTATTTGACTTAGCCACGACCCTCAGGAGATATGGATTTGCTGGCCTAGTATGCTCGTGTTACTAGGATTCCCTCTCGAATCCAGAGATGCTCGTTCGAATAAATATCGTCAGTACGCCATTGGTAAGTTGGGATTAGACAAGCCTGTCAAAAGAGAATGCTTCGAGTCCGTAGGAAGCTTTACGGTATTAAGTGGAGAACTGCAAAGAAATGGAAACATTTAAAATAATGACGGAAACGAGACCGTAAGATTCTCATTGCCTTTGTTCACCTGGAAACTTCACTAAAGAGGACAAGACGCGATCTTGGCAAGACCAATTCGGCAGGAGGGCGCTGAACTGCTAGGTGAGATGTTGTGTGGATCCCAACTTTATTGTTTGAGCGAAGGAATTGCCTGGTCTTGGATTGTAGCCTCTAGGACCCAAATGTCTCCAAGTCCCTTGGCTTGTAGGCTTAACAAGCTAGAGGGTTCTTTCATTTTCGTATCTAAAGCTAGAATTTATCATCACCAAGCTTACTGGACCAACCACAGAGCAAAAGTCTGCAGGGCAAATCAAACCTCGCCTTGAAGGATCGCACATCTACATTTGCGGTGGCGGTGACGTGGGATGAGAAAGCCTATTGCTACCCGCGCTTACCGGGGTGGCCAACCAGGATTGATCGAAGGATGCCCTGTAGGGGTGTAGGGGTGGAACAGTCCCGATCTGAGAATAATAACGCCGTATCCGGCAATCCAAAGGCGTGACCTTTCACAGGCGTAAGCTGACGCCTCGAATACATCGGAAAGAATTCCTGAATTGAAGGGTTTTAGGCTCTAAATCAAAGTACTGATTCAGGTAATGCGGCTCAGACTGATCTCAATGGTACATCAATTGCACGCCGATGGCCGTGTCTGAGGCATGCTTGAAACCGATCCCGAGTGTTAGAGACGGCTTCAAAGATGTGGATTTCCTTGATGGGTGGATATGCCTAATCCGCATCCATAGCCTTGAGTTTTATACTCTCCTTCAATTAGGATGCCTTAAATCCAAGGTATAAATGTAAGGATGACTCGACTCATCCTTCGGTTTGACTGACAACCTTCGCCGGACTTGTACTAAATTATGCATTATATTTAATTTGCCATTCGTGTTAAATGCTAAGTCTATTAGCAATCTACTATCCCTATCCTAACGACTATTCATCTTGCATTCCAGATAATCTGTGGGCGAGGCGAATCAGAGTATTCCAAGTCGAAAGTTAGTCAAACCGTGGGCATTGCTGTGCTTCAACACGGGCCTGCCTCATTAGCTTCAGCAAACTACTTCAAGAGATGATATTGCTCACGGCCACCTAGCCGTATTGGATTTTCGAATACATTTACTCCCTGAAAGTAGCAGCAGGCCGTGAGCAACCATACTTACTGCTTAGCCTATTTCTTAAATCTTGTCGAAGGCAGCACTTCTATTCATAATCAAGATCCAGATATAGAACAACAATTGTGTGTAAAATCGAAAGTGCAATCATACTATCGAAGAGCTCGGCTACTAGGGTCGCACTCATGTGTTAATCAGAAGCCGGCATTTCCTTTACCAGTATATGATTAATTACAACCTCGGGTTTTTCAGGGTGTGCGAATTATAATGTGGCTCAGCACACTAACATGAATGCATCGCCACAATGGAGGATCGTGAATTCAAAGTGGGTCTGTCATGGCGGTGCGAATAAGTGTTTATGTGACCTAGCAGCATGAGAATATGGTCTTAATGCAGAGCCAAAAGATCATTCTTGGCCAACAATGGCGCGTTTCCAAGCCAGCCCTCCACCTTGTGTACCCCAGAAGCTCATTTGTGATGGTCATTGGAGCTATGACATCAGCAGAGCCCCATGTCAACTCCGTTCCTATTGTCCAGGTTGTGCTGACATGACGAGACCCATACAAGGCTCCTTTCCCCCGCCCCTAGGCTGCCTGCAGACCCCTTCCTTTTTCTGCACCAACTAGGTCGTTAAGAAAGAAAAACGAGAAACCTTTTTGCTCATCTGGAAACTGACTGTGCTATTGAGCGAGAGCCACAACAAGTCTTGGACTACAATGGACCTGACTACGAATTCCCTGCAGTACACTCAACTTCCGCCGGAGGAGGTTCGCATATGCGTCGCGGAAGACAACCGTGTCAATCGCAAAGTGTTGGAAAAGTTCCTCGATCGGCTCTGCTACTCAAACTTCCACATGTATGAGAATGGCCAGGATGCGGTGGATGGTGTGAGGCAGCAGGCAGCTAACGGCAAGCCATATCACATCATCCTCATGGACACAGCCATGCCTGTCATGGACGGATTCAGGGCAACGAAAATCCTCCGTCAAGACGAAAACGAGGCGATCCGCTCAGTTCCCATCATTGCTCTCTACGCCTGTTCTGTGATAAAGCTTGACACAGCTGCGAAAGGCATGACTGATGTCCTGTTGAAACCAGTTGCAGTTTCCAACTTGCGAAGCATATTGGAAACCTACGGAAACCCTCTGGTAGGCTTCCCCTTCAGTAGTCTTGTTTCCGATACTAACCAATCGCAGAAAGTGGTGGAGGCCGAGCCTAGCATTGCAATTGAAGAGGCTAAGATCAATGGTCATCAGGAGACATCGTGGTTACGGCCCCGACTCTGAGCTCGTGGGATAGAAATTTGATACCACGATGTGAGTAATTGAACAGGCATAAGACTCGGAGAATGCATCATTCAGGATGATGAAGGTCTGGTGGAACGGCATAGGCAGGAAGGAAAAGAGATCGTAACTAGACCCGTAGGAACCAGCAGCTAGAAAGTTGCCTGTGGAGCTCCTTACCATCGTTATCTCGCCTAGGTTACTATAGCATCTCACTCTCCCAGAATCTCCGGCACGTAATACTCTTTCGGCTTGTATGGCTCAGTGAGATAGCTGTCCTCCTCTTCAGTCAGCTCCTTCCCTCTCACGCTAATCGCCTGGTCTATCCTCTCGACGCTGCTGAACCCAATGATTGGGCTCGACACACGTTTGTTAACCCACGCCAGAGCTACGTGAGCCATTGGCCAGCCGCGCTTTTCGGCAACCTCAACTACACGATTGGCAATCTCCAGGTCAGCGCCCTCAAGAGTATTGCCCTCGCTTCTAACCGTCGAGCCAGCCGCGGACGGAGGGCGGGCCAGAAATCCTCCAGCTAGCGGCGCCCATGGAATCACGCCGACACCCGTCTCCTTGCAATACTGGAGCATCTCTCGCTCTTCCTCGCGATAAAGCAAGCTGTATCGAGGCTGCATGCTGACAAACTTGGTCCAGCCGTTACGCTCGGCGCAGGCTTGCATGCGCGCGAAGCGAGTTGCCAGCATGCTACTCGCGCCGATGTAGCGAACCTTGCCCGACTCGACAAGATCATGCAACGCTTTCATCGTCTCTTCAATTGGTGTGGTGTTATCGAAACGGTGTATCTGTAAGAGGTCGATGTAGGTTGTGTTGAGGCGCTTCAGAGAGGCCTCAACCTGATTGAAGATGGCGGCACGGGACAGGCCATATTGGTTCTGGAACTCCTTGTTCGGCTCCACACCGTTTCTCATGTACCAGTGTGTGGTCTCTTTACTTTGATATTAGAAGGCGTACACGATGCTTGATTGGAGACATACTGATGTCCTCTGCCGATGCCCAGAAACACTTCGTCATGATGACCACTTTCTCCCGGGGAATGGAGTACTTTTCCAATGTTTTGGCAATGATGGTCTCCGAAACGCCATTGGAGTAGGAGTTGGCAGTATCCCAGGTATTCAAGCCCTTGTCATAGGCAGCCTTGAGAAGTGGCAGAGACTATTAGAGTATTAGCTTTGAGATTGTCCTGGCCGATACCAAAGTCGAGCATGAACATGCCTCTTCCACGCCAATGTTCCATGGAGCCCACTCAGGATCGCCAATGCTCATGCAACCAAAGATCGGGACCGAGATTCGCAGTCCACTGCTTCCTAGCTGCCTGTATTCACATTTCGAATTTGCCAAAGACTCTTTCAGGCTTTGGGGGAATTCTGGGGCCATTTCGAGTAAGAGATGTTGTGTGGTCGGGGGGATTTTCGATTGGACGATTGGCAAGTTGCTGGAGGGTGAAGACAGCTGTCAAAGTAGCAGATGATTTGCACAACGATGTTTGAAAGAGGGAAGCCAGTTGATCACGGAGTGGGCATACTTTATAGACGTAGGACGTGGCTAGGCGCTGGGGTAGCTTGCGCATTCACATATCCACTTGTCGCGCATGCTACGGGCCTTTCTCTCAATTGTCGCATCGTAACGCTGATAGGGCCGATCATCTCATATTCAAATTCACGCTGCTTAGCAAGCGTTCTGATTTCCAATGCAGTATGCACTTTCAGTCGTTTTCTGGCGCCATTGCTGGGTAGTTGCCGCTATCTCCGGCCAATGCTTTTTAACCGGGCTCAGATCTTGATACGCTACGCTAGTCAATGTCAGCAGGTTGCATTAGCGCAGGATCTCTTCTGAGACGTCATACCGAAGGCCAGAAAGGAAAGGAAAAAGACAATTTGAAACGGAAAGCCTCAGCTTGGAGCGCTCAGGAAGGCAACACGCTGCATCGGATCGAGGAGTCTTGCTCCTGCACTTGGAGAAAAGCCTCTCTTTCCTTTATCCCTGCTGCTCAAGGTGAGGCTTTTTTACTGGCCGAAGCTGTTCTACACGTCTCCCCTCATGATGGCGCCAATCCGTCTCGCTCTGATTGGCCTCGCATCCTCCGACAGGACATCATGGGCGAGCAATGCTCATCTGCCTTACCTCCTTTCGCCACGAGGACGAGAACGCTACCAGATCGTGGCGCTTTGTAATTCAAGCGTTGAGTCAGCCCGGCGTGCTATCCAGACTTACAATCTCCCGTCTGAGACAAGGGCCTATGGCGACCCTGATGCGCTCGCAGAGGATCCAAATGTCGACCTTGTGGTGTGCAGCACTCGCGTGGACATCCACTACAAGACTGTTCTACCAAGTCTGAAGGCGAAGAAGGACCTGTTTGTCGAGTGGCCCATAGCTCACAACATTGCTTCTGTTCATGAACTAGCCGAGGTTGCCAAAGCCAGCGGCAGTCGCACGATGGTCGGCTTGCAAGGCCGGTTTGCGCCTGTCATGGTTCGTATTCGTGAGCTTTTGGATGAAGGGCGCATTGGCAAAATTCTCAGCAGTCAGTTTCAAGCTATAGACAGTGCCTTGGGAAAGGATAGCTTGCCTGCTGAATTGGAATATTTCACGAAGCGTGATATCGGAGGCAATATGTACACCATTTTCTTTGCGCATTGTAAGCTCAAGAGCCCTCTCGGCGATCTGCGTTTTGCTCGAACTTGTTATTGACCAAGGCGTAGTGTGGGATCAGATTCAAAGCATTATTGGTGAGGTTCAGGACCCAGTCACGCACCTGCAGACGCAGTATCCGAGAATCGACCTCAGGAACGAAAAGATGCACATAGTCGACACAGTTACGTCGGATGTGCCTGACTTGATCGTGGTCACAGGCTCTCTACGACCAAGTCAAGTGGCCGTTCCTGGTGCGACACTCGCCGGCAGCTTTCGCGTGGGTAAACCCTTGGACGACGAGCACAGTTTGACCTGGTCTATTTATGGTGAGAGCGGTGTGATCCGCCTGACTGCTGGCAGCACGCTTTTGCAGGCTCGTGGATATAAGAATCCAGTCATCCTGAAGATACACGATTATGCAAGTAACAAGACCGAGACGGTTGACTGGAACTGGAACGAATGGCAACAGGAACTCCCTTTACTTGCGCGAAGTGTGGGAAGTCTCTACGAGGTATTTTCTTGTAAAGAGAAGCACCCATACCTACCAACATTCGAAGAAGCCGTTGGAAGACATGACCAACTTGAGCAGATGGTTAGAAAAAGTGCGCGATCTTCGACCTTGCTTTGAGCCTGTGCGTGGGTTAGGGAGAATCGACTGGCGGAAGTTCAAGCATTCCCCGTCTAGGCAAGTTGGAACGGCAGTAGGATGAGTCACGGCTCCGCAGGTAGAACAAATTACCAGAAGATAAGTGAATGTTTGATATACTGTTTCCCGATCAATGCCCGGATCCTCGAGGTGAATGCAATAGATCATAGGGATTAATAGAGCGCATTAAGCAGGAAGAATATGCCGTATGTTGCATAATTATCTAAAGAAGTTAAAGGCGAGAATCCCTTGCCACTTGAAGGCTTTCAAGAACAAAACCAGGACTGGGTTGAATTGGTATGGCATCCACTCCCAAAAGTAGCCTTCTTGGGATAAGGACAGATGACCTGCTGCTCCGTGGTATTATCGGCCCGAGTGACGACGACCGATGAGCTCTCAGGTGCCCTACCGTTCTCTACCCAGGCCTGAAGCTGGCCGAATAGTGCCTCTGGCTGGCCCCCGTTACCTCCCCAACAGTGCCCAAGGCCTGGCACACGATAATATTTGTAGAACGACGAGATGTCGCCGGCAAATTTGGAGACATCCTCATAGTACTGGAGGGTGCCTGCTGGAGGAATACTTGGGTCGGACTAAGCTATGTCAGTCAGGAAACTCAGCTTCCAGCTTCTTTAATGCTTACAAGGCCATGGTACGTAATCAGTTTGCCTCCTCCGTCACGGAATGGACGAAGGTCAATCTCGTCTGTTGCCATATTCGACGCAAACAGCAGGACCAAGGCTCGGTGCAATGCATCAAAATTCTCGTGCGTAAAGCTTGTGTCAGCAGGCAGGCTTGAGTCCACGAAAGCTTGGTATAACGAAACAAGACCGCTCAAGCCCCCTCCTGAGCAAGCGGTAGCGTTGCAGATAGTAGGGGCAAGTGTGGAAAGGTCGGCACCAATCTCGTATCCAAAGTACATGAATTTACCGTTGGAGAACCTAGGACCATTCCACGTCGCATTTGCCACAGCGGCGGCGGCCTTGCTGATGAGTAGTTCCGAGTTTGTGCTTGGACAAAGAAAGGACTTTCCGACCTGCGCAAAAGGATCAAATGTTTCTCGGCAGGCCTCTGGGTCTGAGATGAGGCCATCTTCAACACCATCATTCTTGTCGCAGAGTAAAATGGCCAGTGACGTGAGCGCATCCAGCTCGCATTCTCTTGGAAATTGTTTTGTTGACTCCATGTAAAAGAGAGGCCAGAAAGTGCCCATCAGAAACCTGGCCCAATTGATGCCTGGAGCAGCTGCAATGATGCCGTCATAGGCAGAGGGATATTGTTGAGCAAGTTTCAGACCTTGGCGGCCACCTTGTGAGCAAGAGTTCCAGTAGGAGTACGATGGACCTTGGCCATAGTAGCTCGCGATGAGGGACTTGGCGATACTTGCCTGCGATGGCTGTTAGTACCAGTGAACCGAGTCTATACCCAAAGAAAGTGAAAGGATGGGCGAACTTCATCTTGCAAAGATATTTGCCCAAAGTTATGAAGTGCATTCACGTCGATATTTCCAGGGCTAACCAAAAGCCAATCCAGGAAATTGGGTACATCAGGATGACCGGCGTCCGTCGTGACGGTGGCGAAGCCATTGGCGATGGCATTGGCCATTCCAGCGTAGCCCAGAACAAATCTGCCCGCTGCCCAGCCTCCTCCTCCTATCGCCTGTAGCCTTCCGTTGTAGTGTTCTGTGGTTGGTAACCAAGCCTCAACGTGAAGGGTGTCATTCTGGCCGCTGTGCGTATACGTGACAGTGACATTACAGAACGTCGCGTTCCGAACATCCAAGGCCGGCTGCGAATATGTCCATCCCTTTGGAACATCAAAACTATAGTTCGTGACGAGGTTTGCCTCTATCGAGAGGAATTCCGCTCCCAGCAGAGTCGGTGTGGGAAAGGTTGAGGCTGTGCAGCGAGTCGCGTTCATGACAACGGAATCCATGATCTCCCAATCCAGATGAGAAGCAATGGAACTGAACAGCTGCTGCATGAAGTGCTGCATGGTTGTACTTATATGTTCATTCTAAGTTCACAATGACATCGCTTGGAACACCAAGCCATTGAGAAGCAGCCCAAGGACATTAGGGAACAAGATTTAGGGTCAGGCAATGCCGGTTGTCTTGCCTCTTGCGGAAAGATTTTCCTAACGCCTTGTTGCGTTTTGGTCCGAAGTAACCAAATCCTCTACCGTGAGCTGCTACTTATTATGAATTCCGCCCGAATCATCGCCTTCTTGTGGTCCACCTACTCCGGACCGAACGGCAGAGGACCGTATCGAAATACGATAATTCAAACATGAAAAATGAAAAAACAAATCCGCATGCTAACTTATTAGCTTATCAAGTCGGGTTAGTGCACGCGATCCCTTACAAACCGTCCCCACATCGCGCAGGAAAAGTACAAGCCACCTTGAGCCGGCACATGGTTGAACTACCGCTAAGCATGTGCCGTTTAAATTAGGGATGGGATAAGAGAGATCAGAACTAGAAATAAAACGAGTTGTGTAAGAAAGGAGACTCCATCTCTCAAGATACTTAAAGGGGCATTATCTGTCTCAAGACTTTGAGCAAACTTTCTGATAATTCTCTTGTGGACTCGGCATTCGTAAGACTTCATCTGGCTTCGGTCGAGTTGAGATCACTGCTTAACAGCAGTAGAAAAGCCACATTCGACAACATGGCGACTCGAGAAAATCGGGAGTGGGATAACAGTCTCATGTCATGCTCGCCATGCGATTCTTGTCTTCTCAGCGCCTTTCTTCCCTGCATACGTAAGTATCTTACAAGCACATTGATTCAACATCACTTACCAGCAAACAGTCTTCGGGCGAACCTCGGAGCGCTTAAGAAACCCTCATGGAGAGATTGAGAATATCAATGGAGATTGTGGATTATTCTTCGGAGTTCAGGTGTTTACATGGAGTGCTTGGATGTGAGTGACAAAAATATCTTTTGTCGTGGTGTGAAATCGTCTTGTTGACAGTCACGCAGCTTCAATACGTTAAAAAGAGGCGAAATTAGAAAAAAGTACGGCATTGAAGGAAGCGGGTGTGGGGATTGCTGCACCTCGTACTGGTGTCTTTGCTGCGCTCTGATTCAGCAGGAAAAAGAAGTCCAGGCGCGGCAGCAAAGTGCAGGCGTGAATATTTCAGGCTATCAGCCTGTTATAGAACCCATGCAAGCGTTCCCTTCGCCATCCTATCAAGGAAAGTAGACTAAGTTACTGTCATACATTATTCGAAGAGCTGCGATATATTGACATTTGTATCAAGCATGATGCTGTTTTATTATGTATAATAAGTCGGAAAAGATTACTAGTCTAACAGAACCCGACCAAGCGGGCAGTACGCAGTGCTTAATTCTAAAAATTGAATACTGCATGACTTGATCTGAACCTTTGAAAGCCGCTCTAGTCTCAATGATGGGGAAAGACTCGTTTTGAAAGCCTGATACTCGCCTTGACCCGGTTCATCGAGCCCTCTGCTAATGTATTCGGTCCAGTGGAGACAGATACGGACAGACTGCCTCAGCATCGAACTTATCAGGGAAATTACCCATTCTATGCAGACCGGTCATTTCGACTTGTTGAGATCAGACATCATTTGAATGAGGAGCTCCAAAACCGTTTGAAGTAAAGTTCCATATCGACAGTCTCGACATATGGCAAAAGGATGGAAGATGCCGTGTTGACAATGGTGCATTGACAACTAGCGGGTGGATTTGTCTGGATAAGGTGGCCGGTGGAGCATTTTGTAGCTAGCGTTCATTGATGAACCAACCAGAATATCCCGTATTTTGATACGAGCACGATCAATTTGCTTGACGGTCTAAGCCCTTAGTTGCTACTAACTGGTTTCGTCCTTGGTGGATTCGGCAGTTTGCCCTGCGTGGGCATGCCTCCTGACTTGACATCCCACCCCTGTTGAGTGAAGCTATATGCGGACTGCAGGTCTGTGGTGCTCCTTTGGCTTACGCATACAGTGTGATGACGTGACTCTACAAGATGGATCCAGAGTCAGGGCAGGCAAATGTCGCACAAGCTGGAAAGATGCACGTGTCCTCGGGCTGGTCGTGCCGCCCTATTCAACGCAGGTCGCACAAGAAGTCCCGGAACGGGTGCCAGACATGCAAGACTCGTCGTGTCAAGGTATGCAGCAGTCCTCTGATTGGGTATTTGATTCTTATATTTTCTCTTGACGTGCCGCTGATAAGAAACCCCTCCAAAGTGTGACGAAGCCAAACCAGCCTGTGGCAACTGTATCCGGTCTTGCTTCGCTTGCGATTTTGCAGCCGCCAAGTCCGTACCGCTCAAAACCACAGAACTCCAACAGCCCGTGAGAAAGCGAGGCCGGCCTCGAAAGGTTTGGCCAGCCAAATTGCCTTCACCGGAAGCTGAGAGCAACAGCAATGATACAGGGTCGGATACAAGGCTCAGCCCCTCGGCTCCGGCACTCAACGTCGACGATCTCCAGCTGCTGCATCACTACATGAGTGATGAACCACTTACGTCCGATGATGATCTGGCTTGGAGGAACGAGGTGCCGAGTCTTTCCTTTGACCATCATTACGACCTTCGTTTGATATTGGCATTTTCTGCACTTCACCTCGCCCGTTTGAAACCTACAGAGGCAGCCAAGTACGAGAACTTGGCTGAAGCTCATCTCTTGCCTGCCATCCGCGAAGTAATGGGTCTCCTTCCTCATATCAACAAGCAAAATTGTTCGGCGCTCTACGTCGCAACCGTCCTCATTTGCCGCTGCATCTTCGCAAAAAGGCCTAGGAGGGGTGACTTGCTCGTCGTAGCCAACGATACCCAAGTTGCTTGGTGGGAAATGTTTCGAGGCGTCCGTTATGTCATCGAAACTATGGGAGCCGATGCAGTCTTGACGGGTCCCTTGGCTCCGTCAACTACTCAAGAGAAACCTCAGGACACGGGGGCCATGGGTCGAAAAGACCCCCAGATAGATTGGGAAGAACCACTTGGTGAGCTAGCAAATCTTGCTATCAGATACGACAAACCGTATCAAAATCTGCTTGAGTCCGTACACCAAGCTCTGTCTGATTCTTTTCGAGCAGTCTTTGGTACTGCCAAGGAACCTGAACTGCGGACGCTGGGGAAGACACCAGCCGTCATGCGTTGGCTGTATTTCATTCAAGATGACTTCATCGCTCCATTCAAGGAGAAGAGCCCTCCAGCATTGATACTGTTGGCTTACTTTGCGGTTTTGCTACAAACTTTGGATCATATCTGGTACATGAAAGGCTGGGCCAAGCACATCCTGGAGGGAGTCAGAGAAGCGATCGATACCCGATATGCAGCGTGGTTGCTGTGGCCCACGAAGCAATTGCAAGTGCTGTACGAGGATGGGAAGAATTCTCCAACTCCTCCTGACGTATGAGCCAACTCTGAATCTTCAACATGTATGTTATTTCATGATACCAACTTAGGGCTTCACATTTTAAGCATAATAGAGAATCCACTAGAAGCAATTTTTAATCTCTGTTCTATGGTTCTTGGCGCTTGCACGGCCATTGACGCGAACCATTGAACCAGAGGGTGCTCAGTCTGAAAATTGACACAGGCTAGCACTGTAATATGACTACTGTAATATGACTATTCATCCACGATGAGGATGCCTACCCATCACGCTGGTTGTGATAGCCCTTCAAGAATCAGGCCTTCCAAATAAGAAATTGTTTCTAGGGTTGTTTTTTGCCCTGCCATGAGGTAGAAAATGTTACCCAGGACACGCGAATGGACGTTCCACCGACCATCCACGTTACCTCGGCGAAGGTGAGCTTGCAGCTTCTGCGCCGCGGTACTCTTGTATCCTGCATCATCGCCACTTCGCAATGTGATAGCCAGGACACTTCCTAGTGCCCAGACACCGGCAACCTGCGTTGATTGGTTCGAAACTTCGTCGACAAATTTAGATGACCAGACGGACCAAACGTTTACGCCTGTGGTGCTAGAAGTCTCCCACCCGTTGGACTTGAACGTGTTCCATGCACCGTTATCGTCCATCTTTTTCATCTCCTTGAGTGATTCAAGCGCGACTTGGCATCCGACCGGATGCGCCGTGTAGCTATGCCCATGTAGTAGCGCATCACTCTTATCGTCACTGGAAAAAGCGTCAAAGACACTTTCCGAAGCCAGCGTGGTGCAGAGCGGCACTAAACCGCCTGTTAAGAGCTTCGCGTGCACAGAGATATCGGGGTGCGTGGCTAGAAAAGACGAGGAAGTATACCGCCCAAGGCGGTAGAGGCCCGTAAATACTTCGTCGAAGACCACAGGAAGACCTGACCAAGTGGTTGGCTCCGTTGCGGGCTTGGTAAGAGAGGTCCCGAATAACTCTGGAGACCGGCGGACAACGCTGACCAGAGTTCTCTGGAATAGCGGGTCACTGTAACGTGTCAGTAGAAGATCATCTTGACAGCCATTAATAGGGGATATGTAAAACAGTCAAAACATGCAAGGGAGAGAGACCACTGACACAAATATCATTCCACCAGCGCCGAGAATGACGGGCTCCAGCATCAAGGCACCAAACTTCCAACCCTGGTCTCGAAGCATCTTCAAGGTCTTTTCGATGTATGCTTCGTATTTTCGGACCTGATCGCCCTGTTCCCTGCTTGTAACGTCAAATATTGCCGCCAACGAGTCGTGTTTCTCCCCTTGGCCAAGTTCGTCGCGTAGTTGACTCGGCACGTCAACAATCCAGTTTCCTTCGGTGCACTTCACTGTGGGATAGTCGAACCAATAGCCCTTTCCTTCATACCACTCGACCTTTTCGTTGAACGTGCATGGCTCGGAACAGTCCATGGCGCCGATGGTGTCGCCGTGATAGCTGCCTTTCAGGCCCAGCACGCCCAGCTTCGCGTTGGCGTCCCAGCCGTATCGCATGCGCGCGGCGCGAAGGGCCATCTTGATGGCGACCTCACATCCGGTGCTACCGTTGTCGGAGAAAAATACTCTGCTCAGACGTGGATTGCGCAGGTTGGCGAGTAAAGTCTCGGCTAGCGACAAGGCTGGCTTATGGATGGACTCGGCGAACATGACGTGGCCGTAACGTCCTGCCGCATACGCCGCCGCAAGCGTGAGCTGAGGGTTCGCATGGCCCAGACCTTGAGTCCACCAGGATGCCGACCCATCAAAGGAGGGCTGGAGAAGATTGCTCGATCCCTGTTCTTGCCGAAGTGTCTGAAAATAATCGCCATGCGCCGAGTCTATGGTTGTTATACGATCCGGTGATAATAGCTTCTGCTGCGTGAATGGGTACCATATTTTCTGGTGGGCCTTGGTGGTCATTTGCTCCAGCTCCGTGATGCGGTCCTCATGGCGTGTATTGAAGCGCTCAAGGAGGCTGACAGCGTCATTTGTCTCGCTTTGGCTTTCGTAGTAATCTTCCATGCTGAGTCGTTCCTGTTCCTCGTTTGATCTCCGCTGGGGCACTCCCAAGACAGACTTTACAGGAATCCCATATTTCTCGCCAAAATAGTCTGTGAGGTAGCGATAATTCTCGTACACGTCATCTCGAAACAGTATAACGCCTTCCACATCATATCCTCGGAGGCGCAACGACTCAAAAGCTGATATGGTTTGCGAAATGCCACCCAATTTCGAGTCACCGACTAAGATGACGGGGCTCCGGAGTGCAGCGTAAATGTCAGCTTGTGTATTTCCCGAAGGTCCGGGCGAGTGAACTCCGCCGGCAGTCTCGACAAAGAGCCACCCAGGCTTTTGCGACACGCGAGTTACATGGTCGTGGATTTTGGCCAAGAGCTCGTGGTCCGTTGGAATGGTCTGAACTAGCATCAGTCAGCTGGACGTAACGGGCAGCATGCCAGGACTTGCCTTTCCTGACGCCCGTGCTGCAGAATGCGGACTCATGGCCAAGTCATATTGGAAGAGGGTGTGAATCGCTGTGCCTGAAGCATACTTCTCAAGATGGCTGCCGCAATGCCAATCAAAGGTCAGTGGCCAATTCAATTAGGTCTCCTTTAGTATCAGCATTTGTCATCTGTCTACTGTTAGCACGTAAGTCGTGGAGGCATCATGGGAACACCAACACCGGGCATCAGCGTCCTCGGGAGATCCTGTGGACACAGGCTTGAGATAAGAGACTTGCTCATTCTTCCACAATTTTGTTGCGGTCCTGCACAGTAAAGTTGTCACAATTGTCTTGCCCACATCTGTCGACGAGCTGAACACCAGAGGCGATCGAAGCGACCGACTCAGCAGCGCGCCCACGGCAGTCATTGTGGTTGGTCTCGTCCCATCAATTGAGGCACCACCACTCAAGACAGGATCGGAACACAGAGCATCGGCTCAAGAATATGAGATGCAAGGCTAGTATCGGCTCCCCGCAACACGACAGACCGGGGTCAGCCCCGGAATCGGCATTGGGCAAATCAAGTCGGCTGAATACAGCAATTGCTCCGCCTGAAAATGCCGCAAACCCGATTCGCTGCCCTGGTTTTCAAGCTTGGTGACTTTTCTGCCGAGTCTTGGCGGATTCAGGGACACATTGACCCTTATTGTTCGTTTATTTATTCTGCTCTGCTTCGGAGGCATCTTACTACGTCTGCGCAAAAAATGCTCCAGACCAACATGCCCCCCTCAATTGGCCGTTAGCAATGGCGAGAAATCAGCCACTGCCTCACACACTCAGGGATTTTGCCACGTTACTGGGCTTGCACGACTATTGTGGGAAGGGAGAACTTGACAAAAGCGTGTAGAGGCCTATCCTCAACATTGACCTTGGGTGGGCATACGTAAGCGCAAAGACCCCTAAATCCATGGTATACGAGGACATCCACGTGCCGATGATTGCACTGAAGCTGAGGGAAACAACACGGGAGGATAATAGGCAAAGCCTCGGCTATCTCCTCCCCCACTAAAACAATCAGCTCGAATTAACGCATCAAGGCTCTTAGCGGCATTGAAGGTCGGCTAAGTTCCTGCTGCGAACACGTCATTCGCAAATCCGATTGAAGGACGCCTTCGCAGCTCAGTGAAGTGTATAGAAACGCTCCGCTGAGCCGAGTTCACTCGTTAAAAGAATTGATAGTGCTTCAACGTAAGCTCCTTTGGCCGTGAGGTACGCAAAACAGCCTTCTGGGGCGTCAATGGGCGCATTGTTGATTCACAGCGTGCATTTCATTGCAGATGTTGTGTGATGGCGTTGAAAGGGGTCAAGCGAGACAAACCAATCCGTATACGCACGAAGCGCGAAGTCGGAATTGTGTCTCCGTCGCCACGATTTGTATGTGGATTCCCCCACGTCGGACCTTCACTGCTGGTGAAGATGCTCCAAATGTAGAGCACTGTTGAATGTCAGATCCTGCTCGTCTTCATATGCAATTTCGCAAGACACGAAGCGTACATTATGGCGACGCAAATTAAATTCTCGCTTGGCCAAATAAAAGTGGCTGTTTGAGTTCATCGTCCCTTCAGATGTCTTTTATGAGTCTATAATTTCGCTTTTTCTTCCTGTAGGTCTTCTACCCTCCCGCTGCCGCCGATGGAATGCGACGACGTGTTTGATCTTTGCCGCAGCCACTGTTCAACAGCTCCGAATAGGCCATTGACCTCGTCCCTTGTGTTCGCCGCGTGCAAACATATGCGAATCCTTTCCGTACCGCGAGGAACTGTAGGAGCTACAATGGGACGTACCATGAAGCCTTGTTGCTGACAAAATTTTGCCAAACTCCGAGGCTCTGTTGTGAAGAGCGGGATGATGGGAGAACTGGAAAGCTTTGGTGCAAGGTGAAGCAGATGAGGGCTATGGCGATTGCGCGTACATAATTCATGCAGACCTGCATAGGTATGGTCGATGAGCGTTTTCAGGTTACTGAGTAAAGATTCGGCATGGCCTTTCGACAGAAACTCATATGCGACATGAATGCTTGCCAAGGAGGGCAGTGCCATGGCAGTGGTATAGATTAGGGTGCGTGCGTAGTTGACAAGATACGTTCTTGTAGTTGGAGAAGATAAAACGACAGCTGGGTAAACACTGTCAGTCCTAGAAGTTGGCAAGCAGAAGAGGCTAGACACACCTCCGGAGCAGCCCATGGCTTTCCCAAATGTGTGAACTCTTGCAAAGATCTTGTCCTCGAGGCCAAGTTTACACACCAAGCCTCTGCCTCTCTCGCCTAGGAATCCAGTAGAGTGTGCCTCGTCGACAATGATGTAGCCGTTACCGTGGGGAAGTCTCGCTTCTACGCTTGCGACGACATCTTTCAGGGGCGCTACATCCCCATCCATACTATAAATACCCTCTACGGCAATGAATACATTACGTTTGCCACATAGGATGGCCTCGCCGGCTTCTCCGCTTACCAGGTCCTGCAACACTACGTCGAGGCTCTTCGCTTTGCCCTCGGCGGCCTCGGCTGAGTCGAACACTGAGTTATGGCGGAAGGGGACTTTTTGCGCTGCCCGACTCATTTTCATGCCATCATGGACGCTGGCGTGAATGAGTTCATCAAACACAATGGTGTCCCCTGGCTGTGGCACGGTGCTGAATAGACCAATGTTGGCGTCGAAGCCAGAGTTGAAGAGCAAGGCAGCGGGCGCACCATGGAAGGCAGCGATTGAGCGTTCCAGCGCTTCGGCAAATTGGCTATTACCATCGAGGAGTCTGGAGCCACCCGAGCCGAGAAACGATCGCGCCTCTGCCGTCGAACAAGAAGTGCTTTTTTCTTGGAGGAATGCCAATAGCGCGTTGTGTATCTGAGGCTGCCCTGATAGCGAGAGATAGGAGTTTGAAGAGAAATCGACCATGTCAGGACCGACAAGGGTCAATTGCCGAAGCTGGGACCTCTGCTTCCGCCGAGCCAACAATGAGGTGAAGGTGTTTTCCAACGGGCCGGCCTTGCCCTCCATTTGACCGGTGTTGTCGAGTCAGTGCGTCAATTGGTTGTTGGCAAGAGATGGGTGCAAGTTATACTCGATTCTCAATGCTGATTAATGCCCATTGGTATGAGCTTTTGATATGCACCCTGAGGGGTCGGGGTCACATAGAGATTCTTCTGACTCTTACATAAAGCCCTCATCTCCGGACAGTCACCTGACGCCGGTTGTGGTGTCTGTCGTCTCGGTAAATTGAGCCGAGACTATCCTGGCATGCCGGCCTCGGCAGAAGCAGAAGCCTACCCTACAGAGGCCAAAGAGGCAGCCAAGCCCGCCCTCTGCCGAACCGACGATCGCAAAAGATGCGTTGTTGAGGATAAACATTTACCAACAAAGAAAAAACAATTGAAAAGAACAAACCGGAGTAACAATAACGCTACCTGTTTAATTCAAGTTCTATTGCGCGAGCATGCTCCTGCTCCTGCTCGTCGGCGGCCTTTGGGTCTTGAGCACAATAATAGTAGTGTAGTGGTATCGAAAACCACAGGCGTTTACCAGGGCGATCATTTGGCAGACTTCATTTTCACCTCTTACTAAAATAATACCCGGATAAAACCCTATAGAACATGAAGTTGACACAGGTCCTCTGAAACATTAGGCCGCTTGTACCGAATGGACGCTGTGCAAATACGGTCGTCTTATGGGGCACTTGGACCAATGTGAATCCTGGATCAGGACGATATGGTCAAAGTTCTATTATTTCTATCTTCTTGGGACCTTTGCTTTAAGCATTGATCCAATTGTTAATAAATGCCCTCAAGTCGCCTCGATGCAGCCCCAATTCCTCATTGTTGTATTGGCCTTCCTTTGGCGCACGCCCTGAGCCGTCCGCAAGGAAATATGACCTGAGGAAGTTGACAAATGCACTGTAGTCGCCTTGAGCCAGTTTCTCTTGTCCAATCTTCTCCTCCTCGACAGACGTGGAACGCGTGACGGTCCACTTTGCGCCCGAAGCACTCTCGACAAGCTGCAAAAGCTCATTTGCCGACGTCTCAAATTCCACGACGTTGATGTAACGATTGGCGGTTTGCTCGGGGTTCCTTAGCACAGCGGCTACTGTCTCTCCTATGAAGGCGATGCTGACGGCCTGTATGCGCTCGTCACCGGAGTCGTAGATTGTGGCTGACTTGTTGTCTTTGTTGAAGGCAATAGCGCCTGTTGGAAGGCACTTTGAATAATTAGCCAATATACGCTCATTGTGGATTTTGGCAGAATACTTACAAAATCGAGGCCGAGCCCGGTCGCAATAGCAGTCCACGTAAACTCTGGGTGCACCTGTGCTTTTCTCTTGAGATATTCAAGTGTCCTGATCTTGCTGGCCACCATTTTGCCGAAGCCAGTGGTCTCGACGTCAGGGCCATCAAGTTGACCGCCATATTCAGAAGGCAAGAATCGCTTAACCCCAGCTGCCAGAGCGGCGTCGATCATTGTCGGCTGGTCCGCAAATGCGGGAGCCCCAACGACAGAGACAACCGCATCTTGGCCGGTGAAGGCTGACTTGAGATCGTCACCAGACTTGAAGTCCACCCTTCGTACCGGGATGCCCTCTGGAAATGTGGCATTTGAGCCAATGCGCGAAACAGCGGTGACATCAAAGCCTGCTTTCTGAATGCTGTTAATAATGGCAGGGCCAAAGTTGCCCGAAGCGCCGATGACAGCCACTTTCTTGATAGCAGACATTGCAAAGAGTGGCGAGATGGAGAGTGGAAAAGATGATTGCGTGTGTGGATTATAGGAAATGTCTCAAAGGCTCGTAGCTGTGTATGTCTTGAAGATGTTCTGGTTTCTATTCAATAATGGACATCAACGAAGCCAAAGCATTATATACTTTTCTCGAGGAGAACTCAACTCATCAGCAAGTCGTGATAAACTAACCCCGTTCCGGGTCATCCCAAGTGGGATGCCGAGTTTGGCGTTGGAGCCCTTCACTAGCTCAGCCTCATTCAGCAACCCAAGGTGGGATGGTTGGTGGCGAGCGCTGCATGACAAACGTACTAGAGTCTCGACAACCGGCCTTGCCCGAAAGCCTAAAATGAGAGGAATGGAGAAACTGACATTAGCTGAACAATATCGTGTCTCCGACCCTCTTCCCACCTCGCACACTCCCACCCTTGGGCGGGTTCTGAAATCCGCTCATCAGTGATTCCATCTCATTTGTCATATCCACATCCCACCGCCACTTTAGCACATTTGACATAACAAGCTTAAGTGAGTTGTCCGAAAAGGGTGACTCATCCTGCCTGATTAGCATATACTGGTGATATTCACTATTCCTTATGCTATCCAATGTCTGAATCACATTTCTTGTAGTTACGGCGGTCGTTTGCACGCAGCACTTTGTCTTGTGCCGATGGGTAATGATTTGAACTTGGCCTCGATACAAGGGACACGAGCCAATAGAATCTTTTCTTACTTGCCTCTTTCGAGTCTGAGAATCATGATCAGGCAGAGCGGCAGCCTTCTAGAAGTGATACTCGGGAAAGTAACCAGAGTTTCGCATGAGAGTGTAGCGCTTAACTGAGCAATTCAGCCACATACTAACCACTCAATAAGCTTAACACTTTCCTCCAAGCCGTCTATATCATCAGTCCTCGCCTGAAAGATGGGGTTTTGTTCCATTCAACGTCACGACGATCGGAGTGTGGCATGGCGAACTGTAGTAAGCAAAGGAATCCATTCACCATCACGTCATCAGCACGGCAATAAGCCACTACATAATCACATTATCGACGGCGCCTTGAATTTTCAACATATGTTGACCTTGGCGTGAAGCTCGAATACACTGCAGAGTTGCCCAGTTATTGACATATGTCTTCTTGAGCTTATTCCTTGTCGCTTACGGGACGCGCGCTTCCTAGGCCTCCGTGGTTGGCACCTTTGGATCTTGATCTGGAGGCTGGCAGCAGACCTCAAGACACGTGGCGCATATGTAAGGTACGATGAAGGGTGTCATCTCCATGGACGCGGGACATTCTGCGTACACGCAATCGATAGCACCATTCTCTGGCGGCAAAATGTGGCCTTTCTGTTCTGGATCCAATTGCAACATTCGGTCGTCGCAGGCGATGCTGCCAAGCATCTCAGTCCCGTATTCTGGAAGAACATGGTAGTGGCGCGCATGGACTTCCTTAGTCGTTGTATCCATATGGTGTGGGGTGGTCCAATCCCCCGGACAAGGGCAGCAAGATTTTCTCCAATAAAATAGGCACATCGTTGTAGGCTGACTTTCCGTGGTACCGCGAAGTATGTGATCAAGATGCCTTGTGAAGTGTATTAGAATGTTCTTCCAACAGTAGACTTGGGAGACGTACTGCGTCTTTAAATAGTTTGGGCAGCGGCAAACATTCACTGTCATGATTTTGCGTAAATCAATGCGTGTAGGACCACTCGTGCTCGTGAATCAGTTTCTTCGGGTCAGGCAAAGTCCTGTTTGTCAATTGTGAATGGTGCAATCTTCAAGTCAACGCCATGCCAGCATTATAGTCGATGCATGAGAGAAGAGTTGATGTTGCCTCTTCGGACTCTGTTGTCTGAGACTATGCTACGTCGAAGCAGTCTTTCCCGGTTAATCCTCATGTTTGTTCGCAACTTCACTTCTGTTTTCTGGTTGGGTTTGTACTATCACTACTTCTTCACACTTGAGCATAACAAGCTTGACTCTGGGCCCTTGCAATCTGTATTCTGTGGGCATCTATCTACTCTAGTGGCTTCTTTCCCACAACAGTCCCTCGGACAGCTGTAACGTAAGCACCAGCCCTCGTTGCTTTGACAGCAAGAGGTAGCAGTCGTCCAAGTTCTTGCTGCATTTTCCGAATCTTGGTCTTTCGATAAGCCAGTTTGTGAATCATCAGCCCGAACTTGTGTATAACGAATGCTCAGTGTGGCAGATAGTCATTCTTGTCCACCTCAATATCAATGAATCCAGCTGCAGAGAGGAGATTGGGAAGATCGGTCACCCACAGTGGCTCGAAACGTGGGTCTTGGATTGACAAGAGCTTGAACATCTCAGCTAGACTCTCAATTTTGATGCCTGGCTTGGTTTTGTCGATGCGGACGGACTCAATATCCGGGTCGCCCTATTGCAAATAGCCACCAGGCCCTTTTCGTCTGTAAGATTGGGTTGTGGAAGATGAATGACGATAAGAACGTACTTAGCATTGTTAAAAGCCGTCTAATTACATCTGGCACTTCCTCGTTGAGGAGAACGAATGAGAAGAAGCGGACATGGATGACTTCGAAAATGCTAAGAAGGTCATCAGGAACATCTTGCTTGGCATTCCACTGTCGTAACGTCACGTTAGGCGGCAAAGTCTCTGCAGGAGGTTTTGCGGCAAACGAAAAGTCAAGGCTTATGAGGCGGACTTTTCGGGAGAGCTTTTCCCCAACATCAAAAAGCCATATATTGTAACGACTTCAGGAGACAAGGTGAGGTCAAGAGGGGTAATACTCTGGCCTTGCGCCTGCACTATTGCCGGCAATATAGATATCGTGCTTATCTGTTATAACGATTGGATGGGTGAGGTAGCCAAAGATCTTGACCCACAATGTATGCGTCGAACTGATCCTAAAAAGTAGTGATCAGGCTTTCAGTGGTTTTGCCTCGAGAGGATCAAGTATATCATGAACGTACCGATTGTTGCCAAGAAATGCTCGAGTGAAGACATAATTTTCTGTTGAAGTGACGGCTCGGCTATCGGTCTGGTCTGCCATTTTCAATGTTTCCGCGAAAGAGTCTGCTCGGACAGCTGGTTATGATGATGTATGTAACCCAAATACTTCCCTTTGGACTTGATCAAACTACTCAAGCCGAGCAGTGGAAAGAGAAATCGAAAAGAGAGGTAGAATGACAGATTGGGCGCCGTAAGTCAGCTGTGCAGCTGGGTTTTCAGTCAGAAAATAGCGATCTTGGTTGTTATGCATGTTGGTTGTTGATTCCTGGTTGCATCCAACTTCGTCCTACCAACTCGCATGGCTCAATAGACGGTGAAACAGCAAACTGTTGTTTGCCAAGATCGTTTGAGCCTCATTGGTGTGGAGATATGGTAGAGTTCCCTAGCCCCAATCGCGAGGATCAGTTGTCTTATTGAGAAGGTCAAACGTTAAACAGGGGAATCCATAGCATCTAGGTAAAGATCTGTTCAACATACCGTTGCGAAGGTTAGTAAGTTAGCAAGCCTACATGCTTGGACATCCTTCCTCGTACGAGATAATGAATATAGTACAGGCTATCCTGCGTTTGAAAGTGCGCTTAATAGTAACACATATTCTCCCTGTTGAAGTTCAGTTGGAAGTTGATATTGAGAAGTACGGCCTGGTGAGCTGAGGGTATTAATTGGCAAGACGGCTTACTAGAATTTACCTTGCGCCCGCCTATTCTCTCATTGCTGTAGCACCATTTAGATTCTGGTTACGATCTTGCTTGCAAATTAGCGAGAAAGAAATGCGAACACTACTAATGCAGATAACCATTATGAAGTGCAGCAACTTAGGATGGCTTTCAAGCCTGCCAAGGCTCTAAACTATCCTGCTGTAGATTTAACGGTACGCCACTTCCCTGAATTAGCGATCCAGCAAATGTGCTTGACTGGTCTGGAACCTAGCTATTCAAAGTACTCCTTGAACATGAAAATATAAGGCAGCTACAGCCTTCACGGCAGCCTCGAGAGCGTCTTTGATTTTGAGAGTCTCAATATCGGGGAACTTGTTGTTCAGGGCTAGCTTCTCGTCAAGATTGAAAGTTCCATCGTCAAACATGAGTCCAAAGGTGGCTACGAAGCCTAGTAGATGTTCTCTTGAAATCGGAATGTAAGGCAGAGCCTTGGTCAACGCTGGCAACTCAGTTGCCTTGCCCTCCTTCAGGTCTTCAATTTTGTCGTAGATAATCTTGAACTTGGTACCTGAAAGCCCGCAGGTCAGTAAATTGCACTTCTAAACCACTTCTAGAATGCCCTCTAACCTTTGGCTTTCTCAACAATCTCCACAAACTGAATCCAGGTCACCTTGTCGCCGATCACGGTGTACTCGCGGCCCCATTTTGGAAGGTCCTGAACGCGATCAACGTATTTGGCGAGATCGAGGGTGTGGGTAAATGTGACGGGTGTGTTGCCCGAGCCAGGAATCGCGGCGACGTTATGGGCCATGTCGACAACGGCAATCATCGGGTTCATGTATGTCTTGATAGCAGGAGTGGCGAAGAAGTCGGTCAGGAAACCAACAAAGAATGAGGTGTACTCCAGGTCAGACTTGCTGAGTTCCGCCAGGGTTTGCGCTTTCATCACGGTTGAAGGTAACTTCTGAGCAGCTCTATTGGAGTCATGAATCAGTCGCTGTACAAGGATCATTTCGATCCTAGCATTATTTCGCATCAAGACAGTTGGAATTGACGTACTCTCCATCGAGAGGGGCACCCCAGTTGCTCGGCATGAACCTGCGAGTCTTGGTAGACGCTTGCGCTGCGCGAACCAAGCTCATCTCAGGCGGCACACGTTCCTGAGGCATCGTGCTGAGAGTAGAGATGACGGTGTCAATATTCTCAGCCTCGAACAGTTTTGTGAGACTAGCGACGTCGGAGTAGTCAACAGTGAGAATAGGGACGCCAAGTTCCGCAGCGAGAGAATCATTGGCCTAACAAGCTTTTGTCAGCCATCGACATTAACTTTGGTGGCGATAATTATGCATTACCTTCCTTCCAAGGATCTTGACCTGGTGTGCTCCTCTGGCAACGATGGCTTCAACGACAGCTCTACCGATACCGCCCGTACCGCCTGCAACAGCAATGACAGCCATTTTGAAGAGTTTCAATTTGTAACAAGTGACTATAATGTAAAGAAGTTGATGGAGGTTTGCTTTGAAAGACTTTGTACTCAGCTCAAGCTTGGTCTTTTGTGATGGGAAATCATATCATCTTTATTGATCTATCAGTCGTTTGACGATTCTAAATCTCGCACCACTTGCTAACATGATGCATTGTATTTGTTCCGATCATATCTACATCTATTTGTCACGAAAGGCTACATATGTGTAGATGTATCGGCTTCGGAACCTGTTCTCACACAGTGGTTGACCCTAGATTCAGTGTTTGAGGCTATAGGCCGAATTGCTAACCCATTCTTTTTTAGTTTCTTCGGAACAACAAATTAGTCACCCTTTTCGGGGTCTTCTTCAAGTCCGTCCCGATTGACCAATTACTGTAGCGGAGACTTCCGACCTGCCTAGCCGCCTTGTGTTTTCCGAAAAGACACCGCCAACTCTGCTCTTCTTCAACGACGTCGATTGATAATACAGGCTCAATCCATCTTCTAGCTTTTGCTCCCACTGAATTGAAATCCACAAATCACACAACACCTGCCCGTCATCAAGAGCCAGAAAGACATCCGGCAATCCTTGGCCTTCTTCACTATCCACTAGCTCCGTTCCGATCGGATACCGGGTCCCGAAGCCGAAAGCGACCCCGTAAAGCAGGCAGTGATTGCTAATTTTGTCTGCTTATGCTTGCACAGGTCGACTTGAAAGGTGCTGCTGGGTGCTGATCCGGCATCGATTGACTAGGATTGCGAGTAGCTCCCGTGTGACAAGCCATGCCTGATAATCCCTGTGATGGAGCTGTGAATTTGGGGGCGGGCTCGTTCGCCCCGAAGCGGACGCCGCGCAGCCGCGTGAGTCAAGTAAGAAATTCCTTGCAGACCATATCCCGCTTGCCTCAAACTCACTGACAAACGCTGACCAGGCATGTGAACGCTGCAAGACATCAAAGCTTCGTTGCGACAACAAGCAGCCAGCATGTCTACGATGTGAAACCAAAGGTGTACAATGCATTCGTATCAACACCGACAAGCGAGGCATTACACCCCTGTCAGTATTGCTATTCATTGCCATCCGTATCTCCGGCCTAATGTTAGAATCGCAGTGGGTTGCCGAGCTCGACGTTCGAGCAACGTTTGGCTCAAGTGGAAGGCATCCTACAAGCTACGGCAGGCTCTGGTTCAGCATCAGCAACACAAACAGCAACATCAATATCCAAAGTGGGTAGTAGTCCGTCAACAACGATCCCGTATAAAGCCAGTGATGATCAGCTGCCTCACTCGAATCAGCTCCCATCTCTTTCACTCAAATCACCAAGGGCCAATCGCATCATTCCTACCCAATATCCGACGCGTAAGATCGACGAGGTCCCAAATTGGCGACTTACTCCGGAGAAATTAACCGAAATGCAAAAAGCGATAGCAGATGCGCCGACTCCGTGGACGGAATTGGCTATTCCAATGTTTGCCAAGCCTCAGATTCTCCTTCTCGTGGAATCCTTCTGTGACGAAGTACATCTTATCGTACCATTATTCGAGAGAAATGTTTTGCTATTATCATACCAAAATAATTATCCCTCAGATGCTAGTACGTGGGACCCTGCGCGATGGGCGTGTCTCAACGCCGTCGTTGCCATTTCTTTACAAAGAAAGGCGCAAAATGACGCGTTCGAAACAACCTCAAGATTCTCCTGGGCCTTCTTCAAGAAAGCTTTTGCTGTCTACCCTGAGCTTGTTGAGCGAGAACCTACCATCACCTCTGTGCAGGCTTTGCTCGCCATGAGCATGTTCTTGAGCGGCACGACAGATGGGAAAACTATGGCGCTTCTTCTCGCTTCCGCAGCAAGGATGGTTCAGATGCTAGGAATACATCGCGAGCAATCAAATGCCGGTCTCGATATTGAAACAGTGCAGGGAAATAGGCGAGCTTTCTGGGTAACATTTCTTCTCGAACAAGCCGCAGCATCGCTGTTAGGACTGCCATCAGCCATGGTCCAAGATGACTTCGGTGTTCCATATCCAGAAGATGCAATAAAAGAGCCACATGTCACTTCACATTCGAAAGAAACGAGCGACTGGGACTGCTCGCGAATGCGGTTGAATCTGTCGATTTTCGAATTCAAGGCAGCGAACCTTCTAAGCCGCGCCACCGTCCCCAAAATTGAGGCTTTGAGGCTTCAGGCGGACTTGGAGATGTGGAGACAGCAGATACCACCAAGCATCCGACCTGGAGAACCAGGTTTTGTGACTGACCAGGTCCCAGTTGTTATGCTACATTGTGCTTTTTACAATACGTTGAATCTGATCAATGGAGCATTGCTAAAATCTACCTCGACACCGCGGGATGACATGGAACCGGCACGTGCTACCATACGGTTGTGCCAGAAAATAACTTCAATATGCTACACTGACTTCTGGTAAGAACGTTTCATCTTGGATTCTTTAAGCTTGAAATTAACAATAATTGCGAAGGCGTATACTCTATTACCTCTTGACGGCTATATTCACCTTACTCAGACGAGTTCTAGAGGTTCCCAGTGACCTCAATAACGTGGGCCACGTAGGCCTCATTGGTACCTTCGTGCGTTTTCTTCAGATATTGGAGACACAAGGCTGTGACTTGCGGCGGTTACTTAACTTCTCCATGCTCATTGAAGGCATAGCCAAGTTCGCAATGTCTCGGCACCTACAAGGTCCACAGCAGGAAGAAGGCCATGCGTCAATAAATGCGAACGAGGCAATTCAGGTAACAGTTTACTGAACCCAGAACGAAGACAATTCTAATATAAGTATCAGAACCTTAAACATCTACTTAGAGACTCGGATCCGGCGCAGCTTGCACGAGGCCTGATGTACAATTCGGCTGCAGCAAAAGGCGAGGCTACACGTATCCTCGCCGACGTATTTGGAAGTGATGCACGAGATCTGGGCGGCTTCATCTCTGTTGCACCGACTTGTTTGTGCCCAAGCACCTACGGCTTTGGGCGCAAGTGAGTTTAGATCTCTCGAGTTAAAACGTTGCCAGGTCCGATAAGACGACCAAGTCTACTGTACCTGATTGCTTGATATTACATTGACTATCAAATCCAAAACGACTGTATAGCTTCAAAGTATTTCTGCTAAGTACGCAGCAAGATCCTAATAACTCAGTATCAACATTCAACACTGTTCAGCAGACAGAGGCGACTCATTGGAACCCCAGAGAAAACAGTGGCATGAAGCTACTCTAATGCTTCTTGTCGACGTGGGGCTCGGTTGCAGCGCTGGTGCAACATCTTATGTGGCCTTGGTATTCCTGGAAGATCTACCCGGCTGTATCAGTTGGCAACTCGGTTCGTAAATCTTCGATGTCTCTATGCATTGTTTAGAAGGAGTCCAACTGGAACAATCTGAGTCTGCTCCAAATACTTACGATTATTGATGCGCATTTGAATTCGAGGCAAGTGCCAATCGTGCAATAGAGTAAAAAATACAGCTGGTGGAACATGACCATGAATCAAATCTCGAACTGTAGATCAGCCTCATCCGGGAATTCCGGACAAGAAGAGATAATTCGTCTCATTCGGCAAGCTGAACAGTGCATATTTTTCACACTTACTTGATTGGCCAGGCCAACAGATGTGGCTGTGCTGTTGCCTGTCACAATGGTCAGCTGGAACTTCCGGCCTTCTACTTCTCCCCTCTCCTCATATCATGGAGTCAAAGTCTCCCACTTGTATAATCATCACAATGGCGATTCACAAATCCCAAGATGGGATCAATCAAGACGAAAAGTCAGTGCACCGCCATGAGCAAGCCCTTGACATACGACCATCAGCAACAGTTTCCTTGTACCGACCGCTTAGCCAGCAGCATGACGGCACACGACTTCTGAAAATTGAGCCTGCGCATGGTGTGGAAGGCGTCATTACCTGTCGTCTATTCGAAGCGGCTTTCTATGACAAGCCTAAGTTTCAGGCCCTGTCCTACATGTGGGGTGAAGGTCCCGCTGATTGCAGGATCGTCATCAATGGCTCAAGCTATTATGTCAGAAAGAACTTGTGGGATGCTCTACATTACCTGAGAATACACAAACCTGAAACTTTCTATTGGATTGACGCAATATGTATCAATCAGGACGATGTTATGGAGAGAAATCGCCAGGTAAAACTGATGCACCACATTTACTTCCGGGCCCAGCGCGTTATTGTTTGGCTTGGTAAAAGCTATGAACAACATACGGAGCTACTGCAGCCTTACCTTGAAGCGCTCAATAGTCACAACGAATTCGACGAACCGTCCAACGAAAAAGGGGCTGAAGAAGAAACGGAAGACGAGCATGCTGCTGGACGCTTGCTGGCCAACAAACTATCCCAAGACGGATACTGGAACAGATTGTGGATCATCCAGGAGATCCGCCATGCCCATGATATAAGAGTATGTTTTGGCGCATCGGAGATGGAATGGGCAAGCTTCATTTCTTTCTTGGCCACGTATGCCACGAGCCCCGAAGGCCCCACGCGTTTGCATAGGCTGCGAGAAGGCAAATACACTAGTTTAAGCACTTTGGTATATCTTTTGCAAGAGCACAAGGATGCCTTGTGTCAAGATAGGAAAGACAAAGTTTATGGGCTTGTAGGGCTGGCATCCGATGCTCGGGGGTTTCCCGTTGACTATGAGAAGTCAGCCTCAGACATCTGGATCGACACAATGGAGTTCATCAGCCGCAATACATCATTTTCAGGCAACACCATATTGTCCATGGGAGCGCTTGTTAAAACTCTACTGATGGATGATACGGGCTCGCCGTTTGAAGGTAGTTCCATTTCCAACCTCCCGGCGGAAGGGGAGGCAATTACCAAACCACTTCAGCCCAAGCCATTTGTTCTGCAAGCCGCTGTTTTAGGCCGCGTCATTCAGGTCGGACCACAGACCAAAGAGCTTATCGGTGTCCTCGACAAGGTCGATGAGTGGAGATATCAAGTCCAGGAGAATTTCAAAGATGATCTTGGCAACGCTCACAGGGAAAGCGATATGCTGCTTGAAGCGATCTTACATTTAGATAACACGGCGCTATCCAACAAATGTTACAACTGCAATACCTCAATCCGGTGGGAGCAGGCTGAAGAGAACTCTACCCATCTGTCTCACCTCATGCCAAACAAGAAAGTGGACCTCTGGGATGACTGGGGCTTTACTTCAGCGCAAGATGAATCTAACGAGCCCGAGGTCACCCCCAATGAGCAAGTTGAAAACGGCGAGGGAAGTCCAGACTATGATCCACAGGGTGGTCCGCACATATTCCAAATGGCTGACGGTTATGAGGGGAAACCAACACTTTTCAAGATGGGTCTTGCATCGGCCGGTATACAAGCTGGAGACCTTATATGCTGGTTTCAATGGCCGCGAAGAGCTGTCGTTGTGAGGGGCACAGTTGGTATGAGGAAGTCTACAAAGAAGCTTACGGGCAAGAAAAAGAAACAAAGTTATTGGACTTATACGGTAGTTGGCACGGCTGTCGTCGCTGAGGATGTGAAACAGCAATGTCTCGGGTCTTTGCAACGAGATGATTGGTCCGAGGATAGGGCAATTATGGACGTTCACTTGGATGCAAGAACGCTATTTAACGTTTTATGTGATTAAACATATGCTCTTGTATAATTTGGTTTAACTTGCTCTCTGGTCTCTGTCTCACCAGGGTTTGACTCGAGGCCAAGGTGACGGGCCCTTGGCTAGTGGAAGCTTGAAAAGGCCCCCAAATCTCAGATTTCTCTTTTCCCAATCAAAACCGCATTTCAAGTCATTACCCATTTACCGATTACAAAAGTAGAATTACATACTTCCGCTACATCAGATTTCAGTGAGCGGCTGACTCAGGTACAGCTTGAAGTTGAAAAAGCTTTTCACAAGCACAAAGTCCTTGGGTGGAGATGAGCGCATATTTTCTGCCCACGGTCCAGGTAGTATTGTAAGATAGCCTACTGGATGGTTGGTCAATGCGGCCGTGACGAAAGTCCCTATCAATGCACCTCATGGAAACGTGGATTGGAGACTCCAGACAATGAACACCCTCTACCTAACACTGCGGCGGGAATTTTCAATCACGTTTCGAGCCCTTACCACGGATGTGCACCTGGCTGTCATAACCCTCCTAGCTTGAAGGTTGATATTCTAACATAGGTGCAATGGAGTAGATCCTGCCTCTGAATTTTACCTAATCCGAAATGGCGCGAAGAGGGTTGCTTCTCTAGTCGTAGAATAAATCAACGCTGGTAGTGCCACGAGACCTTTTCGCTGATAACCATTTAACAATACCACGCCATGCTCTGTGCAAATGCGGCCGCGCGGCGTAGTAAATTCACAAGCTCCTACGACATGCAAGTCTTACAGAGAAACATCGTCATCATGGCGACGGTAAGGTTGCAGAATAAGGCAAGGACCATGAGATTAGGCAGATCTGCAATCCAGATATTGCTTTGAGCCTCGCCCGATGTGCACCAGCCATGGGAGTACAGGGCTTTAAACAGCTCGCTTGTGCCACCGCTGATCGGCAGACACTAACGCCGAAAGGAGCCATACGGGTCGGCCCGGTCGCACTGTTCCTTTACCGGACAGGAATCACAGGGTTGTGAATGTGGCCGATTGGCCTGGTATCTGGAAACGTGGTCACGAAAGCAAGATGTCAGGCGGGATCTTCATTCGCGTAAACGGGTGCCACCCGATTATATCCTATTGTGAAAATCCTGAAGAATAGCAGTTAAACGCGTAGGAGCTATCATCTTCACCTCGGCAAAAGCCATAGCGCAATAATGCTGCAGCGCTGAAAGATTCCAGACCCGAAAGTTGCGATGATCTTGGATCCCTGGCGAGACAATAAGTTCGGACAGCCGACGACTTTAGATAGTAAGGTAGACATTATCAGGTAGCTGCCTTGATCTGCCCACGGGGGCCCTACCACCTCGCGCCATCTGATCTCTAGCTCGATCGCAAGGCAAGGTTATTACACTGCATCAGGGTTGGGACGACACTGCAATCGGACATTAGTGAGCGCAATTGACACCCACTGCCATCCTGGCAAACCCCCACGTAACTGCGCCCGACTCCTACAGCTGTGGGTAGGTGCATCGGCCTGTATTCAGACATGACTGGTCCAGGTACGGCTGTGCGGTTGAGTGGGTGCTGATAGGCTAAGTGTATTGAGTGCATCAATTGCAGCATCTGCATGCGGGACTTGAGAAGTGGCGGCCGCAGCTTACTCCGGGCCTCGAGTGTTGATCCAAGCCTTATCCAAGCTTCTAGGATCGTTACATGCATTCATGAGACACATCCCTGCTATCATTGGCGTTCGGCCCACTCACACGCGGCTCCCCAACATCCTTGAAGCCGTCCATTCTCAAAGAGTTGGAGGGCCTGACCGGAGCTCTTCTACAGATGGATGCGTCATGTGGAGTTTGTCCAAATAATATGCATTCAGCTATGGCATGTATTTGGATTTAAGCCGACGTTCCATCGCCGTGTTGACGCATTCGAGGTTGCATCACCAGCAGGTTATCGCGCAGTTCGTTACAAGGCTTTTCCACTGGTACGTGAGCGAATAACTCACATGCAAGCCTTCGGCGCTTGCCTACCTGGTGC
Source organism: Paramyrothecium roridum (assembly GCA_003012165.1). NCBI lineage: Eukaryota > Fungi > Ascomycota > Sordariomycetes > Hypocreales > Stachybotryaceae > Paramyrothecium > Paramyrothecium roridum. Next base: position 190,705 of record PXOD01000102.1, on the reverse strand, counting down.
ATCGGCTTTTTCTTGCCTAATCATTCAATCATATGCGACCGGAACCTGAGTTTAGGACACCGACTACGCTCATCACTGGCACTTCAAGCATATCGGGAAATTGAATGAATATGGATGCACGGACTGCTCTAAAAGCAGAAACATCGGACCATTCACCCATCTCTCTTTTGCACAATGACCACGCTACACAAGGGTCCATGGTAACAAGACTTGAATATGTCCGATATGCTGTAACGACGAGGGAACCATAGCCTCCCTTTAGGTAGCAAGCTGCACCTCCACCAAGCCCATGATGCCTTTACCATGTACTTTGATAACCTGTTGAGCGACAATATTAGCATGAAATTGAGGTGTTGACTTGTTTTCGCAGGAGCTTACCTCGAATCGTGCATCCGCTTCCTTGAGGAGACCAGCAAACTCCTTGAGAGTGCGCTGCTTGGCCGCATAACCGTTGAGCATATGGATATCGAGTTGGCGCAGGTGGTATTCCTCCACCTTGGGCTCCGAGTTGAGTGGTGGCAGCAGCATGTCGTTGATGAGCAGGCTTGTGTCCGGTCCACTCCTTTCAAGCGCAGGCACGAACGACTTGAAAATCTTGACACACACGTCATCCGGGTAGTTGTGCAACACTTGGCGTAGGAAGAAGAGTCCTGCGTCAGTGATGGGCTGCGGCTCATAGAAGCTATACTGCATAAATGAGACGCGATCCTGGACCTGAGGAAACTCGGGCCTCTTTGGACCTTGCTCCAGCATGACAGTGTTGACATCCTGCACGACGAAATTGAGCTCAGGAAATTCCTACCACAGTCAGCATTCATTTTCTCAGATTGTAACTTCAGAAATCGAAGGAAGGATGCGAAAATCTTCTTACAGTCGCCAAGTAGATAGAAATATGGCCACTTCCGCCACCAACATCAACAACCTTCTTGTTCTGAAGGTTGCCCCAGGGGAAACGGTCTCGCAGTTCGGTGGTATCCCTATTCACTGAAAGAGGGCAAGATGTTAGCATGGTTTATCTTCAGCAGCAGAGACTCAATGGTAAGCAAAATGTAACGAGGCGAACGGGTGCCTTACTCTGAACATATCCGGCCATGGCTGAGGCGAAACGTGCGCCGCGCTCCTTGTTCGTCGCATACCAGCTGTATGGAGAAGTACCAAATCTGAGGTTGAAGGCGCTATCTTCAGCCTTGGAGGTGTATGGTGCCTTCTGTATGGATGTCGCTGTCAACGAGGACGCCTCAAACATTTCATCAGCCCTGTCAGCGTTTCAGTTAGCAATTCTCCCGGAGAAATGGAGCTATGATGCTCAATAGGGGAGACATTGTGCACTGAAGGACTTACTCGAAGGCGAAGCACGCTTCGACATCCTTGTTACGAGCAATAAAGGCGGACAAAGACGTGTGTTCGTACACATCTTCTGACACTTCGTAGAAGCAATGCTGAGTGGCAAGAAACTTCAAGATGCGACCAGTGCGGTCCTCGTCCATCTTTGCTCGTGCCGCAATGTCTTTAACAGACATAGATTTGCCAATGGGCACGAGATCAAAGTACTTGAAGCGCAGCGCCGTCTGCCATGCCGCAAGGTCATGGTGGCTGCAGCAGAAGGTACGGATCCACTGCAGCGGCCCGTTGGCAAGAAGCGTCAAGTCTTGAGCCGCTTCGGTCAAGTCAGTGCGGATAGCATCATACTCAGAGTTTTCGGGATTAGGCGGGGATGAAGCCGTGAAGTTAGGCTCCTCGAGGCCGTTCTCTTCGAGGTAGTGCACGAGCCTTTCGGCCTGCCGCAGTGTCTCACGGGCCTTCTCCAGCACAAGAGACTGAGGCCATGAAAGATAAAAGTGTCAGTCCATTTGCGTAATAAGGCGGTAGACATTTGTGTGTTTCTCACCTGACGCTTGCTGACTGCCATGATGGGGGAAAGCTGTGTCAAAGGTAATTTGATCTTAAATCTCGCGCTTGGTGCTGTGGAAAATTGTATCGAGTTATTGAACTTGTGGTAGTGCTTGAGATTCTGGTGCCTCTAATTTCCTTCATCTCTTCCAGGACTGACGATATTTAAATGGGCTTTGCAGTGCTTTTCACGGGTGCCGATGCGGCTTACTCTGATTGATGATGCCGAGAAGCCAGGACAGCATTCCAAAGTCCGAAAGAGAGTGTAACATAGATTGGTAATGCAACCTTTCTGTAATGATCAGCAGGGTTTCCCTACATCAAACCATCCTTCGGACATGCACCTCCCCTTTTGACGAGGACGTAACCTCCCAGAAAGGCAATCTCCTTTACACTCATTGCTTAATGTCCTCAAACAGAATGCAATGGACGGACTTTGTGACGCTGCCTCATCGTTGTTCCCTTTTGATCCCTCTGTACCTCCTGATGGCAGCCCAATTTGTCACCTTGCCACGTCTTCCGCTTTCCCCTTTTGTCCAAGGGAGGCGAGAGCCGCTATCATGTTGATGCGGCCGCAACTTTGTCCGCAGCTCACCTCCCCAATAAGGGATTTCTTTGGATGAGATCGGCAAGAAAGCCGATATCGACGCTTGTCCACGCGGCACAGACAAATCTAAACACCAATCACGCTCTCTTGCTGTGCCTCATGAGCCGCAGAGCGATGTTATCAACAGTACTTGTTCATGCTACCTGCGGCAAAGACGGCATACACATGGGTGAGATAGGACATGGGTTTCGGCTGTGTGGAGATGCCCGGTAGAAGGGGATCAGCAGCAATATTTCATTCCATGCGCCGTCATATCGCCGACTGGGCCATTACTGGCCATACAGCATCTGCCTGGCTGTTCCTCGACTTGCACAACGATCACGCCAGACCCAATGGGAAGCTAAAGTAGCTGCATTAGCACAGGGAGTATCAACATTTAGCATTTGTAATTACTGAAATGCATCATTTCTAATACGGAATACAACCTTCCCAACGGAAAGAAAGCTGAACTCCAGTCATGTGGCCTACGATGTTCCCTACATGGCGAAGTAATTAAAGTATCAGGATCTCTTTCCATTCGCAACCTACTAGAGCTTGTAATTATCCCCGAAACTGCTCTCTACTCCCTCCCTTTCTTCTTTCATCCATTCTTTCCTCTAACAAGATGACATACAACGAATTAGAAACCGAGCCACCTCTGTCGCAATGTCCAGAGCCAATTGCAATTGTTGGCATGGGTAATGTACCCTTCTGCACTTCGCCTGTGCAAAACTCGTGTGGTAGTGTCGTAACTAACCGTGTCCATCTGAGCAGGATGCCGTTGGCCTGGCGGTGTCCGTAATCCGTCACAGCTATGGGACCTGTTGAAAGAGCAGCGCGACGGCTGGTCCGAGTTCGGGGCAGATCGTATTAACATGGATGGTTTCTATCACCCCAATGGCCAGCGGCCAGGGAGCATCTTCACAAAAGGTGGCTTCCTACTCCACGAAGACACCCGAGACTTTGACCATGGCTTCTTTGGCATCACCGCCACGGAGGCAATGGCACTAGATCCAAGTCAACGTAAACTCCTCGAGGTCACCTACGAGGCAGTTGAGAGTGCTTGCGAACCACTCGAGAAATTCTTCGGCTCGAAAACAGGTGTGTTTGTTGGTAACTTTAACAATGAGCACCTGACTATGCAATTGCGGGATCCAGATCATACGTTACCGTACGCTGTGACGGGCGGCGGTACCACCATATTGAGCAACCGCATCAACTACACCTTCAACCTACAAGGGCCGAGGTAAGCCTTTCTTGCTTCTACCATGCTATTTTTGCATATTGTTAGAAATCCCAACTTCGTGAATGAAGCAGGCACAACGGGAACTAACATGCTATGTGCCCTTAGTTTGACCGTTGATACGGCCTGCTCAGCATCCATGTACGCCCTGCACCTGGCCGTAACGGCAATCCGGAATGGGGACTGCGATGCTGCCATTGCCGCTGGTGCCAACCTGATTCTTGGGCCAGATAATCAAATTTTCATTACGAAACTTGGAGCTGGCTCACCGACATCACGGTGTCATACCTTTGATGCTGCGGCCGATGGGTATGGCAGGGCGGAGGGCTTTGGAGCTCTTTACTTGAAGAAGCTCTCTGACGCCATCGAGCATGGAGATCCGATCCGTGCTATAGTGCGCGGCACGGCATTCAATGCTAATGGCAAGACGGGAGGCATCTCGCATCCAAGTGCTGACGGTCAAGAGGCCGTTATAAGGCAAGCTTACAAGGCCGCTGGAGGCCTAAATCCCAACCTAACGGGCTACGCCGAGTTGCATGGTACAGGCACACCAGTGGGGGATCCCATCGAGGTCTCAGCCGTGGGAAGAGTATTTTCGTCTGGGCGAAAGGAGGAGCCTTTGCTTATTGGATCGGTAAGTAAGACATCGACGGAGAAGAGGCATACAAACGGGTTGACAACGCATGGACTGACTCGTACAGATCAAGCCAAACTTAGGGCACAGCGAAGCCGCGAGCGCCATGTCACAGATTATGAAGGCAATTCTGGCCATGGAATACGGCGAGATTCCTGCCACCATCGGAATTAAAAACTTCAACCCCTCAATCGACTTTAAAGCGTCACGGACCAAGGTCGTAACAGAACCAACGCCGTGGCCCGCTCACCTACTCCGACGTGTTAGCATCAACAGGTAGTTCTCCATCCTCACATTCTATTAATAAATTCAACCATCGTATGCTAACCCGTACAGCTTTGGCTATGGCGGGGCCAACGCACACTGTATCCTAGACCACCCGAGCGTAGTCATCCCAGGCTACAGGCCTCGAGGGTTCCCCACGACACACAAGATTTCACGGAGCTTAGCAACTGTAAACGGCCACGGTCATACTAACGGCACTAATGGTGCCAATGGTAAAAGCCATGCGAATGGCCATGGTTTTGCCGCTGTGGATGGCCACGCAAATGGCCACACCAATGACAACAAGCAAGCCAACGGGGATTATGCTGTCAACGGCAATGGTCATGTTGATACGAATGGAAGCACGCATGTTAATGGCAATGGTCATGTCAACGAACACAAGCAGATCAACGGCAATGGTTTCAGTAACGGCAGTGGTAATGCCCCAGGGAATTCGCATGTTAACGGCCACAGGCACGCCAATGGCAACAAGCATACGGAGGCCGCATCCATCAGCTCTCCCGAGGGGGAGGTCATCCCATCAGTTGACTGGATTCAGCCACCCGAGTTTGTTCAAACTGATGAGGCTGGAGTCCGACCCCTGACCCTCCTCTCCTTTTCGGCACACGATGAGACAGCGCTAAAGGCGAACATCATTGCCTTGTCTGAGTCACTAGGTCAATTCAACCTTTCAGATGCACTTTACACTCTGGCATCCCGCCGATCGACATTTTCTCACCGCGCATTCGCCGTGATCGAAGCTGAAAAAGTCGGCGCCGGCAGGCTCGATCCTGATATTGTGACATTTGGCAAAGCGCCTGGTTCAACAGCACGACGAATAGGGTTTGTCTTTACAGGTCAAGGCGCTCAATGGGCGGAGAGTAAGTCATCATCATGCAAATTTCCTTGGCCTTCTGCGTGAGGCGAGAAGGCTGCCCACGATTCTTTCAGTCACAACCCTACCATGCCAATCTGGTTCAAATCGTTCCTTTCTAACTCTTGGTGACTCAAAGTGGGCGCGAAGCTACTAGACGAGTATGCTGTGTTCCGGCGCACAATCAGTTATCTTGACGCTGTCCTCGGTAGGCTGCAGCGCAAACCGAGTTGGACCATTGAGGAAGCGCTCCGAGAGCCACCAACGACCAGTAAAATCCAGGAACCGGCCGTTTCACAGACTGTCTGTACTGCTTTACAGATAGGCCTTGTTGCACTGCTGAAGCATTGGGGCATTCGTCCAGTTGCAGCGGTCGGGCACTCGTCAGGTAAGAACGTCGCTTTTGCATCTTGCGTTTCCTAGGATAGTTAAGAATGACTTGCTGATATTTATTAGGTGAGATTGCTGCTGCGTATACTTCGGGTAGGTTAAAGGCCAGCGAGGCTATTGTGCTCGCATATTTCCGTGGTCAAGTTGTGGCTACCAACCAACGTCAGGGACTCATGATGGCCGTCGGCCAAGGGCCAGCTGAAGTCCGGTCACACTTGGACGGCATTGAGAGTGAAGTCAAGATTGCCGCTATAAACTCACCAGGAAGTGTGACGCTGTCAGGCGAGCCAGACGCCATTGAAAGACTAAAAGAAAAACTGACTGAGCACGGCGTCTTTGCAAGGGTGCTCAAAACTGGAGGCAACGCATACCATTCGCATCACATGCTTGCTCTCGGTGAACGTTACGAGGAATTAGCCACCCAGGGACTGGAAGATGTCGGGTCCATAACTCGGATGGAACCACAAAACCCCGGCCTTAGATGGGTTTCGTCGGTTACGATGAAGGACGACATCCAATCGGCTTCTCCAGACTATTGGCGGCGTAACCTAGAGTCGCCCGTGCACTTCTCATCTGCCATAGAGGGCCTTGCCAGAGACGAACCCGTGGACCTCCTGATTGAGATTGGACCCCATCCAGCCCTAGGAGGGCCATTGAAGCAGATTCGGTCGAGTCTGGAGCAAAAGGGGGTAAAGCTTCCACCATGCTTAGGGTCACTGCACAGAGGCCAGCATGACGTGGTTAGTATGCTGGGACTCGCAGGAAAACTGTTCCTGAGCAATGCTCCAGTCAATCTTGTTGCCGTCAATGCAACTGAGAAGCTGCAGCATGGGAACTTGTCCCTCTGCCACGGTTTCCCTTGCATTGGCATGCCGCAGTACAAATTCTCGTACCTGGAAACTCCTATTTACCACGAAAACCGTTTCAACAGGGAGTATCGTCTTAGAAAGCACTTGCGTCATGACCTTCTTGGGGCCAGGACGGCTGGTGGTTCCAAGACGCATCCTCAGTGGCGAAACATCTTGCGCATGAAAGACCTTCCGTGGCTTGACGACCACAAGCTATTACCACACCCCGTCCTTCCAGGCGCCGCATACATGACCATGGCGATTGAGGCTGTCACTCAGCTCCACCATGAGAGGTCAGACGCTGCACCAATCAGCTCTTTCAAACTCCGACAGGTAGCCATCAACTCACCACTACGTGTTGAGGACACTGAGCTCGGCGTAGAGACGGTATTGGATATGGAGAGAGTAGCACTTACTAGCGATGAAGCCATGTCGCAGTGGTACAAGTTCAGCATCGGCTCCATTGCTCCAAACAGCGATGTTTGGACGCAGCACTGTACTGGTACTATCTGCGCAACTACCACAAAGACTCAAATAAGCCCAGATCAGCAGCTCCAAGCTGATACCCGTTCACGAGCGCTTGACATAAAACGTTGGCATGAGAAGTTTCGAACAGCTGGGCTTGGCTACGGGCCGTCCTTCCAGGGGCTCTCGAACCTGAAAGCCTATCGGAACACCAATATAGCTGCCGCTAATGTCTCCCTCCAGCCCACGGCTGACTTTCCGAATGAATCTCCTTATGCTATACACCCAGCAGCACTTGATACCTGCATTCAGCTAGCCCTGATGTCTTGCCATGCTGGCCAAGTGGAGAACTTTAACAAAGCTTATGTTCCGGTGCTTGCCGAAGAAGTGACTGTCTGGGTCCCGAATTCGTCCAACGGCGAGCAGGGCTGGGGAGTGGCAACTGGAGAAAAGATAGGCCTCAGGAGCCTCTACGCTCGCGCTCAGCTCTATGATTTGTCAGGAGCCCCCTTACTGGATATGAAGGAGCTCAAGTGCGTCGTTTACGACAGTGGGCTTCATAGCTCCCAGGTCACGCGAGAGCCATACTGGCAGCCCGTCTCAAGGCCCGACATTGAGACCCTGGAGCTGGATACTGCCAGAGCGATGTTTCCTCAGCAGAATGTCTCGCTCTCAACTCTAGCTGCGCTCGACTCCATGGCTGCTCATGTCATTGCAAGCTTCGGACATCAACTTCGGAGTGATTCCTCAGATACGCCTGAAAATCATGGCAAATTTGCAGCTTGGGTCAATGCCTGGCTAGGGTCCTGCGGACGCCGATATTTCCAGGATATCAGCAGCGAGGATCGTATTTTGTTGATTAACAAATTGGCTATTGAGTTGAGTCATATCCCTGAGGCACTATGTTTACATACACTGCACAAGAATCTCGACAGAATTTTAAGCGGAGAAACCAACAGCACCAAGGTCCTTATGGAGGGTGATCTCGTAACTCGGCTTTTCAGGGCGGGTATTTCCGTTCGTGGAGGTTACACACAACTCCAAAGCGTTGTGGATCTTTTGGCCCACAAGAATCCTCGCATGCGCATTTTGGAGGTTGGCGCGGGCTCGGCTGGAGCGACTACCGGTATCCTCGAGATGCTGGGTTCTGACTCAATGAACAAGCGGTTCCACGAATACGTCTTTACCGATTCGGCTGGTTGGTGGCTACCTGAAGCACAAGCAAAGTTCAGCGGCCACAACGGAGTAGTGTATAGAGTATTCGATGTTCTCAAAGAGCCTGTTTCCCAAGGGTTCGAGAAGCACTCGTTCGATCTGGTTATTGCCGCTGGTTGTTTAAGCGAGACCGGCAACACGGCAAAGGCCTTAGAGTATCTGCACTCCCTTCTTAAGCCTTCGGCCAATCTGCTTTTATTGGAGACGACTCGCCTGACGCTGCAAACTGAGTTGCTGTCTCGCACATTGACCGGTAAATGGGATCAAGAGCAACTATGCTGGAGTCAACCCGCATGGGACGAAGTGCTGAAGGAATGTGGATTTTCCAGTCCTAAGATCTCTCTAGAAGATGTGAGTAAATTTTGAGTGAAAGCCCTCGACTGTTCGGCCAACAGACTGGATGCGCTTGCTAACGATCGCGAATCAGTACGCTGGGACTGAAGCCATGACCACAATCATGCTTTCCAAAGCTCTCACTGTCGATTCAGATGCCTTGACTGGGGCAGAGCAACCCTCGAAGGTATATCTGGTTTACAGGGAGTCACAGCCACTGCTCGCTAGATTGATTTCGTCGATCGTGGCAAAGCGAGGCCACGCTCCAGTTTTCATCGACCTTATGTCCAGCGACGAAGTGCCTTCACAATCAGTCGTAGTTTCTACGGTAGATATGGATGGCCCAGCGCTGACTACTCGCGATGAAACTTACTTCAATGCAATCCAGAGCCTGGTGCCCAGAGTCTCAAGCATGGTCTGGGTGGCAGCGGACCTCTCCATACCCGGAGAATCCTCGATCATGAAGGGCATGCTGCGGTCCATTGCTGCCGAGAATATGGGCTCAAAATATGCCTTCATCGAACTGGACCACAATGCCTATACTTCGCAAGAAACGGCGGCGTCGCTTGTTGTGCAGAAGCTAGACGAGCTTCAGACATCCAGCTCCTCAAGTGAGGTGGATCGTGAGTGTGTGATTCGCGAGGGTGTATTCCACATAGAGCGCCTGCTCCCTGCCCAGAGCCACAACGAGCAATTCCGCTTACGCGCAGGGTATGAAGATAATGTGCAGGAACGTCCAGTTGGCTCACAGCTTCCTCTGATGGCGCGATACGGAACTCCGGGTGTGTTATCTTCCCTCTATTTCAGCAATGACCCTGAGTTTGATCTACCGCTCAAAGATGATTGTGTTGAGATCCAGACCCAAGCGATTGGGCTCAACTTCAAGGTAAAGCTGGACTGTGAGGCAATTCGATTATGTGTAGCACTAATACTCTCATAGGACTTTCAAGTAGCAACAGCGAAATTCGATTCGGACAAACTCAGTACTGAAGCAGCTGGAATAGTCACCAAACTTGGGTCAGCCGTAACTTCTCTCAAAGTGGGTGATCGAGTATTTGGCATGATTCCAGGGAAGATGGGCAACTACCTTCGATCACCAGCCGTTCTGGTCTCCAAAATACCGGATGGGATGTCTTCTAATAGTGCTGCATCGATGCCGATAGCTTTCTTTACGTCCCTCTACGCCCTCAAACATCTAGCAAGCTTGAAGAAAGGGGAATCTGTGCTGATTCAGTCTGCAACTGGAGGCTTGGGGAGGGCAGCTATCCAAGTAGCTCGTTACCTCGGCGGTGAGGTTTATGCTACAGTCGACTCCGATAAGGAACTAAAGATCCTGTTGGACGACTTTGACATCTCAGCATCTCACGTTTTTGATTCCCGAAGTCCCAGTGCCGTCGGTGAGATTATGAAAGCTACCGGCCAGCGAGGCATGGATGTTATTCTCAGCAGCGCCGGCGGCGACACAATGCACGAGACGTGGACGTGTGTTGCTCCGCTCGGTCGCTTCATTGACGTTGGGAGGACGGATGTACTCGGCGGAGGACGTCTAGGGCTTGAAACTTTCAAGAGGAATGCTACGTTTTCGTCCTTTGACTTGGCTCTTATCTATCACCAAAAGCCCAGTCTCATTGTTGAGTACGTCCCTTGTTTTGTTCCCCCCGTTGCATCCTGTGAACTGACCGTTTCCTAGTTTGATGACTGAAATGACAAGTCTATTAGAGCAAGGCAAAATCAGCCCTATCAGTCGTCTAACTACATTCGATATCTCTCAGCTTGAGACTGCCATGGGCACGTTCTCCAAGGGCCTATATGAGGGAAAATCCCTCGTCACTTTCCATGACCCGAGCACCACTCTGAAGGTCTCTCAACAAGAAATGGGTATCCGTTTTGATCGCGAGGCAAGCTACCTGTTAGTTGGGTGCCTCGGTGGCCTAGGCCGCAGCTTAGCAGCCTGGATGGTCGAACGAGGCGCTCGACACCTTGTCTTCTTGTCCCGATCTGGCGCTGATAAGCCAGAGGCTGCTTCGATAGTAGAAGAGCTGGCCCAAGCGGGTGCAGAACCAATAGTGGTTCGCTGTAGTGTAACGGATAAAAAGACTCTCATGTCTGCTGTCGAGGAAATTTCGAGCCGACATACAGTCAAGGGTGTAATTCACGCTGCCATGGTTGAAGGTGTAAGTCGAAGATCACATTCAAAAAAGCTTTTCAGATTGCTGACAACTGCTAGGATTCTTTCTTCGAGAATACAACGCGGTCTCAAATACACCAAGTCCTGGCGCCAAAGGTTGCTGGCACAGTGAACCTCCATTATGCCACGAAGGATCTCCCACTCGACTTCTTCCTCATGACTTCATCGATTGTCGGCACAATTGGTACCCCAGCACAAGGAGCATACGCGGCGGCGAACGCCTTCCAGGACGCCTTTGCTAGATTCCGCCTCGCACAATCGCTGCCAGCCACTGCGCTTAGTCTCGCACCGATACTTGAAGTCGGCTCTATCAGTGACTCGGTAGGATTTCAGCAGATGCTTCGGCGTAATGCCACGTATGGTATTTCCGAGACCGAGTTTCTGCAGTTTCTCGAAGGTGCTTTAAGCCGTCCATCAGTGGAGCAGCACAAGTCCGACCCCAGGTCTCAAGCTCAGTTGATTACAGGGCTCGAGCCAGCAAATTTCATCTCGTATTTGGACAGCGGCCATGTCAGCGATTTGGTGTGGTACGGCAACAGCCGCTTTGGGGCAGTCACGCAGGCAATTCAAGATCGAGCACAGGCATACTCTTCCACGAGCGCAACTCACTCTTCAAGCGGGCCTTCACTGACAGCCAGGCTGAGCAGCGCCGCATCTCCCGCAGAGAAAATGGGTATCGTACGTGAAGCTGTCGCTGCACAACTTGCTAAACTGCTCAGCATTGAGCCCGACGATATTGATTCAGAGAAACCAGTATCACGATACGGAGTAGACAGTCTTGTGGCGGGAGAACTAAGGAACTGGCTTATGAAGTCATTCGGGTTTAGCGTAACACTGTTACAGCTTCTGAACAAGACAATGAAGATTGAGGACTTGGTAAAGGGGGCCGTTGCAGTTGCCGATGCAAAATGATTAGGTAGAGCTAAATTACATAGTCTAGTTGAATATCAAAATGTCTTTGGTTAACTACGTGGTTATTTCTTAGGCTATAGATGTCCCCGTACTTTACTGACGCGTCTTATGATGTCTGCATTCTCGTTCAAACCTGTCTAGTAAGAGCTACCTATACATATGTCACTGAGATTTGAAGGATTTTATTGAAGCGAGGGGGAAGCAGAGTTATATATTGATCAGTGTTTATTGAAGTATTGATGATAACGCAGAGAACATTACTATCAGTTATATTATTATATATGGGATGGCAACGGACATCAGCGTGTCGAAAGACTTCACAGTCTGTCAAACAAGAATTGATAGCCTTTCAAAGTGGCTTCCCACATTGTCCCATCCCTATCAGCGTGGAGGTCGTACAGATGGGGCGCTCCCGGAATTAGCGTGACACCCGACTCCAGACCACTTTGTCGCAAAGCGTCTGCCGTGCGCTGAACTTGTTTGAACGGAATCAGATCATCGCTGGTTCCAGAAACAATATATGTTGGGCTCTTGTAATTGCCCTTGATGATTTGGGCGTAGGGGCTGGCTTGCTGGACAACTTCCTTCGGAGGCTGCTCAAGTTGCAACATTTGCGCAGGAAGGTCTACACATCTCTCCTTTGCGGATACCAAACCCCCAAATAAAACTGGCAACGTCTGTCCCCGCCAGTTCATATGAAGAACCAACCTGCTGCGTGCATCTCTGGGCGCCATCCAGCCATCTCGAAGTGGTAGTGATGAATCAACGTTGTACGATGCAATTGGCGCAGGGTGCAACGCATCGAAAACATTGTAGGCGTCATTCATGAACCCAGCGCTGTGTTCTGGGATATTCGGCCTCTGCCAAAACTGATCCTCGTAATCCGTCGGACAGTAAAAGGTAAGGATTGCCTCAGGTGGTGGGAGGCCTCGAGGCATTGACGTCCAAGCTAGCGACATGGCCAGTGTACCTCCTGTAGACCAGCCAACAGCGAAGGCTTTTCCAGGCACAATATTCACAGAATTGCAGCTTAGCTTCAAGGAGGGAAGGACGTTCAAGACCCAGGCGTAGGCATCGCTGACATCAACCAGCGGGCCTTTGAGAATTGTGGTTTCCGGACAGAGCCGGTAGTCGATAGAAATAGGCAGCACGCCATGATCAAGAAGTAGTCGTATTTGCCGCTTTGATACATCCTTTCGTGATAACATGACATGCCCACCACCGTGAATTATTAAGGCTGTGAGAAAGGGTGTCAGTCAATGATGTACCAAATAGGGTAGAAGAATAAAAGACTCTTACCAGCAGTCCAGTATTTATGAGACTTTGCCTGAACTTCTGATGGATAGTAAATATCCGCTTTTAATGGGAGATTCTGGTCCGTATATTTATAGACAAAGGTTTCGGTGCCCCCTACTTGGTGATATTGAGAATTTTGGCTGGAGCGTAAGGCTGGCAGGTTTTCTTTGAATGTGCTCGTAGATTCTGTTGCTCTTGGCTCAGTTGGAAGATCGAGAGCGCTGGTTGCCCACGCATCTGCTTTGGCTTGTCCTTGAGCTTCTGCGATTGCATTAATGACAAGACCAGCTAGGTCACCATATGTACTATCCACTTGGAGGACAGAAAGATCGACACAAATGCCCAGCGACTTTTCCAAGTCATCCATGATCTCAATCCATAGCAAAGAATCAACACCTAATTCTGCAAGGACGGTAGATCTCAATATGGAGTCAGCACGGCACCCGAGATGAGTGGCGAGGAGTTCAGCAAGGTGCGATAGTACGTCCTCGTTTGATGATCGCAAAATGCTTTGCTGATTTGAGTAACCATTAAGTTGTGCCTCATGGATCCCTATCGTAGCACTCGACGGCGTAAGCGAATACCTAAGGTTGCTGGACTGAGCACTCTGCTGCCTCGATATGGGTTCCGTAATCGATGGGGAATTCATCAGTAAAGTCTGAATGTCGTCATATGATAGTGATATGTCAAATATTCGACTACTTTCTCTTGTTATTTCCGTTGCCATCAGAGAGTCAATACCAAGGTCTTCCATCCGAGCTTGGCCTTGAAACTTGTGTGCCGGAATGTCTGTCAGGCTGCTAACCAATGACTGAAACTTGACTTTGAAATCGCCTATTTGTTTAAACAGAGAAAGTCAGAATACTGTAAGATCATCCATTTCATTTCGCAACCATCGGTAGTTCGGATCAACATACCGTCCACGTGCGACCCACTCGTGGTTTGGGGCATTTGTAAGGGTTTGACATCAGCAATTGTGGACTGCCTCGCCAAGTGATTCCTCGCGCTCTTGTTTGTCGGTGATATTATTCTACTCAGAGACGAAGTCCGAACTCGGTGAAAAGTTGTCCCAAGAGCGATGAATATCAACTTTTTCGAGACAGCATCCCTCACCAGCAGATCATACGTGCGGTCTTTGTCATCTTGAACTACTGGCATAGCGATGACTTCGCAAGTATTGTGTTTGAGATCGCTCCAATTCGTTGCGAATTGTACGCGCTCTACGCTCGTGAACACGTAAACTTCCTCGGGAGAACATTGCTCCAGACAGTTCAGTTGAATTCCAAGAATTTGGTAGATATTATCTTGTGCCACTGGATTGAGGAGCATCGTTTTAGTTGCTGGGGGTTGCTTCTCCGGCAGAACGAAAGTGCCCATCGTCAAATCGGCACTGCTAGCAATGCTGGATACTCCTTTGTAGAAGTCCTCGTAGTCCATCACCTTCGAAAATAGGTTGTATATTATGGGCCCCTGAACTGAATTGTTCATTGAACCCCTGTCGACCTTATTCATGTCCTGGTGGCCGATAAGCCTACCAAGGCGGTTGAACTCGGCCGTAATGTTCTTACTCTCTTTTGATGAAATAGCCTCAACGTTACCAGTGGCGTAAACTGTTGAAGATCCAGTCAAAGGAGATTCTAGGCCTTGGGAATGGAAGGTGAATTCGAATTTGGAAGCTGCCGAATCTGATTGGTGCAATTCCAGTATAATGGCTTCGCTATGATTTATACCCAGGCCTCTGGGTACCCGAAAATCGCTGAAGCGTGGAAAAGTCGTACAGCTCAAGTTGAGCTTATCTGCAAGTTCTTTCAATGCTTGGAAGACGAGTTCCAAGTAGAGTGGTGCTGGACATAGAGGTGTTTTCAAAACACTATGTCCACTCACAACTGTCTGCCATTCGACTGACCTGGTGTCTATGGTGAAAAGAGCTTGTTTCCGGGTAGAATCGCGAAATTTCGCAAAACTGATGAGAACTGGTTTTGTGTCTTGCGGATTTGGCGCTGCTTTTGTTCCATCTGTTTCATTCGCAAGTTTGAAGTCTAGCCAATGCTTTTTCTTTTCAAATTGGTAAGGAGGTAAGCAAAGCGAGCCATATTGTTGACTTTGCACACGATGAAATGGCCAGAACCTTACGGCGTAGCCATGCTGCCATAAGGTCGACGCTATGCCGGCCAGTCCGTCAACTGCGTCATCCTGGGAGAAATTCGCGGGACAGAACAGGTGGGAAGGCCCGTGCGGGCTGTCAGTGTCTAGGATGACACGGCGGGCCATTTCGATGACAGATGAGTTAGAACCAGCTTCTAGCCATGTGCAAGCCCCTAGGCGGGACTCGATGCGCTTGACGGCCTCTTCAAAGTAGACCGCCGTGCGCGTATGTGACGCTATAAGTCGTGGGGTGGCCGCAGACCAGCTTTCTCCACGAGAACAAGTCTCAACGGGGATCTTTGGCTCGTCGTATGTAAGGTCCGTAGCGATTTTCTCCAGACTGTCAGTTATCACATCGCAAAACCTTGAGTGAAAACCATGTGTCATGTCCAAGACCTTGTGTCTGATTCCTGAGTCCCGGGCTATTGCGGCAACGGACTCGATTTCTTTCACAGAGCCGACTAAGACGTGACTCTTAGGCCCGTTGTAGCATGCTACCTCAATCTCCGACTGCAATCTTCCTCTTGAAGCAGCGGCAATCAACATCTCCGAGGTCTCTCTGTCTGTGTTTAGCGCTATCATTGCTCCCTTTTCTGGGCCCCAAAGGTCACGCAATAAAGCACCCCTGCCGCACACCAGCTTAACGGCATCAATGAGTGACAACACACCAGATACGGCCAAGGCAACCAATTGGCCAAAGGAATGGCCCAAGATGCAGTCAACCTTGAGTCCACATGCCATCCACGTCATGGCGGAAGCGTACTGGACGGAAAATTGCCTCGCTTGCTGGGCAACTATATCGTCAATGGGCTCCATGCTGAAGATGCCCGGATACAAGGTCGGATGGCCTTGGATTTGAAGCGTTGTGTCGCAATCGTCTAAGTATCTGCGGAATATTTTGGAGGAGCAGTAAATCGAGCGATTGATTCGAGCACATCGACTCGTCTGGCCGCCGAATACCAGGACGACCGGCTTCGTATTCTGGGTTTGGCGGTCCAACGATAACCCAGGATTGGCGATTATGTTTCCAAGTTGCTTATCAAGATCTTCGATGGTTGAGGCGGTACCAGCGAAAATACTTGTCAAATCTATATTTTGAGTATTATTCAAATTGAACGCCAGGTCCGCCAAGCTGTTTGGATTCGCCTGAGACAACCGTTGGGACGAAGAGATGAACTCCTTTAACTTGGAGCAATTGCGCACAAGACTTGCCTGGCTTTGTCCGCCAATAAGAAAAGGGTACTTGTGCTTTGGCCTGTGGTCTTGGGCATAACGGGCTTTTGGAGCCTCCTTGACCAGCATGGCAGCCAAGCTACCTGCTGCTCCGTAGTTGTTGATTAATGCAAGAAGATTACTTGCATCCCATTCAACCATCCTTGTAGGGATAACAAGTTGACCAGGAACGAGATTGATCTTTGGATTCAGCCGAACGTGATTAGCCTGCATAGGAATCTTCCGGTGGTGCATCATCAGGAGCACCTTAATCAGTCCGGCAACTCCAGAAGCTGCTTCCGTATGGCCAATATTTCCTTTGACTGAGGCAAAGTGAAGAGGTCTTTTTCTTGTGCCAGATCCAAAGGTCTCTTTGATGCTCTCAAATTCGTTGAAGTCGCCCACAGGGGTGCCCGTACCGTGCGCTTCAAGGTATGTGATTTCATCTGCCGTAACTCGGGCTTGGCGTAGCACTTTACGATGCAAAGCGGCTTGCGATTGGCTGTACGGCACTGTTATTGGTACCACATTGTTACTTTGAACAACAGATGTTGACAATATTGTGCCCAAAATATGATCTCCATCCTCGATTGCCCGGGCTAGCCCTTTGAGCACGACAATACCAACTCCTTCACCGCGACAGTATCCGTCGGCATCGGCGTCGAAAGCCTTGGATGCACCAGTCCTGCTGAGGAAGCCAGCAGCCGATAGGTTTTGGAAGAAATATGGGCTTGTAAAAATAGAAGCGCCTCCAGCAAGGGCCACCTTGCAATCTCCAAGGAGCACTGCCTTGCACGCTGCGTCGATAGCCACTGTCGAAGAAGAGCAGGCTGTGTCGTAGGTGATTGAAGGCCCCAAGAGCCCAAATGTGTGGCTAAGCCTCCCCGAGAGAAATGCTCGCAGTGTACCTAGGGTCGAATAGGCATTTGGAGCATGACTCGCGACGTTGTCGTTATAATCCGAGGAACAAGCCCCGATGAAACAGCCAACGTCTTGTTCCCGATCAGGTGGCGCAAAGAACCCTGCGGATTGAAGCGCCTCGTACGCCACCTCGAGCAACAGCCGTTGCTGTGGATCCATCGACGCAGCCTCGCGGCCGGACCTCTTGAAGAATTCATTGTCGAAGCTCTCAACATCGTTTATGTAGTTGCCGTGGAAAGTTGACTTTGCTGAACTGCGCCAGTCGCCCTGCGTAGGGAAACGTCCTTCTGGGGGGTTTCCTACCATTGAGCGTCCCTCTTCCAACAGGGCCCAGTACTCCTCGGGCGAGCTGGCACCAGGGAACCTGCAGGCCATGCCGACGACAGCAACAGCCTGCGGCGGCACATCTTGCTTGGCATCATCTTTGAGGCAGAGGGTTGATCCCATGGTGTTTTTGCGAATGGCGCCTTGCACGGACAGTGTTCACGTTGTGGGTGCGGTGTCACATCTAAACGACAGCTATATGAATATGATGAATGAATCAGGCAAAACAAGTTTGCCTCCCCAACTTGACTCTCGCAACCGGCCATTTCCGGGTCTGTCACTTAGATAAGAATCACGATCTGATCGGGACCCTATTGTCACAACCTACGGCAGACACATGCAGGGGTTTCCGAACCAAACCAGACCAGCCTTACCAACAATTGGGGACATGTCACGAATACTTGCAGCCGACCTCCGTTGCCGTTACAGGAACTTCGGAGCTCTTGGCACAACTAGAGCACTATCCCACACACCCCGAATGTAACCCACCCCGGCAGCGCACTTGATTGCTGACCATCAGCGCAACCCCTGCACGCGACTAGCCTGCCAAATGGTACTTTGGGGGCACTAAATTGTGAGATGGATCTTATTGCATATGCACTTGTCGACACGCGTCCACCCTCCTCCCCGCATCGACCCTGTCGCGCAACGCGCCCCCCCTTGTCCCACGAGCTTTCGACCTAACACACCGAGGCAGACTGGCTCCCGCTTTCTCGGCTGAACTGTAGGTAGCCGCAGTTCTCTGGATTCGGCATTCGGCCAATTGTTCCATTCATAATTTACCGTCTTGAGGGCTATAGGGTAGGATTTTGAAGTAGCAGAACGAAGAGGAGATTTGGCCGAACGGAAATGATGAGATGGACGCAAGATTCGCCATGCAATATGTCTGCATTCTGTGGCTACTTTCTTCTAGTTCTTGTTTTTATCTTATTTTATTTATTTCTTCTTCAAGACAAGGATGCAGTCGTCGCACTGGACTGTGTACTGCACCTTCTTGACAATCTTCAATCCCGCCTCGTCAATGACCCTCTCCCATTCCTGAGCAGATCGCTCCATGGCAGCCAGGCAAGCAAGCATATCCATGTCGAGACCTGCAGCCCTCCAAGGGGTGCCAATCTCGGGAAGAACCATCTCGTCAATCAGAATTACTGAGTCCTCGCCCATGCCAGCCTGCAGGTTCTGAAGGATCAGCTTGACCTTCTCATCCGGCCAGTCGTGGAGGACGTTGCGCAGGTAGTACGCACGGGCGCCTGCACATTTCAGGTTAGTGACAAGGGACAAAACGTGATAGTACCGGGTGCTCACGAACCTTTCAATGGCTCCGGACCCCAGAAGTCGTATGCCTGAGCGTCAATGCCATCGAACCCGGGCAGCGGAGTGGCCTTGACTTGTTCTACGACGTGGGCTTGTTCCTGGAGGACAATGCGACCACTGAACTGAGGGTAACGTTCCTTGAACAGGACACACTGGTGTCCCATGGCTCCTCCAACATCGACAAAGACGGGGACGGAGTCATCGGAGCCCGCGCCGACTTCCTTCTCAAAGTCGAACGCATCCAGGAAAACGGGCATACCGTCACGCTGGCCAGACATCCAAGGGAGGAAGTAGCCCATTGCCTCGGGGTGAGTGGTGAGGTAGTGGAATGGCGACTCCTCCGTCTTGTGGCCAACATGCCAGGGGCAGAAGTCCGGGTTTGTGGGGTTGACATGGTTTGTTTTGCGCAGATACTCGGGGATACCCATCAGCGCTGGGTAGATCATTTCCGCACTGCCGCATGGTTAGTGATTCGCTGCCTTGAGGTTTTCATTCTCTTGATCTTGAACCTACAAGTAGTTGATGCCAGCGGCACCGCCTACGGTGGCCAAGGCCTTGGTGATGTTGCTTGGCGCGTAAGCATCCTCACCAGACTGGACGACCATGCCCTTAGACTGGTAGTAGCGGAGCAGACGCTCTGATGCATCGTCAGTACGGCAAACATTTCTGGAGTGGCAAGACGGCGATATTACTCACTCAGGAGGACAGGGTCAACCTTGGTCTCCTCTGCGAGCTGTGCATTGGTGAACGGGACGGGAGCGTCCTCTTTGGCGAGGATGCTCCACAGTCCGGTCTGGACTCCAACGCGGGACAACGCCAGCTCAAGGGGCTTCACGTCTCAGTTAGTCATGCACGAGCCACTTCAGCCAGTAGAGCTGCACGCACCGCATTGGTGATCCTGTGGACGGAATCGCCTCCAGCTTCCAGGGCCAGGCTGAGTTTGAGGGCAGCCTCGGAAAGCCGCCTCTTGGCCTGTTCGTCGCTAATCCCAGTAATGCTGTCTGGGTTCTTCACGAAGCTTTCCAGCTGGGAGGCGAGGGAAGAGGCATCCATGATGTCTGTCTTAGTGTTGTAAACGGGATGATGATTTGCAATGCCAGCAGTGAATCGGGCAAGACTGGAGACAGAACGCGGTCACTTTATCTATGATGGACTCCAGCGGGGTGGGGAACAGACGAAAAGATCCAGAACAGCTAGAGTAGGATCTAGGGGGTTTACAGTGCGACGTCGTCTTTCTCCATCGTTGGAGATGCTTCGAGAGGAGGCTGAGGGGCAGTGCTGTTGGCTCTCGCCGAGCTTCCATGACCAACTACCACCCACCTGCATGAGCAGGCCGTTTCATGGCAGCCAAAAGTCGTGCGGTAGCGTCACATCGAAATTTGGCCGGTTCCATTTGTCTTACGTCGGGACGGCGTGAATCCCTGGACTGCAACACATGCGCGTTATGGTTGCAGTAGGATTCAAGTGTTAGTCCGCGTTTGCCTATTGTCTAACCAACGTGCATCGTGGCTGGTGCTTCGGCGCCAAGACATTGGCCCGGTTCTAAATTGAGTTCTATTGTTGCCTCGTCTTATCCCTGCTCCGGCCCCTTTCTGTCGCTACAGCCACCCCCCGGTCCCCGGACGCGGCGCATTGTTGGTCGGCTCGCTTAGGGAGTCCAATTTCTGACCTTTGCGATATAAGCTACCCGCACATGTTTAACATGCTGAGAGCATGCTACAAGCTGCGAGGTCCATCCCACGACTGCTTCATTCGCTCAGACTCGCCCATTGACGACTACAGCCACAAAGTGGTTGTCCGGAGCTAAGAAGATGATGTGGGCAAAGACAAGCTTGCTCTATGCTGTTGCATTCTCTTCTGGCCTTGTGAGCTCATTGGCGAGTACGTCTTATCAATTCCTCTCTTGCTCAATTTGGCACGATGTAACCTGTCAACAGATGATCGAAGCTCACCAAGGTCCGACAATGCATACGCCCAAGTCCCATCAAACGTAAGTGGAAAACAATCGCTCATACGCAGAGATGCGCAGCATGAAGTGAATCTCACAACGTTTTCAACTGTAGTCGAGTGGGTGCCCTACAGGTCCAGGAAAGCTCCCGGACACTGGCGTCGTCCGACGGTACAACTTCACCGTCGCCAGAGGCACAAGGTCCCCCGATGGCGTCTCCAAGCACATGATCTTGGTCAATGACCAGTTCCCCGGCCCTCTGATCGAGGCCGACTGGGGTGACACAATCGAGGTGACAGTCCACAATGGGATTCGGGATCCTGATGAAGCCACCTCGATTCACTGGCACGGTCTGGCTCAACGCGACACGCCATGGTATGATGGCGTGCCATCTGTCACTCAGTGCCCCATTGCGCCTGGTGAGACGTTCGTTTACCGTTTCCGACCTGAAGAGTTTGGAACCAGCTGGTACCACACCCACTTCTCTGCACAATACATTGACGGCGCCTTTGGTCCAATGGTTATTCACGGGTAAGTTTGCTTCAGACTAGGGGACTCTTCTCCATTGTTTCGCGTTTGTTGACAGGGTTAGGCCTGAGCTTGTTGACTATGACATCGACCTTGGTCCCATCCTCCTGGTATGTTTCACCTAGTTGTGGATTTTCACGTACTAACCCCAATCAAGTTTGACTACACGCACACTGAGTATCTGAGCTATCTGCTGGCTGTTTACGATATCCCGCCCATGTTTCTTCCCGTCGAGAACAACCTCATCAACGGGTTGATGCCCTTTGACTGCTCTTACTACTCCAACTCAAGCGGGGTGCACTGCGACAGCAGCAAGGCTACTCATGCACAGTTTAAATTTGAGACTGGCAAAACGCACTTGCTTCGACTGATTAATGCAGGCGGTGGCGGCAACCAGAAGTTTTCCATCGACGGCCACGATTTGATTGTCGTCGCCAACGACTTTGTGCCAGTGAAGCCCTACACAACAAAGGTGGTCACTCTGGGCGTTGGACAGCGAACAGACGTATTGGTCAAGGCCAGTGGAAACCCTGGCGATTCCGTATGGATGCGGGCGGACCTGGATGTGCCATGTCTCAATGTAACATCAATCCAGCCCAACGCGACAGCTCTCGTTCTGTATCCTGATGCCGATCCCGCTGTTGTTCCTACTTCAGAAAAAGCTGAGTGGGTTTCAAACAATTGCCAGAATGTGTGTATTACCCGTTCATTCAGAAATCATCTTTGATTCTTCGCAGTGGAACTAACAGTTGCATAGGATGATCTTGCAATTACAAAGCCCCTCTTCCCTAAGACCCCCGGCGAGCCAGACATTACCGTTACACTGGACATGACCGTCGCACTCAACGGAACTGGTAATGTCCTCTTCTATGTCAACAACCAAACCTTCTATGCAAACTACAGGTAAGGATCCGTAGCAACTTGTATGTCTAGAGTATGCTCATATACTAACTTCCTACAAGTCAACCTCTCTTGCTGGAAACATTCAATGGGGAGACAGACTTCTCCGATCATCCAGAATTCCAGGTCATCAATACTGGAGAAGCAAAGTCAGTTCGATTGATTGTCAACAACTGGTATCCTGTTATGCACAATATGCATCTCCACGGCCAGAGCGAATTCTGGGTTCTCGCCGAGGGTTTCGGACAATGGGATGGTGTCATCACCAATCCCCAGAACCCACAACGTCGAGACAGCCACCAAATTGGTAATGGATACCCCGACAACCCGAGCTACATGGTTCTCCAGTGGGAGACTGACAACCCGGGTGTGTGGCCGTTCCACTGCCATCTCGTTGTTCACGCTAGTGCCGGACTTTACGTCAACATCATGGTAAGTCTCACCGTTGACATCTTTATCGTTTTGAACAAATGGGCTGATTTATTTTCCCCCAGCAACGTCCCGACCTCGTCAAGGATGAGAAGATTCCGGAGATCATGAAGGAAACATGTTCCAGCTGGCATGAGTGGCGAAAGTACAACGACCCATTCCAGTTTGATTCTGGATTGAAAATGAGGGGAGACTATAGCAAGTTCAACTTGAGATCTCAGGCTGTTTGAGCATTCAGCACTCTGCATAGAACCCCCGAAGCCTCAACTAATTTACATTCAGCGGAGGACCCCGGAGCTTGACCTGATTGGCTAGATCCAAACAGGGAGTGTACGGCTAGACAAATAGTATGTAATAGGACCCAGGAAAATAGCTACTAGAAACAAGGTACAGGCATAGGCAACACGGAATTTTAGTTCTGTTTCTATCTACGAGACACCAATTGCGACGTTGATCGTGCTGTGTGTCACCTGCCGAATGACATGCCTATCTCAGTCACGGTTCCAAGGCGTGGAGAAGCAGCGGAAACTCTTGGCGAAAATATGGTGATAAGTTGGTCTTGCCTAGTGATCCTCCTCCTGCAAACCGGTGGAGAGGTGTGAGTAGGATTCCTAGCTTGGTGTATGTGTGGCCTGAATTCAGCAGCACGATCAAGTTACGAGTCTTGGTACCTGCATGTTTCTCTCTCATGGTGGCCAATTTCAGGCTGCGACATTCACCGGGTGACATTGGGTGCAACCTCAGGTTCCTATTGCAGGTTAGTTTCGCTTGGCGGCAGCTGAGCAAACGGACTATCATTGGGCCTCGACCGCCAAGTTGATGGTGTAGCTCCACCTTGTATTATAATTGGCTACACAACTGGAGCCGGTCTCGTCGGACCAGCCCTTGACCCCGGCCCCCTTATTTTATGGTCCTTACCTAGTCTGGTTGGTTGCCCGTCAATCAGGCTGAGCGATCGTGTCGGTAGCGTTGCATCGTCTGGGTGTGTCGAGGTCAGCTGCGCTGCACCAACTTGGCGTATCCGCCGCGTATCTGCGGGACTTTCGCAGGCCGCTCCGCCGGGGAGTGGGAGTTCCGCCCACTAACGGGACTTCCGTCATGACTCTGCCAGCACACTAACGTTAAGTGGCCCTTCGTGGGTGGTTCCGCCAGGAGGATCAGCTTACCACCGGGGCCGTGGTGGCCCCAAGGATGCGCAATTCAGTCCTGGGGTTACATTTTATCTGATTTGCAGGGTTCTACTGCATTCTCAAACTCTGATTCCACAAATGCTGTTACACTCTTTCGTGGAAAGCAAGCACGTCTGATAAGGCTGCGTGGTCCACCCGGCTGCCCGCCTCTGCAGCTCCCAAGCAGCCCACGGACTATTGGCCAATTGGCACCAATTGGAAAATGCTGTCCACCGAGAAGTGGTGTTGCATTGGCTACCAGGGTCAATCATCTTACCACCCACCCACCCACCATCTTCGCGCATGCCTTGACGCTCCATGTTGTTGGTAGCGGGTACATTCAGCGGGGGACGGCTGAACTCAAGGTGAGATTGTTGTTTGGCAACGATATTAATTAACATCTATCTCTTTAACCAATACATTGGGAGACTAGCCCTAGCGTGATGGACACCGCCACGAAGCGATAGCCCTGCTCGAACCACCATGAGCACTCGTCGCCATTCTTGAAGTCGATGGTCAGAAGCATGTACGACAGGGATGAAAGAGTGCCGCCGCAAGCGATGGTGAAGTACGCTAGGCTGAAATTCTGCCAGTAGCCACAGGCGGCAAGGAAACCAACAAGCGCGAGGACAAGGGTCCAGAGCAGCTGCCTCTCCTTGCCTCGGAAATGGACTGCCATACTCCGCACACCGGCCTTGGCGTCGTCTGCTACATCCTGCTGCGCGTAAACTGTGTCGTAGACCACAGTCCAACAGGCGTTGGCAAGGTAGAAAGCGCCCATGGCCAAACCATTGGGGTCTGTGGGGTTGGAGGCAAGTTCCGTCAGCTTACCAACGAAGCCCGGGTCCATTGCAGCCAATCCCATGAAGAAGCCAAGGGCTATCTGCAAGCCCAGTATTGCCTGCGGGTAATCCGTGAACCTCTTTGCGAATGGGTAAAGACCCAGCAGGAAGATGTCCGGTACCGACACGATCCAGCAGCTCTGCGGTAGGGCGTAGAGAAACGCCAGGGCGAACAGTGTCATGGTGACGGTCAGCACATGGGCTTGCTGCACAGTCACGGCCCCACGGGGGATGGGACGTGATGCACACCGGGCGACCTGTGCGTCAAAGTCGCGGTCGATGGTGTCGTTCCAAGAGCAGACGGCAGGGCGGAAGAAGATGCACCCGCCCAGGAGGATGAGGTTCTTCTGGGCCACGTCCCAAAAGCTTCTAGAAGCCTCATCCAGGAGGCTGGTGGCGTACAAAGTGCCGAACAAGTGAGGGAGGTAGAACAGCAGGACGCCCGTCGGCCGGTGAATACGTGCGAGTTCGCCATAGGGCGCCCACGCATCAGGAAGATAGGCTACCAGCCCGACCTTGGGGTGGGCGGGACTGGGCGGAACCCTGGGAGCCTTCTCGGACACTCCGTTCGAGGCGGGCTTCTGCGACATGGTGACAAGAGTGTACAAGTTGTTGGAGGTATGGGTTGGAGAAGATGGCAAGGCGGGAATCAGACGATGATACGCCAAGGGCAAATACTTTGCGGCAGAGTGTTCAAGTCAATATCTCGAGCAATGACAGGGCAATGTTCCAAGCCTGGCTCTCTACGAAATCTCCTTTGCCTTACACGGTGCAGAGGGAGTGCTTTTATCCTGCTGAAGACGACCAGAGCCCAGCTGGCTGCAAGCCGGAGCCCTCTGCTCGTTGGCCGAGGCTGCATGATAAGCGAACCAACCCCATCATTATTCCCGCCTCTCCCCCGAACAATGTCGGTCGTGAAAGAGCATGTGCCACGAACGCAAAGTAATGTCATCCTTCGCCCATTGCGCAAACCCACTATTGCACGCAGGGCGCGGCCGACAAGCCGTCACTGTTACATGAGGGATGGTTTCCACTGTCATGCATGCTGCCATCTCTTGTCACTTCCTGGGGTAGGCATAGCACAACACGCGCCTAGTTTAGGGCCGGCAAGACTAATTACGGCAGTGTACCGATACCGGTATTCCTTTGCCAATCAGTTGGTCATGCTTAGACAATAGTTACAGGGCTGATGCCAAGGCCAACCTGCCATATTCGGCGCGTTTCCGACGCTATCCGAACCAAGAGGGACTTTGGCTCACCCCTGGAGATCGTCACGCAGAAGCCGAAGCATTATCTGTTAACGGCTAACGCTACGGCCTTGCTGTCGATTCTTTGCTTGGCGGATCCTCGGAGCTGTCATGGGGAAAGAGGGACACGTTACTGGTTGTCTTGGAACCGGTAGGATTGCAACTCGTTTCTAGTAGCGCCGATGCCATGTAAACTAATAACCCCTGATCGGACGGCCCCACCGATTAAAGCATCCCATCCCCCTCAGCAATACCCCTGGGCCATTTCAAGCCTGCAACTGAGCAAGGGCAGCTGCCGCATCGGCTTCAACGTCATAGGCGTAGAGCCACTTTTGTAGATTGGGATCCGCAAAAGGATTAGGGAAACCACTGGTGACATCCCCCCTGCGCATGTGGTCATCGCGGGCCTCCTGCGCCAGACCGTCAGGCAGTTGAAACGTGTTGCCCACGAGCTGCGCTTTGGTCCGAACCGCCAACGTGCGCTCTTGGCGCCGGTTACAGAATTGTTGCAGCCTCTTTGGCGTGTCCTCAGACCTAGAGTCCTTGGGGAAAAGATGACCAAGGAAGGCTCCATCTTCGATAGACTGTGAAGCACCTTGCGCCCTAGATGAATGTTTCGCCTTGTTATTCATGAGTGCCGGTAAGGGCTGTTCGGACAGGCCGGTGACTTACAGATAGGGGGCCATGGAGTGAGCAGCGTCTCCAACCAGAATGATTCTCTGAGACTCGCTGTCCATCCAAATCCGATTCTCTTCGGGAAGCTCAGCCAGTGTCCAAAACTTTAGATCTTCTCCTATGTCCATAAGCTTCAACAGGATAGGGTCCCATCCCGACAGCAAGCCCTTCAACTCCGCCATGTCCGCACCCCTAGGGCCCAGCTGAACTCTTCCCTGAACGGGGTCTGGATACGTAATTGCGACCATGATGGTATCGTTGTGGTCAAGGCTGTACATCACAGCATGGGCGTCGGGACCCAGCCACGAACAAAGAATGGGAAACTTGAAAAGACGACTCAGCTCGTCATCCTGTAGAATGAGCTCACAGCTAATGTTGAACCGATAAACGAGCGTACCAGTCGGTCGAAGGGGCGTGGCCTGGCCTAGTATGATACTGCGACACAGACTGCGCTCTCCATCAGCGCCGATGATCAGGTCTGCGTGGAAAGCCTCCCCATGTATGGTTTTGACAACAGGAGACTTGACGCTCTCGACAGGACAATCAAAGCGAACATTGACATTGAGTCTGGTTGCTTCGTCCAGGAGAATCTGCACAAGCTCTCGACGATGGATCTGCACATGCGGGCTTCCAAAATTCGTTTGCGTATCTGGCCACAGGCTTTGTTTATGCAGAATCCCACCGTCGCGATATGAGCGAAAGCAGACGTCATTGGGGACGCTGGCCTTTTCCAATATCTTTGGCAGGATACCCCAGTCGCGGAAGATCTTGGTGGCGTTGGGGGGCATCTGAATGCCGGCCCCGACCTATCAAGCCATCGTCAATTAAAGCGCATGGACATGAGAAAGGCAGCCTATCAACTCACTGCATGGAGACCCTGATGGGCTTCGAGAACTATGACATGGTGGCCAGAGCGTGCCAGTGCAATGGCGGCGCTCAGGCCAGCGATTCCAGCTCCTATCACAACAACGTTCATTTCGATAATGCAAAGAAGACTGCAAGGCGTACGGTATGCTACCTGACTTGCATACCGGAACCTGCAAACGGGTTGTGGGAGGGTAAGACGTCTTGGTGAAATTTGCCGAGCCAAGCCTTGCCCACGGCGGAGGGTTACATCGTAGGGTTGCTATGAATAGACGCACGTCTCAGTAACGGTAAGATGGCAGCACCGGCCTGATTCTTGGGCCGATGGATGCATGCATGCATGCGCGCATGGCCTCCCAGGTTCAGCTTCCCTGCGCTGGCCGCCCATCCTCCATTCCCACATGCCCATCCATGCCCCTTGCGCCGGCCCCCATTCGCGCCCCTCTTCATTCCCCCTCCCTCCGCTTCTGCGCTGCCTTTTATGTCCTCCAAAGTCCAAAGGTGTGAAGTTGGGGCGCCCTTCGATGTAACACAGAAGCGTTGAAAGCCAACACAATACAACACAATGGACGAAACCGTGCCCGACATCGACCGCGCCGCATCCTTCATTGCCATTTTTACGGCACAATGCGCTTTGGCAACTGTCGTTGTGGTGCTGCGCTTCTGGGCGCGATATCATATTCACAACTTTGGCTGGGATGACCTGTTCATGCTCTTGACCTGGGTAAGAATACTCTCGGACACTCTCTTGCGCCGCGATCGCCTCTCAATAGCCTCGCACTAACTGTCGATTCTCCATCTTTTAGATTCTTTTTGTGGCCCTCACAGGAATTTCAGTTGTCATTGCCGTCAATGGCGGCACGCGGCACATGTTCTATTTGGGGGACAAGATCGGTCGCGTTGTCCGATTGATTTACATTGCGCAACCCTTTGGCATCATGTCCGTGGCGCTCGGAAAGATCTCGGCCGGTTTTCTAATTCTGCGACTGCTCGGCAACACGTACAAGTGGATGCGCATGTCGATCTGGGCCATCATCGTCATCACGGCCATCGCAAACATTATTAGCGCCATCACCACCTTCACACAATGCGACCCGCCCGCGGCGCTGTGGAATCTCGCCCTGCGGCCGACGGCCCATTGCTGGGACCCTTCGGTGCAGAGCAACTATAACATCTTCACCTCCAGCTGGAACACGGCTGTGGACTTTGTTCTAGCCTTGATGCCCATCCGCCTCGTTTGGGGGCTGAAGCTCAACGTGCGCCAACGGATCGGTATCATTGTCCTTCTCGGTGTCGGTGTCTTCTCAGGCGTGTGCTCCGCCATCAAGACGACCCAGCTGGCGTCGCTGACGGAACGATCCGATCTGACCTGGGAGACGTACAGCTTGTTCCTCTGGGTAAGCTCGGAGCTTTTCGTCATCGTGCTCTGCGCCAGCATTGCAACGCTGAAACCCCTATACGATCGTTTTTTCGGTAAAAAGAGCGGAAGTACGATCAGGTCTACCAGCGGAGGCTATATGCTCAGTGGGAGTACGTCATCACGATCAAAGATAAGAACTCGAAACGACGAGTTTGGACCCCATATCCCACTTTCTGATATGAGCGAGTCACCTGAAGCAAAGGAGTTTCCTCGAAAGGGTCATGGTGTGTACAAGGGAGACATGACGTCGGTTTCTGGCAAATGTTCTTCTACCCATCAGCCAGCTGACCCTTGGTCCAACAGTGAACAGAAGATAAGGGTCACACAAACCATCGAGACGGTGCACTCACAAGTGCCACCACGTAAATGAGTTATCGCAGCCTGGAGTTTGATTGGGTTTGGAGCCGGAGTGGAGCATTGTATTTCAAGAGTCTAGCATGATATGGAGGAAATGGTCTTGTGTATAATTATTCTCCGATGAAACTTACATCACGAGCTGTAGCGACTTTTATATATTTCACCTGTTACATGCGTCCGATGTCGATGTTCTTTTGCCAGGCCAAGTCGGCCGGAGACCACAAGGCCCTGGTGCATATGACATTTACTGCGTTTGGCAATAGATTGAAGCCGGCCAAGACATCTAACAGCAGTTGAAAAGTTTGACAACCCCACCCAGAACGATAGTCGTCCAAAGTCTAGCATGAATCCTTCCTTCAATATTAACAAGGTCTGCGGAGATACTAGGAGAGAGCATTTGTATGGAACGTGTATGCTGCAAGAATGGTGCGCTTGACGGAGCTTATACAAGCAAACCTCAAAAAACTCTGACGCAAGAAAAGGATCAAGATGTGAGGTTACTATGAAGAGTATGGAAACTTGATCATGAGACGAACGGCGGTGATGTGGGCTTGACACACATTCTGAACTACAGTGACATCGCATCGAGGTGATAGCTGATTTCCTTACCCATGTATCTCTCTGATACAAGTTCTTTCGGAACTAAAATCATCAAATCTAGGTGCAGCACATTGCTGTGTTTTTGGAAATCCCCATTTGGTTGCCCGTACTCGCCTGCACTTCCTACGAAGACTCGAAAACCAGCATTTGCATTCTCAGTGATCCTGTGTGCGCCTAGGCGGTGGATATTGCCAATCTAGGGTATCTCTCCCAAACATCAAATATGAAACCTGAAGCTTTGGGTCCAGAAGCGCCCGCCCACGTTGTTTCCTGCCTATGCATGTTCGAGATATGAGTGAACGCACCAGGGTCAGAGTCCTTAGGGTAGGCTGATTCGCCAATTTTCCACCGGCGAAATAACTACATTGTTTTATGCTTACTCTTAAAAATAACCGAGATTCAATAGGAAGTGGAGAATATTCGCGTCTCGCGAGTTGTGTCTCGCGGCCGAGGCGGCAGCCGTCTTCCTATCAATACCATAACAGGAGTTTGCGGAAAGTTGGCTGCGAACCTGTTCGTATGAAATTGCCAATCCCCAACGAGGGGCAAGGTTCATTGACACCATCAATGCTGCAATGCATCATTCTAGTCCATTTCTTGCTAAAATCTAGGATCACAGCAGAAGGTGGTCCAGAAATAGCAGAACGGCAAGACGAAGACACGGTCTGCTTTGCCTCTCAATACGCCAGGCTTAAGAGGCAGATGGTCGACAATCAATCGGCACACGGCCCACCCTGCCGTGACAGATCGGCGATAGAGTGCAGAGGCTAAAGTAGGGATGCGTTATGCAAAAGCACTGTGCACTTTCATTTTTCCTACTTCGTACATGCGGTGCGACACTATTACTTTCTTTAGAGCGCACTGCGTGAGTCTCCACACTCTCTCCCTCCTTTGTCAATGCCAGTCTCTGGCAGAACGGGCTGTGTTATCGCATTGCATGACCCCAACGGTGAAAGCAAGCGAGATCGGTGTTAGTAGAACACAAACACAGCCCAGCAGTGTGCATGCCCATTTGGTACCCAGATGCGTACGCAGAAGATGTGTTGTGAGCGGAAGGAGTACTTCCAGTAGGATACTGCGTGGGAAGACGCTGGATGACAAGGCCGATACTCTGTAGATATCGTGCGCGTCTGTCAGGTAGCTACTCAGATCCAGAAATGCCAGGTCAATCCTATTGCCCTGGAGGATGTCTGATGATGCAGGAATGGCCCAGTCGATGTCAGGTCGAGCTATCAATCTGAGCTAGAACTCTGCCAGTGGGAAGAGGGGATCACCTAGATAGGCCAGTAGCAATCTTTGGGTGCTCTTGACACCGAGGCACGACTTTCCTTGTTTGACACTCTTTTATTAACCCCTGTCCCAAGCCATGAGGATGCCGGCCAAATCGGCTCCGATTCCGGTTGGAGCAAACATCAGGGCCGAAACCCCGTTAAACATGTCGTCAAGTTATGGTAGTTTAGAATGGTGGGGTTAATAAGTGCGGGGTTTTGACGACGTGTAATAGATATTGAACAAATGCTGCTTCTACCTGCTGCTTGCACTAGACTCTCTTCCAACGGCATTTTGAATAGCCGAAGAAAATATGCAAGGCGTGTGAAGGGGAGAGAAATTTGGTGTAAATTAACTGCTAGCGGTATTAATCATCTCTGATTAGCGATGATGTGCAGAAATTCCCTCCTAAGAGGGGTTTGACGTCCTCGCTTAATGGGTAAAGCTTTGGCGAAAATCTTAGGTGTGATGCATCGCTCCTCGGAAAGACTGCTTGGCGTCAACTGGCCCGATGCCCGATTTGAACCGGCAATACACCTATCAAAGTAAAAACAGCAGTTTGCTCTGTGTTATGTGATGTAGAGCGTTGTACACGAGTCTACGTAGTATAAAGAGGGCTAGATAACAGTAGCTAGGTCTTCTCAACTTGACTATTTCCATCTAAGCTTTACTGAAAATGCAGCTCTTCAGTGTTATTCTAGCTGGCCTCACCAGCTTGGTGTGCACTACAGCAGCGCAGTCATCATGGCCGAATGGCCCATTCAACACCTCCGGCCCTCATATAGTCGATGCCTCCAATAACACATTGAAGATTGCAGGTGTCAACTGGCCTGGCCATCTTCAGGTAGGTCTAGAGAACACCCCTCAACTAGTGCCATGAATAACACAGAAAAAGGTCATGATACCCGAAGGCCTTCAGCATCAATCCGTCAAGCAAATTGTCGATCACATGACTAGCATTGGTATCAATGGGATCCGACTGACTTTTGCCACTCAAATGATTGACCAAATCTTCGACAATTTTGGAGAAGATATTACCCTCGAGCAAGCCTTCAACTGGGGTTTAGGGCCGAAGAATGGCTCAGAGATGCTAGAAAAGGTAGCGCCCCCATTTCCTCTGCTCTCGCAGGCTTTGTGCGTGGCGTTAATGCATTATTCTAGGTTCTTGCTGCGAACCCGGATTTCACCAAAAACACCACGCGACTCGAGGTATGAATGACATGGTCTATATCAAGATAAATAATTATACTCACATGCAAGTTAGGTTTACGATGCAATCGCAGAAGAGTGTGAGCGTCAGCAAGTCTATATCCTCTTGGATAACCACATGTCTACTGGAATGTGGTGCTGCAGTCCGGTTGACGGTGTATGCTTCATTCTCGACTTCTTATTGTGATGCACTTGCTGATAGCTATTAGAACGGATGGTGGGGAGATCGCAACTTTCCCGCAGGCAATTGGAACCGGGGAAACGCTTACATGGCCCGGCACGTAAGTGGTAGTAGCATCTTATACAGAAAGCTTCCTGACGCTTGATCCAGGGTAAGAAATGGCCCTCTTTCTGGGCCCTCGCTCTTCGCAACGAAATTCGTCAGCCAATGGAGGACGTCTACCTACGTGATGAAGCGTATGGTTGGCGCGACTGGTACAAAAATATGCTCATCGGTGCCAACGCCGTCCATGCCGCCAATGAAGACATCATCATCGTCTTCGGTGGCATCGGCTACGCCCACGAAATCAGCGAGGTCTGGAGACAGACAGCGCTCCTGCCCGGCGTCCAGACGTTTGACAGATCCGACTTTGAGGGATATGGAGACAAACTTGCACTCGAGTTCCACAACTACGAGCATTCGCACGGCAACTACGACCTTCTCAAGTGGAGTCTGTACAAAGACGGGTTCCAGGGGATGAACGTAACCGATCATGAGAACCACGACCCATATCCTGTTATGGTGAGACTTTTGAGCTACTTCAGATCCCCACAGCGGCTAAAATCCGAGAAACAGCTTACGGAATTCGGGCACATCATGAATGGGTCGGGGTATGATTTAACGCTCGCGTATCGGGAGGTGATGCGTGATTACGTCCCAACCACCGGAGCCATCTGGTTCCATTGGGTTATTTGTGGCGACTACTACTACAGGTAAGTAGAGAGATATTTCGCGGACGGAGAAATCGAGTCTTTAAGGCATCTTACCCAAGTGGCTCCGGCTAATAATAAGTAGATGGCATCGCGAGCAGGTTCTGAACGAGGAAACTTGGGGTTTGCTCAATATAAACTGGACTGGCTGGAGAAACGAAGAGTATGTTGAAGAGTTTCTAA
Source organism: Paramyrothecium roridum (assembly GCA_003012165.1). Lineage (NCBI taxonomy): Eukaryota > Fungi > Ascomycota > Sordariomycetes > Hypocreales > Stachybotryaceae > Paramyrothecium > Paramyrothecium roridum. The sequence goes on along the minus strand of PXOD01000102.1, from coordinate 157,081 downwards.
AGCCTATGATTGAAGCAACTCTAGCTTAGGAAATCAGTCGCGGCTGTATTCAATTTACTCCATGATATTCTAGGTAATAATATCGGATAATATATGATGCGGAATCAGGCCGGATTAAAGCGCGCTGCTTGGCTGCTTAAAGATCGTTGCCATCGAGTGGGGTCGATGGCCGTTCACCACGGAGCCTGGTTTACCGTTAGTGTTCCTTGTTTGCCGTCTCGGTGGTATTCGCATCGTCGTGGTCGACGGCTCCAGAAGCGGAACCAGGAGCAACTGGTTAAGCATCAGCAGGTGCGGGAGCCGCTACGATGGCCTGAGGAGCACCTAGAATTGCGTTCAACTTGCTACGGAAGGATTGTTTGTACGGAGCTGAATGTTGGCTTACAGCAATCCATGGATTACTTGTCTAACATAGTGCGGCAACAAAAGTCACAGGGCACCTTGTCCATGTACACAATGTTCACTTGACAACTTGAGCTCTAGTCTCGGGTTGCTGCATCACTTGTCGCTTGTTACCGGCCTCAGCCGCCCGCCGGGGAAAGATGGGGTATTCCGTGAGCGTCCCAACCTGTCGAAAATTACTAAGGCGTGGCACCATCACGCCGGGAATGCCATCTTGTTATGCAGCTGAGTGCTACCGCAAATCGTACTCCGGGATACATTAGTCTGCAGGCTTGAATGGAATTACTGTCTGGCGAACAAAGCGTGTATGCCTCTTTTATTGTATCTACTCGCTCCTTGCCAATTGACTTCTGATTTTGCTAGACCAGGTTATCAGCCGAGGATCCTGTGCTTGTTTGTAACCATGTGCATCTTCTAAAATGGGTCCCCGGTGACCGCCCAGGATCCGACTGCAAGAGGAACAAAGTGCAGTCAAGGATCTACTTGACCTAATTCACCCAGTTTTTGACAGTAGTTCTTGGTAGAGTTTCGAACATATGGTTGAGACTGGACGAAAGCATTATCGGAACATTGTATATCCCGTAGCCCCCTGGAAGATTAAGGGCCTCTTCGGCAGGGTCGGTGATAATGTAGGCACCGGCTTGGCCCCTTAGAGCATTCTCGGCCGTCTATTCGACATGGGCGATTGCCTGAATTAGTTTCATTTAACCCACAATATGCATAGCATGGCCGTGATACCATTGCATGCGAGCTTTCTGCTAGTTCGGCTAGTAGTAGTCCTTTTAATGCCCGGGTGCAGTGACATCTCCAGCCCATCCATCAAAGAGAGCACGGGAATAGGAGCCGTGCAAGTGAACCGAGTTTCCTTTACCGCATTATTCACAAAGCGAACAACAGTCTCGGGGCAGCGTGGAACAACGAACGTGGGTCCTGGAAACGTGCCATTGTAGCCTACAAGCTCCATGTTGGTGCCTGGATAAATTGATGTGTTAAAAGGTCGGATATCAATTTCGTAATACAAGATATCCAGGTTTGTGCGTGGATTTTGTATCGTGCTAGAAACTTTTTAACAGACTGGGTCAGCAGGTCTGCGCACATACATACTACTTGGGCACCGCTTCGGATGGCGCCATGGAACAAACCGGAGCCGAGTGCCATAAGTGCAATATTGAGAATGACCATGTTGAGTCCTGCAAGACGGCCGTTTCGCGGAGCCTGGATGATACAAATACGCACCGGGAACAACTGTAGTACCAGCACCGCACAGTGGAACCCTTGAAGGAGCCAAGCGCTTGTACGATACAGAAAATACGGCATTTTGCAAGAGTCGCCCACGCATTCTCATAGAAATACGACTACCAAATCCAGCGATGTTGTACCGCGGTCCGCAACCGTTAATGCTCTTGTCTCAATAATTTGATGCTACACAGCGTCCGGTGCTCAACGGCCCGTCAATCCCTGGTTGTCTTGCTTTCATAACACATGTTTCAAAGGCGGCGGTGAGGAATGTAGATCATCAACTACCTCAATAAAGTTAGTGAGCTGGCTTCGAATATTCAGGCGGGAAGGGAGACATGACCTGATTTGGAGTTTTCGGACACAAGATAGGATATTGTGTTCCGTGGGAACATCGATCAAACTAACGACATCCGGCTTTGGTCGCCGATCAGGATTGATGCGAAAATCTACTATATAAGCAAGGGGAAGGCGGGAGGCGGAACAGTCGTGCTATAAGAAACGCGTGACCCGTGCCGTACAAAGTGTACTCAGTCGGCGATCTGGATCCATTAGATGCAACGTTAAAGTTGATTATGACCTGCTCGTAATAGTATGCCCTAGCTGAATCCGTTCTCCCGCTGCTAAAAGTAGAAACTAGTATTATTCATTGTAATATGACTTACTCATATTATTTGAGAAGGTAAGTTACATACTATAGGCCTTGGAGTAGTAAGTAAGAACAAAATTAAAACAAGCCTTCTCATATCTGGCGAATGAGACTCCGTTGCGGATCCGCACTCGGCAGGGCGGTCTCGTTTCGTCTCACGGCTATCTGGTTGGTAAGTATCTAATGAAATATTTTTTCTGCTCATAAGCCAAATATGCTATTACAAGCTAGCGTCATCTGCGTGGGGTACAGCGGCTTCCTAAAGTAGTTAATCATGGCCGAGTATCACCGAATGTCTGCCAAGGGTGGACTTAACACAACTCGGATGATCAGATTCGCGAGTCTACCGAATCGTCACAATTACCGTCTCGGGTGCCAGCAGGAACCCGAGTTTTAGATGCAGTAGTATAAAAGGAACCTCAATAGTGCACATCGCTTTGCATCTTTTGTACAGCTATCTCATCCATTACTCTGCTTCGTTGCTTATCCTTACTTATCAACAGCTTGTCGCAACCATTAGCTATTGCATCGAAAATGCCCGATTTACACGGCAAAGTCATAGCCATCACTGGCTCGTCATCTGGAATAGGTCTTGCAACAGCCAGACATCTGGCAGCGCTGGGTGCCAACATTTCTCTGGCAGATACAAATGGCGATACTCTGGGCAAAATACATCAAGAACTTGCAGCAAAATACACAACCCAGAAGTTCTACTCACAAACACTAAATGTTTCCAATCGCCAAGCTGTGATGGCCTGGATCAAAGAAACCGTTAACGTATTGGGACTTCTCGATGGAGCTGCCAATGTTGCTGGTATTGGTGGCAAACAATCATACCATGCGACTATTGAGGATATCGACGATGATGACTTCGAGTTTGTCATGGGCGTCAACTTCTACGGGGTGCTCCATTGCATGCGGGAGGAAATCAAGAATATTCGAGACGGTGGCTCTATAGTAAACATGGCGAGTGTGGCTGGATTGACGGGTGTGCCAAGGGCTGCTGCCTATGTGAGCTCCAAGCATGCAGTCGTCGGCTTGACAAGGACTGCCGCTAAAGAGCTGGGTTCTCGAGGAGTGAGGGTCAATGCAGTTGCACCGTAAGTATATCAGGTTCGCTTCAAGTGGATGGACTTTGCTAACTTGGTAAGCGGACCGATTGAAACGCCACTGCTGGCCGAGGCAGTTACTCGAATCGGTTCCGGCGATTCAGGAAATGCGCTTGCACTTGGTAGAATAGGGAAACCGGAAGAAGTGGCCTCTGTAATTGCTTTTCTACTGAGTGACGATAGCTCATATGTTACTGGGTCAATCCTACCAGTTGAAGGGGGGTTCCTGTGCTAAAGCGGAAACAATGGAACACTTGGATGGATATTCAAACCTTACATTGAACGGCGTTTTAGGAGAAGATAGAACCACGTAAATCCCCTCCACATTCTCCATGGGTTCTTTCGTCCTTTTGATAACTTCCCAACCTAGGTTTGGAAGCAATATCGCCGTCGGACTCGGTGAAGCACGGATCTAATGCATCTGTATCGAGTTGTCGACCCTTGACCTTTTCTATCAAATTGATAATATACTGGCTAGTCTCAAGCATCTTTTCTCGGATTGGGCTTCCCAACTCCAAAGACTCCAGGCCTGCAATAAGATAACAGACCCCCGAATGAAGTAGGTAGTGTTTTTTGGAATCTCCGACATGTTTTCCGGTGATCTCGACAGCTCGACGAAGCGTGTTCCATGCGATAATCTTTGGAGGGGTTTTGAAAATGGCCGATGGTTCCGTATCGAACTTCTGGTGTCGAATACCCAGAGCGATATTCGCCAATGCAGTTAAGAAGTCTTCCTTGAATAGATTCAAAGCCCATCTCATGCCGCCTGATGGACAAAACTCGTCGTACAAGTCCCCTTGACTAACTGCTAAGGCTAAGGAGCATTCAAGAAGGGCGATATGAGAAGGTTTGAAATTTAGTGCCGCATCGGGGCTTCTACCAAACGGCTCATGTAAAATTAGTATCACACGCCGAATAATAATCTGGAGCATCTCAGATTGCAAGCGGAGTTTTCGAGTGGCCGAGGCAGCGTGGTTTGGATCATAGAGGTTGATTGCCTTTCCGAGCGCTTCTCGAAGCTCACGATCCAGTTTTTCGACGTTCTCGTAGTCCAGTTCTTGATTGACCGAGTTAGCCATGCCAACGATTCGTGATGCTGTCGGAAGGAACTCGGCCAAGACATGCTCAAAAGAGGTTGAACCGGGAAAAGCCCCCGCAGCCTTGATTTCGACATTGCTTTGCAGTGGAGTGTTAAAATCCAGATCCTTTTGCAGCCCGACGCATGCGTCATAACCCCCAGAATGCACGACTGGAGGCAGACTGGAACGAATGGATGCTAGATGGTCCAACAAGACCAATGTGCTCCATATTTTTATCCGATTGGCCATTTCTGTTTCTTGCATTCCGATAAAATGGCTCGGATGACGGTGCATGTTCATGGTTTGAGCAACACGAACGGCAAAGCCCACAGTTACAGCACTGTCCTTGACATCATCTTGCGTGATCAAGTCCATCATCCGAGCAAAAACGGACATGCACAATGTTCTGAGCCCCGCATAGCTGTACGTTGCCGCGTAGTGAGAGCAGTTGAAAGCCGTGGCGGCATGACCGAAAAAACACTTTGTCAATGCTTGGGCATCTAGTCTGAAAGCTTCAAGCCCTTGGCGGGGCATCGTTTGGCAGCCTAACGCCATCATCATATAGAGTTGCGCAAGGAAAGCCGTGTCAGCATCTTTTGGGCTCTCCCAGAATCGAGCCATTTCATCATTGTAGCTCGACTCGTGCCAGAGTGGAAAAAGCGCCTCAAATGTCTCCAAGTAGCTGCTGAGGAGAGTCTCGGCAACTTGGCGATCTGGAAGTTGTAGAAAAAGTCGGCAGCGTGCTTCAGGTGATGTTGGAGGAGCTCCGAAAGGGAACTTGCTATCCTCTACAGGAGGAAAGAAGTTCTTCAATCGTCTAATTTTGTTAAACATATCATTATACTCGGGATCTAATCCAAACAAAAACGGTCTTATTTCCTCAAACTAAAAATAGAACTTAGTGGAAGCTGAAATGGATAGTATGGGGCATGACTGACCTCCCACATCAGTGTGATCCAGGATGTTGCTGTACCCAGGCGGGACTTTCCCCGGAGAAACAGGGTAAGGCTAGAGAACTTGGCGGAAGCCACATCGGGGCTTGAAGGGCTCAGCTGTTGGGTTTGAAACTGGCACTCACTGGCTCGGCCAGCGGCTGTGCACCTGTTGCAAGGCCGTCGGCGATCACACTTGACCTTACGGGAATGGCAGGGAAGGCAAGCAAAGACCACGCGTGGTCTATGTCGACGGCTCGCGCTTGGCCATGAGATCAGGTAGGAATCCATCACTGGTGGTGTGAGGCACGAAAGGTTCGGTGATGAACGGCGATGCCGACCATGATCAACCGTACTGAAAAGCGGGTTGGGCAAGCTGATGCAGTAGTGTCCGACTACTAGCGGCGGAGTCATGCACCTCGGTGATGCTCGGGCCCATCGTTGCCATTCTGGGCTAGTTGGTAAGTTGATCAACATTAATATTCACTAAGCCAAGTCCAATGATTCCATTCTATGTACAATCTTGGTCATGCCCTATCCTGTGCCGGCCTTAGTGTGTCCTCAGAGATCCTTTAATGTGTATCGAACTCTTAGCCAAGCTCCATATCTGATGATCAGGAACGGAATCGGTATCATGGCTACGGCGACGAATCCCAATAGGCTATTACCCCAACCAAGGCCAAGCGTCTCATACATCCGCAAGCCGACCAAGGGGAGCACACCGCCACCAATAGACCGCACAACTGTATTCGCAGCCACTGCAGAAGCTGCGTAGACCATGAACGAATCGATCATGTATGTTGTAACGCACATCAACGAGACTACAATGCCGAGACCTCTATCTCGCAAGAAAGAAAAAGAAATCGGTTAGCTCGGATTTTGACACTAAAGTTGGCCTCTCGCGATGAAGACTTACACGATGGCGTGGGATGCGATTGGTACAAACCAATGAACCGAGTACTCGGTGGTCCAGCCGTAGATGAAAAGGCCGACCGGTAGGCAAATTGCGGCATAAGGTAGCAGACCCAGTCGATATTCGGGCTTGTGCCCGTCACCGTTCTTTTCTGCTTGCCTTCGCGAGTAACGATCATTTGTCACGCTGAACAGCGCCAAGCCCAGTAAGGCACCTATTCCAAGTCCAAAGAACACAAGGCCAACCACGCTATCATTGAAGCCGTACATGTCCTGGAATACAGTTGTAATACTTGTGAACATAAGATACAAGTATCCATAGACGACAGCCATGTAGAGGGCGAAGACTGAGCAAATGGGGCTTAAGAATAGCAATCTTAAGGGCCGAATGATGGAGCGAGAGAAATAGCGCCGCCGCGATAATCCTTCGTCTCTGACTGACCTCGCGCAGTTGTGATTTGCCGTCACGGGGCACTGTTGCCGAAGACGACGGGCTTTCCGCTGGAGCAGCACAGGCGGATAAGTTTCCCGCAAGCCGATAAACATGGCAATGGTCAAGCACCCAGCAACAATGGTAACGAGCCAAAATGTCCATCGCCAACCCTTGGCCGCTGCGAGGAAGCTACCCCCAATAGGACCAATAACAGGGCCGAATAATGGCCCGGAAATCAATGCTGACATGGCAGCGCCGCGATTTGCAGGACGCACCATGTCGGCGACCGTACCGCTCCCATTAGTGATGGCGGCACTGCCGAACACGCCGGCGAAGAAGCGGAACGCAATCAAGCTCCCCAGCGAAGGTGCCACGGCACAGGCCACGGTGAAAGCCACAAATCCCACATTGCACACGTGGTACACGATGCTCCGGCCATAGATCTCGCTTAAGGGCGCCATGAATAACGGACCGGCGGCAAAGCCTATAACATAAATAGATACCACAAGTGACGCAAGTATCGAGCTTGTAGACTCAAACTCTGCCATAAGCGCTGGGACTCCGGGGGCCAGGACGGACGAGGCCAGAGGTGTCAGAAAGGATGAGATGCTGATGAGGGTGCAATTGAAGACCTTTGTTCGCGTCGACCAGTTCAGAGGATTGGCCGGGTCGTCGTCCCCGTCCCAATCGATCACCATAACTTCGTGTATTTGATCATTGCCTTGGATCGCATCGTCCATCGGCGTAAGATGGTCAGGCTCTTCTTCTCGCTGGCGTTGAGAGCCAACTTTTTCCATTCTTTCCGATCGAATCGCTGAATTCTTCATGTGCAGTAGTGAAAGCCAATGCCCACCTAAGAGGAATTACCAAAGAAATTAAGGAACAGAGCTCGGTGAAATTATTCGAATCAAAGGATGAGATGCATGCTGCCCATTAAATGCACCACTTGTTTCGTGGGCTCACTACATCGAGACTCGGAAGCCCCTTTTGTCCGTGCAATCATTCATAATGTGAATACGATCCCACCCTTGTTTCAATTGGTAGTGCTACTTACATCGCTAGGTCTACAAAATGGCAGGTATTGTATATTTGCATGGGATTATGTGGCTCCGTATTTGACAGGCCATAGCTAGTCTTGGCATGCCTCTCTCTTGGTGACCCACTCTCAATGACCGAGCATCGCCGAATGCATGAATTGGGAGATCCGAAGTTGTTTCTTTAACTGCCGGGAAGATAAAATATCCAAAACTACACACCACTATTCCCTCTCTCCCCGTCTCTAAAACCTTTGCCTCTCATTCCTATTCCTGGCGAGGACTCATAGGACACAGGCTTTTTCGTGCACGCCAGAAACTGCTCCTACCTTCGTCATCCTTCTCCTACAAAATGTCAGCAGTTGCATCACAATTCTTGTCAGAGCCCGTGGCTCCACCAAAGCTTGCTATTCCAACCTCGAGCCAAACAGTCGAAGTGAGAATTATCGATACGTATGTGGAAGCCCCTGTCTGTATCTTTTCCGAATCATTCAGTCCTCCGAAGGCTAACTGTCAACTTAAACAGCAAGGTTCAACCAGAGTTCAATATTCCAGTAACGGCATTTTATAGCCCACCAACGCCCGGCTTTACTAAATTGGCGGGGCCGGTCTTCGCCTTTCTAGTCTCACATGGAGATCGTCATGTCCTCTTCGACGGCGGAGTTCGTCGAGATTGGGAAAATCTTTCACCAGCTGTCACTAAGATTCTTTCCTCCAGCATCATTCTCCCCCGTTTGGATCATGACGCTACCAGCATCATCGATTCTGACACGAGCGGCCTAGGGGTTCGGTCCACCAACATCGAGGCATTGATTTGGTCACATACCCACTTCGATCATACTGGTGATCCGTCCCGATTTCCTGCTTCAACCAATTTGGTGGTAGGACCTGGGGTGAAGGACATGATTGCAACCGGATACCCAACGAATGAAGATGCTGTGACCCTCGATACGGATGTGGCAGGCAGAAATGTCGTCGAAATTGATTTCAGCCAAGACCTCAAAGTGGCTGGGTTCTCAGCGCACGACTATTTCGCCGATGGATCATTCTACCTTCTTGACGCACCAGGCCACTCGCAAGGTCATATGTGTGGGCTTGCACGCACTACATATGACACGGCCTCAGGCAAATCGACGTTCGTGTTCCTCGGGGCAGATGCTTGCCATCACCCCGGAATACTGAGGCCCACAGAATATCTTCCGCTGCCTAGCTCGATAATCCCGTCGCCATTCCCTTCGCAGCGTGCTAGTGGTGCCGCATGCTCTGGCCACGCCATACATCAAATCTTAGCCCATGATCAGCCAGACAAGCCGGTGTTCGAGTTGGTGGAGGGCCCAATGTTCCCAGATATAGTGGCAGCAAAGGAAACCCTCCGTAAAATGCAAGAGCTAGACGCGGTCGGGGACGTGTTTATCCTCCTGGCGCACGACGCGTCACTGACAGGCGAGGTGACCATGTTTCCGGGGACTGTGAATGACTGGTTCTTGAAGGGTTGGCGTGATATAACCCGTTGGCGCTTTTTCGAAGATTGTGAAAGTGTTGTTCTAAAGTAAGTAGTGACTACAGACTAAAGGTCTGATGATGCAATTAGGTAGTTACGTTGATTGAGAGGAGCTACATATTTCGTTTCGTAGAAAGGTTTATCCTCATTTTTCGTGTTAATATGAGTTGTTTCGTGGTATTGTATGTGGAGGGGAGTTAAGATCAGAATATGCCTCCCCCGACAATGATCCCTTCAACAGATTTCACAGAGCATAGAATATTTCGGTATGGAAAGTCCCTTGATATCTCAAAGCTTATCAAACTTTATTGATACAAAACTCGCTGAATCTTGAATCGGCCATTCAGTTGCAGATTAGATGGTCTCGGGATAATTGACCGTTTCAATCTTCTCTGGATAGGCCAGGCCGCCCTGGCGACGGACTTCATCCATAACATCCATCACGGCAATAGTCTCGCCCAAGTCCATCTGCTTTCCCTCTGTCCTCCCTTCAACAAGGGCATATGCGGCTTCGTCAGCCTCCCAGAACATACCTTGACCCTCACCCTCGGGGTTCATGAAGGTCAAGAATCCGTTAAACCAACCACTTCCCTTCCCCGGGCCCGGCTGGGTCCATGACTTTTCCTCGACGCTTCCATCATTAAATACAATTCTTGTACTGTTGGGGCACTGTGCAAGCTTGTAGAGCTGCAGCTCGCCAAGCTCTCCCTGGATGCGGACGCATGGTTGAGGCTTGGGATCATTGTTTACACTTCCAATTCGTATCGATGTTGTAGCAATGGCATGAGCATCGCCACCTTCAGAAGCCTCCCGTGGGAACGTCAAAAGAATCGTAGTGGACTCGTCCGCAGACGTCTTGTCGTACTAACGGGGATCTCTTAGTATTTGGCGGGGCGCATAGGACCCTAAAGACTTACCTTGGTAATGGAAGAAACCACCTTGGGAGGGTTCTTCTTTGTTTGGGTTTGCCAGAACACCAGGAAGGGCCAAGTCAGACTGTAGACACCAAGATCCAACAGGGCGCCACCAGCAAGGTCAGCGTTGACCATTCTGTGTTTCCCATCGCTGAAATTTGACTCCGGGTTCAGCCTAGCGCTAGCATCGGAAAAGACTCTATAAACGGTACCGATCTTGCCGCTGGTGATGACATCTCTGACGTAAGTCGTCAATGGGAAATATCTCGTCCAAAAGGCCTCCAACAGCAACAAGTTCTTTTCCTTGGCCTTCTCCGCCAGGATGCGGGCCTGTTTGGCGTTCACCGTGAAAGCTTTCTCGCAGAGAACGTGCTTGCCGGCCTCTAAGCATAGCCGGACATTCTGGTAATGGTGGGAATGCGGTGTTGCAACATAGATGATCTCAACGTTGGGGTCTTGAACAAGCTCCTCATACGAGCCGTAGGCTTTCGCAGCTGAAGGAGCGCCTACATCCTTAAGGAAAGTTTGAGCGCGCGAAGAAGAGGATGATGAAGCAGCCGCAGCAATAGTGTGCTTGATATTGGTGACCTCACGGGTCTTTGGATCAACCAGCAGATCCTTTGCACTGTTACTCTGTCAGTGAACGAGGTTATCAACTGGCGGGTAAATTGGGCATACAAGGTGATTGAGATTGCACCAGTCGCAAGGATGCCCCAGCGGATTTCACGAGCTTCCGTCATTTTGTGCTGTGCTTAATTATTTCGAGAACTTGAAGAAGGTATGATGAGTTGGCAAATATCACAAGAGCTCGCTCGACGGAGAGTCTTATTTGAGCTTTTTAATCTGGCTAAATCCCCCGCCCCTTCTCCTCCCCACGATTGCACTTTACAAATCAAAATCAAGCCCGAACTTGCATTGAAACGTGGTTGTGGGGCCAAAACTGCATCATCCGGGAATCCGCGAGAACTAGCGGGACCATCTTCCGAAACTCCGCGAGGAGATGAGCGAATTATGGCGATGATCTTTTTTACGTCAGCTGGTTGGCCTCCTCTTTCGCAAGTGCCAGCCAATGTGACCCACATGTTCATGATTAGCCGACGGAAGAAAGGACGTGTTTCCTCAAAATTTATTGCAGTAGAGACTTTGCTCTGCTAATTACCATTCTTCTTCTTTTCTGTCAAGGTTGTATTGACAAGCTTCAATGTCTCCGCCACCGATCTCTCGATACATTCCTTTGCTGCCTTTTCAATGAGACTTTCGATGCTTTGTTTGGTGGATTTGAGATTAAATGTGCAGGTTCCAGACTCTTGGTGTGTAATTTCAATCTTCAAGGCCCCATTTGGACCAGTCTGCCACGAGTACCCGAAGGATGCAGACGATTTGTCGACGTCGGCTTGATTGATAGCGAATCGGCCGTTGCCGCGACCCGAAGTTTGCTGCAAATGATAAGTTTAGTGTTGTTCTCCTTCCAAACCCCGTGGAAAATTTCAAGAGGAGGCAAACCTCGAGAGCAGACAGCGCCGACAGTACACTGGGAATGCCGGCCATCATAATGACTGAGAACTTCATATTGACACAAACAAGGATCAAGATCAGTGAGTAAGCGTTGACGTTTAGCTCGTATGATAGATGAAGTTATGAATGAATGCCATTTGAAATATCCATCTCGAATTGGCGGCTGCTGTATACTAAATACTAAAATCATCGGGTCTTCAGATATGAACTTAAGGGAACTTGCAATAATAGAGCCTTCGATGGAAGCAATCCCCCTTCAAAAGGGTGATCCGGATGGAGAGTTGGGATTTAGTTTTGATTCAGAGCTGAAACATTTCGAGCTCATTAGGGTTTTTTCCCCCCTTTTTTCTTTTCTTCTTTTAGACTACCTTGTTTCAAGGCCAGGAGCTACTGTAGAGCAGACTCTATCCACAACCTTTGATCTGAGACATACAGGACCTGCCACATTATAAACAATTAATAGAGAACACATTTACCCATGGTTTTATATATATTACATTCCACTCATCCCGTACTGTCTCATTACTTTAGATAGTGCATCATAAGGAATGCCAATTCTCTCTTATCAATACGTCACCCGAGTTTGCTTGATGAGATGCACAACCTCAAGTAACGCAGCCATTTATTCTTTTTTTTCTTCTTCTACAATGGAGAACCTTGATATCATCTCAGCATCCATGAACCATCACATTTAACAAAGAAGGCGGTACTAATGCCTCGTCAGCCAATTATCTGAACCGCTTCTCACGGCTTATCATTCTTATATTGAGCTTCACTGGCCTATTTTATATCTCCAATATGTACCAAAACGGCTGACGCTGTCCAGAAGGTCCATGCCGCTGTTATATTTCTTGGTCATTTTCTTCCTCTTGCCCTTAGGCGGTATATTTTAACGCGTAGTTTACCCCTTTGATGAGTATTTGAATCGTAAAAATACTTATGCCTGGCCTATGCTTCAAGCCATGATCACTTTTTTGAGGTACAGTAATCTCATAAAATACACATCTGAGGCCAAATAAGTGTTTATGATGGAAACTCCCCACCACAATGACGCGCAATCTGCTTCTGCTCGCTTCTAGCTAGATCCCATGTTTCCACGGTTCGAAGAGACATAATTACATATTGTTGATGTTTATAACATCATCTCCTGAAAGAACGGTTCCTCTTTTATTTATGTGAACTTGAGCTTCAATGATAATGATGATTTTCGGGGATACAAGATATTACAGTGGTACATAGATCGATGGAACAATTAGCCGAACTGGCTACGACTCCAAGAAACGAAAACGAAGAAGAATTATAGGGGTTTCATTTTGATTTGATACTATGCAAAAATAGAGAAGCACCTAAAACTTTCAATTTTCTATTGATATGAATGAGATCGTGGCTTCTTGTAGTATATGAATGATACACTACCACTGAGTCGTAGCTTGGCAGAATTTACTTCGGTCTCGAATATGCTTTGAGTATCGTAAAAAGACAAAAGGTATTATCGACAAGAGCAATGTTAAACACCCCAGCAATGTAGTAGCCCAAGCGATTCCCAGGCCATCGTACATTGGATAGCTTGCTAGAGGCAGCACAGCCCCTATTACACTTCGAGTGGAAGATGATGCGGCCATCGCCGACGCCGCAAATATCCCATACGAGTCTGTCAGGTAGTTTAAAAGTGGTGTGAAAATGAGAAGATCTCCTAGGCCGAATAGAAATCCCGAACATAGCGGCACAAAGAAAGAAATCTCTCTTTTGGCGGTCCATCCGAGCCAGAACATTGAGATCGCCATTAGTGGTCCTCCTGCACAAGCCAAGGGCAGTCGTCTGCCGCCCTCTCTCATTGCCCAGGATTTCTCTGCCGCCTGGGCGCCCTCAAAGTAAACATTGAAGAAATAAAACACAAGAAGTGAGAAGCAAACTCCGATTGCAATCGGGAAAAACATCAGGCCAGAAATGCTAGCAGACATTCCATATATGCCTTGAAAAATGAGTGGATACACTTGAAAGTACATGTAGAAGATTGCATAGATGATCGCGAGATAGAAACAGATGGTCGCGGCGATGAGCTCCGTGGTTAACATCCGTAGTGGACGAAGCAAAATGACTGTAAATATGCTGCGCCAGTCATGTTCTTTTTTTGCCGCTACCGAGATTTCTGTGCCAAGATCATTGCTGCAACGGCTCTGGCAGCCGATGCAGCTGGAATCCTCTGGAGAGTCATTCTTTCTGCTTCGGACACGATTGCGACGTCGCAGAATTGTTTGACCGTGAGTTTCGGACAAGAACATCAATGGCACCAAGGTGACTGCAGCCAGGATGAAAGAGGCCCAGAATACCCAACGCCAGGAGATTTCAGATAAAGCACCAGAGATGCTGGGTGCCATTAGTGGAGCGACCACTACTGCTGTCATGAAACTGGCAACGGCTCTCCCGCGAGTAAGTGGATCTTTGTACATGTCGGCGATAATCCCTGGCACTATCGCTAGCGGTGCGCTGCCAGAGATTCCGGCAAAGAGGCGAAAGACCAAAAGGCTTGTCCAAGTTGGCGCGAGACTGCAGCCTAGAGTAAAGCCTGTGTACGCAACAAAGGCCACAAAGAGTAGCCTCTGTCGTCCATACGATTCTGATAATGGAGCAAAGACCAATGGGCCGAAAACATAACCGATGAGGAAGAAAGATATTGGAGTAGCAAGGAGAGGATCGTGATCCTGCAATCCAAGACGGAAGTCAGAAACAATGAAGGTCATCGCGTTGCCTGGTAGGGAAGAGCTCAGCGAGCTATTGAGGACAGTTGTAACGCTTGTGGCGAACACAAAAGTCTTGTATTTCTGCCCTCGATATGCATCAGCCACAGGTTCCTCTGACGATAGTTGCCAAATACAGTATCCCACTTACAGAGTGCCAATTAGCAGGTTCATCTGGACAATTGCAGTCATTGAGCCGAGTGGCGGATTGTTGTGTGCTCTAGTGGATTCCATGTCTTTGGAACTAGCTTGAAGGGTTGCAGACATTTCGGCTCAATTGTGAAGTCATAAAACATCAGCCCAGCATGCCCAGATCAATGGCCAGTCTTGGGAGGCAAATTGGCCCAGGTTTAAGAATGAAAGCTCATTGCTCGTACTCTGAAGTGAGGAAGGCTGCCTTTTCTACCCCTCGGGGTATTTACGTGTCGTCCAATATCCGATTCAAATTCCGACACATGGGGAAAGCACCACAGTATTCCGACCATCGTTTTGACCAACACCATTGGCCCAGATTTTCTCTAAGGCCGCTCGCTATCCGAACATTTGATTAGTCAATCTTATGATTATTATTATTGTTGTGAAAGTAGGGCGACTCCCATCCAATATCTTCATGAGCCTCAAATTCTAATGTCACCTGGAAAAGGTTGTGGGTGCTGAGAAAGGCACACAACACTACTACAATAGCCATCTTTATCTTGTTATCTCAT
This sequence comes from Paramyrothecium roridum, assembly GCA_003012165.1. Lineage (NCBI taxonomy): Eukaryota > Fungi > Ascomycota > Sordariomycetes > Hypocreales > Stachybotryaceae > Paramyrothecium > Paramyrothecium roridum. Next base: position 141,920 of record PXOD01000102.1, on the reverse strand, counting down.
AAAGTAAAATCTTCAATCGATCGCCAAGATTTGACGGAGATTTTAGCTTATTGCTGCTATTATGCTAGATTGACGGATGTTCAGCGAGGTTCTCCCAGAAGCTAAATTCAAGATCCCAGGGTTCCAATTGATGCGTCAAACCAAGATCAGTATATGGCGCAGGACATGGTGATTGAGATCTTGCGACAGGCACCATCTGCCTGCTTCGATTATGTACTGCAACAATGACTTTTTGAATGGTTTTGGTGGCGTTCGATAGTAGCGCGTAGTTTGGCTCACTCGGGTGCACGATGGCGCCTAGTTCAACCGCTGAAACCAATATACCTAAATCACGTAGGACGTCTGAGTCAGGGGTCTCCTGCCTTCTCAGTATTGTAATAAGTACAATAGCCGCGGCTGGAAGTCCATAATGGGCCAGCTTGGTCCAGTGTCAACAATCCTGTCTATTGCACTGCGCCATATTGGAGATATGCTCACCTTCCATTCGAAACTGGTACCGGTCGAACAAACCAGCTCGTGCCTCAAGACGATGACTTCAGCCACCAAAGCCAGTATTTCCCGAGACAAAATTATGAATTCGACGTCGGGGTCAGCTGTCGACCCAAAACATAAAAGGCAAAGCAGGAAGTGAACATGCAAGTAGTTGAGTCGTGTGCTCACTATGAAATCACGACTCCATGCCCCAGCGTTGTAGCCTTTCAAAGTTCCTTCCATGCGGAAGGTATGTGGTAGGGAGTTCCAGTATTCATCAGCTCGCCTTCGAAGTTCACTGATACTAGACATCAACTCGATGCCGTTTTCATAGTATTGCAACATACTATTGACTTACCTAACTCGGTTGTCAAAGTTCTGTTTTTTATCGTCTCGGAACAGTTCGAGAATTTCTTCCTTCAACAATGCACAGGTCGAGGTCCAGCGGGTTTCGGCCCAAATGGACATTTCCGTGTCGGTACCCCATTCCAAAACGAAATCATTGCTCAGCTCGTTGTGGGGGTAGAGCCCGATCGCGGCGTACAAATTGCAATATCTTTTTGGTAGACGAGGAGGGCGTCCTAAGAAGACAGCCCAGTTCTTGTCGGCAGAGTATGCTCGACAAAGAGCGGTTTTCCTGAGGTTGATGAGAAATAGAGGCACCTTTTCAGGTGAGTCCAGCGTTTCGTGATAACCTAGCGATATCACCGACGTTATAACGTCTCCAAGCTTGCGGAAGGAGTGATAAGCTGAGAGATTGTAATGTCAGGCACGCTTCGAGTCAAGAAATCCAAGACCAGGGATATATGGGACATGCCATCACAACCAGAGGCTTACAGACATTGGACTCCAAAGACAAAGGAGTGGGATATAAAATTTTCATACTGCATGATGAGCTGAAGGTCATTTAGCTGATCAATTGATAGAGTAGCCTCAACGATGGTATTGGCCAATTTCGCAGCTAACGATATGAGGTTTCGTCTACCTGAGTTCTCCACATATAGCGGTGGGAACATTTGGATCTCGGAAGCCGCTCGAATAACTGCGCAGAAGATCAAGCCGATAGTCTCCAATCGTGCATTTGCTTCTAAGAATTGGGAGCAGAATTCTTCGAAAGTGAGTTGCGCATGGATGACCAGCGGTAGAGCAGAATTACAAAGCAGGCCTCGCGCATAGTCAAGGTGTGGATCAGAATTGGCCGTAGTGGTTGAGCTCAAAGGTTCTAGATCTTCCAAAGTTCCTCGGCATACGTCAATCAGAGGTTCGGCTAGAGTGAGGTTGGCTCTCGTCGCGCGCCAGAAAGCCAACAGTTGACTCAGTGAATCCGGTGCGAATGTGTTCAGCAGCTGCTTCATGTACGTGGCAACCTTGAGAGCCTCCATCTCAGCCTCGAATCCCAGTTGATAAGGCTCAACCAATGGCGATGAGGTGGGCAGTTTCGGCAATGAGGTTGAATCATCAAGTCCGGCGTTGCTCTGGGAAATGTGACCGAATATTGCAACGTGACTCGACGCACCCATATACCCCGGATTAGGATAATTGGTCCTCGCCGCAGGAATCGATGGATGTGTCGTGCTAGGTGCGAAGCCATCGTCACTGAAGAGCAGAACTTGTCAGCACAAAGTTCATCTCAAAAGGCATCTCCGCTCAGCAAATGGTAGTCAGGTAGAGAGGCTTTGGGTACGTCATCTAGGCGGATCACGTACAGGATCGGTGACGGATGGCGGCTGGAGGACGGGATGACGGGATCAGGAGCTTCTTTCCGTCTCATTTTCCGACGAGGGGCCCGCTGTTGGTAAATACATGCGTCGACCTTACCCGCGGCCAAGCATCGACTGCAAGCAGGCCTGGCGTGGTCACAGGACAGCTTGGAACGCCGGCACGGCTCGCAAGCTGGCACCCTTGGGCCCCTTGGTGGTGCCATTCGGCAGGACCGCTCAATTGCCGCTTATGGTCCCCGTGTTAGCTGGGTGCCGGGTAAAGCTATTGCTTGCAGTCTCAAGGGGTGCAATGAGGTGGTGATCGGATATCGGATTTCATTTCGGAGTAGCTTTGATTGAACCAGAGCGTCGGATTATCGGAATGTTGGCTCCGCCTTGCTCCACTCTTAGTGCGCACATATCCGAGGTGAATGACAGCCACCATCCACCCTCGGGTGTTCAAGATTTCCATGAGCCTTGATTTGTGGTCTTAGATTATTCTACCAGTGCACATTAATCTCTTCAGCCGACTCTACCAATTCCTCCTCGTTTCCAGTAGCCAGATACCAAAGCAGCCGTGCCTGGCTAAGGAGGATAATGGACATCCAAAACTCACCCCCAAGGAGTTTCGCAATCAAATGAGCGCTCCTAACAACCTTTAAAACAGACCGTTCCCAAGATTTGCCTATATCCAGGTTCCGGGTTTTTTCGGTTGTGCGGTACCGCCACAAGATATGCAATGTTGGTGGTCTACGGAGTACAGGGGTTTGTTTGAGGCCACCCTCGGCTTGTGGAGGAAATGCAAAGTGCCGATTCTTCCAGTCTGCATTCTCTTTAATGCTACACTTTGCTCTTACTCAACATGATATGTTACCACCATTTTCCTCGCGGACCGTAGCACATCGAAGCATCTCCTCGGAGGGACTGTGTGGAGTCATTCATTACTCCGACCTTGCTAGCTGGTTGAAGCATAATCATTAACATGAACATCTGAGAAGCCGCATACACACCGCCTTGGATTCCTTAGCAACACTAGTGTGCGACTGACCAGTCATAACGTTATGTTTGTCTATCATGGTAAGCAACATAAAGCGCGTAGCGGACATTGTGCGGAGCTAAAGTAGTCCATCGCGCCGCAACTCCGCTTCAACGCCGCACCAGACGGTCGGGTCTGGCGATTCGAGGTGTGCGTAGATTCAAGTTGACGAAGTGGTGTGGAATCTTAATTTCTGTCTTCATTTAAGTAAACTGATATATAAATAGCAATCAATCATCCTCCTCTACATCGAACTTTCAACAAACCCGTCTTCCCATACACAATCGTCGCTGCTTTTCCCTTACATCTATTTGGTTGTCTCCAACTGCTCGATCAAACTATTGCAATCATGGAGTTTAAGACCGTCAGCCTCACGAAGCGCATCCATAACCGCGTCTATGATGCCATCCTCCCAACTCGGCCTCAGCTTTCTCAGACCGGTAAAACAGTACTTATTACTGGTGGTACCGGGGGCATTGCCTACGCCATTGCGAGAAACTTTGGAGTTGCTAATGCTCATAATGTCATTATTACTGGCAGGACTAAGGATAACCTTGACTCTGCGGTCGAAGGCCTTGCTAAGGAAGTCAAGGCTATTAATGCTACCAGTCAGACAAAATTTGATGGTCGCGTGTGTCAGATCTCCGAGCCCGCGAGCATAGATGCTCTTTTCCATGGCCTCTCGAGGGATGGAATTTATGTCGACGTTCTCGTCCTAAGTGCTGCCCAGGTTGTTCCCGGAAAACTCACGGACCAGACCTGGCAGGGCGTGTGGGACCAGTTCATCGTCAATGTCCGATCCATCCACCAATTCCGCGATCTCTTTGAGGGCCAAGGCCCAGCCCGCAACGGAACTGTAAGTAGCCAAACCTGACAAGCGAACCTACGAAATGTTGCTCACACTCATTCGCGTGGCAGCGCTATATAGTCAATGTTTCCACCGCCGCTATTCACGACTTTACCAATGGCATGGAAATGGGCTCTTACACTTTGACAAAGAATTCCGCCGCCCTACTGTTGCAGAAACTAGCCGATGAGACGGACCCATCCAAGGTCCAGATCATTAATTTCCATCCTGGAGCAATCTTATCCTTGAAAGCTAAACAATATGGCATGACTGCTGACTCGGCGAACTGGGACGATGGTAAGTGAATAAATTCTAGTCAAAAGCACGCAGATTAATGAAACCTGCAGAGGATCTTCCCGGCTCCTTCGCCGTTTGGGCCGCATCTCCTGAGGCCGCTTTCCTACACGGCCGCTTCGTCTGGGCTGCTTGGGATGTGAATGAGCTACAGAATGGGCCTCTTCGTGAGAAGATTGATACGGATACTGGCTTTCTCAAAATTGGTATTCATGGCCTTTAGTGGCATGATATACAGGTTCCTCTGAACATAGCATGCTTTAATTTAGGATCATATAAACAGTTTTGAAAACCGAAAACTTAGCTTGACGTAAGATGATGCTTTTCATAGGTCCACGAAAAAGTGATTAGTGGGTTCCATTGTACGTGGATATATGCTCACCAGTTGCGGCTCGATTGGCTGTTGTCCTTCTAAGACAGCTTGAGGAAGCAAGATTAATTAATACAGCAGTAAAGTCAAACTGGACCAAAAAAGTATGATAATCCATTGACGAATGAAAAAGATTGACCAGAGCAATGGATTGCAGCGTTCTATCGAAAAGAGAATGTACGTGCACGGCGACGCGGTGGTATCAGTTGGATCCAGATGAACTTTTTATCAACCCTTTAGCCGACTATCTCCCAAGTGCAAGTCACCTCTCTCCATTCACTGTAGACTCTATCTTGCAACATCATTGCGAAACAATGCTTAGGCTGATTTCGTCCCCGATGGCCTATGGCTCGTACTTGAACCCTGTAGGGAGGTTCGCGTTCTAAAATTCACCTCCAGATAAGGCAGCTATAAGATCTCCTGCATAATCATCACGCGTGTATTGAACGGTGTTATGTCCCAGATCCACTGACTCATCTTCATTGTGAAAACTCCGGGTTCTTCTCCAGCACTTTAGCACCAATCTTGTGTAGGAACTGCCGTTTGACGAAGCCAAAGGGCTGCAGGGTCGGCACCCGTTCGAATCTTTTGGTGGCTCGGGTTTAAAATATTGGTCGATCGCGTGATTGCTTCTTTGAGAGCATCATTCGCCAGAGTTCAACACGAACTGTCAGCGTGCCGTGGAATCAGCTGTCTACATCTGGTACTACTATTCTTGCCTGCATCAGGCGTAACACGTTTTTCCAAACCCTTGGAATAGTGCTAATAGACTTTTCTTCCACTTGGTGTGTAGCAGGAATAATACGTTGGTGTCGGCTTTTGCCATAGTGCTGAACTGTCTTTGGCCTTGATCTTGGTCGGTCAATCTCTTTTCTAGTGCTGATTAAATGGTTTAATTAATGCAGCTTGTCTTCGGTGATCTCAGCTTGCTTTCTTCGTCATGTGTACCAGTTTGTATCCAGTTCGGCCACGTCTATTCTTGGTCTGCCCTAGTCTAACCTAACAAGTGCGCGCGCTTGTCCTGTCACATCGATGACTCCTTAAAAGGCGCCTATAGGATTATCCAATTGCCATCAATCATGTGGCCATCTGCAGCGAGACCGTCCTTGCCACCGCCCTGCCTCGTGTTACACTTGAGGCTCAAACATGCTTTCATATACTATACATATAGCTAGCTTCAAGCTCATGGCCTAGGAGCGCATTGGAGTCTAACACAGCTTTTTATCGAACAGACACCTATTGAAAGTGTGGATTAAACGGGGTGGATTAAGAGACAAATGAACTCTAGGGGTATCAAGCTTATTAGACTGTGGTTGAATGTCGCCTTCATGGCGAAAATTGTTATGTCATTTCAGTGGCAGTGACAAACATAGCGACGATGAAGTTCGAAAGGCAATACTGGTGGTGCAATGAAGATTGAACAGAACCGACTAACTGAATTATCGAATTCTGCGTCAATTAACCACATTTGTCCACTCTAGGATCCAAGGGTCGCTGTGCCAAACCTCCAGGTCCTCCAACTTGGTGGCATCCTCAAATAGCCTCAGCACTTCGACCTTCCAGACCCAAGTTCCTGCAGGTAGAAAGGCCTTGTTTTGATCCACTCCGGAATACATGTAGGTGCCTCGGAAGTCCCAGAAATCATAAGAATCACTGGTTGTATACAGTGGTTCAATCCCTGTGGCGTTCCCAGTCGGGTCAACGATGCTGATATTGCAGAAGCGTGACTGCGTAACCCAAGTCATGACAAGTCCGGGAACGAGGTTTCCATCGCTGCATTTGACAGGAGTGTCTCGGTTCACATCCCAAGAACAGCTGAAGACATGGTTGGCGTCAGTGAGAACGTTGGAACTGCCGGTGACGGTGTCGATTGAGGCTGCCTGAGTGTTGGAGAGATCAATCATAGGCAAGTCACGCAAAGCTGTGCCGAAGCCTGTGTATGGCACACGAATCTTGTCATCTGCAGAGACGAGCTCCACAAAGCCACCAAAGTAGGAACCTCGCGTGCTAGCCTCCGCAAGTTTGGGTTCCCCACGAACACTGACAGTAATCGTCGCCGATGCACCTGGTGCGATAGTGATAGATTTCGGAGAAATGGATATGTCAGCGAACTCTGCGACAGCATCTTGCCCTCCAGACTTTGTGGTTGCGTTCGATGTGGAAAGAATGTATCCCGAGGCAGCAGGAACATGCAAGACTTCAACCGCACGCTGTGTGCTACCCTGGTTAATGATGGTGAAGTTGAGATTGGATGCCCTGTTGGCTGTATCATTGAAATTGAGGGATCCAACATCGACAGTAAACTGACTGTTCACAGCCGAGTACGCGTTCACAATCCCCCCGCCTTGTTGGAATACCGGTGCAAGATAATCCTCAACAACCCGATCCGATGAACCTGGGGATGCATCATGCAAATATCTGAGAGGCTCAGCGGTGCTCACCATTGCATTTTTTATCTCGAGCGCATTATAATTCGGATGGGCTTGCTTCACCAGGGCAGCCACGGCGGCCGCGAATGGACAGGAGAAACTCGTACCTAGAATTACATCCCAAGACCCGGCAGACTTGAGCGACGGCGCCAGGACCATCCGTCCGGGGGCAAGCACTGTAGGCATCATTTCTCCATTCAGATTGGGTCCCCAGCCTGAAAATGCGGTTGCGAGGCCCCCGAACTCGTTTGGCACTTGACTCAACCTGCCGTCTGCTGTTTCAGAATTCAGATCCACAGGCACGGACACCGTGACAGTGTTGCCCCGACGGATCGATTCTAATAGCAGGTTTGCTGACGCGCGATCGAGAGTGATAATGTTGGTGACGTTTTGTTCCGCGGTGCCGATTTTTGAAAGACCAGATGACTCCTCCCACGATGCAGGCGGGTAGTACATGATGGAATGAACGCCCAGGCGAGAGAGCAACTGGGTGTCGTCAGCATCGTCGGTCCAACAGGTATTCCAGTCCACCAGAAGGATTGTATTGGCAGGGTTTTCAGGGAGCGGCTTTCGATCAGCCGGGAGTGGCCAACAGCCTCCGGCTGTGGGGCTGTTCTTGGTTTCGCCATCAGCCGGGAACCAGACCTTCAGCTGTTTGCTACTACCGGTGGCCTGGAATCCTGCGTAGTTCACTCCCAGAGTGAAGCGCAAGTCCCCGGCCGATGACACAGCCTTGAATGTGTAGGAAGGCGTCTCATAATTATGCGTTGCGCCTATGCTAGCAACCAGGTCTCCGGAAGCAGGGGTCTCGCCAGAAAATGGACCCGGGCCACTGTTGCCTGACGATATAGCGACGAATGTACCATTCGCCATGATGCGGCTCATGACGACTGCCCATGGGTCATCTGTAAACTTCATGGAGGATCCAAAGCTGGTAGCGAGAACATCGACCCCAGCGTCAGCTGCCATGAGGCTTGCTTGGATCAAGACGTCGGTACCCAGAAGCCCAACACACGGCGCGATTCGATAGATGTCGTACGTTGCATCAGGGGCAATGCCCGTGAAGCCGAGTTCGTCAACGCGCTTGCCGCCCATGATTCCTAGCATTTGTGTTCCATGCATGGCGGCACCGCAAGTTGGGTCAATGTTGTCGTCATTGTCGACCAAGTTGACCTTGTGCCGTACCTTGATTCCTTCCAGCGCAGGATGATTTAAACTCGCTCCAGTGTCGACCAAAGCTACAAAAATGCCTGCGCCGGTTATGTTGGACTCATGAAGACGGTCGATACCAGAACGTGTGAAAAGTGTTTGAAGCGTTCCGTTACCAACTTGTCGAGGGATCAAAACCGAGGGGTCGAGTGATGAGCGACGATCCAACCTAGAGCCGTCTTTGCTATCATGTGTGCTGAGAGGTTCCCGCTCGAATGCACCTGCTTGGGTATCTCCATCGACGGGATTGGCAATGGTGCTGACGGGCCATGCGTTCTCGATATCCGTGTGACGTTTCAGGTCACCCACAATCTGTCGTTCACTTATCGCATTGGAGGCACAATCCAGGTCGAACGAAAGCCCAACAAATAGGCCCGAAGTGAATTGGTGGCGGACAGTAGCGTGGCATGATGCCGGTGAGATTTCAGAAAGCACGGCCGTCGGTTCCAAGTTGGACCTTGCGAACTCAACAATGAACGCGCCATTGTAGGCTGTTACTAGGGGCAGCAGAGCGGCCAATGCCGCTCCCAGGCTACGACTTGTCGATCTTGGCGACATGGTAAGGAAACTCCAGATCAACACTGCTGCAAGCTGACGAATCCGCGTATCTGTAAAATGTCCGCAAAGAGACAATCGTAGTCTGTCACTACCATAGAACAGGGAACATCATTCTCTTTTGACAATTGAGAAACGCTGAACAAGGCACACAAGTGACCATCCCAACGGAAGATCGGAAATTAGATACTATAATTCGTGAAGGCACTAAAGTAGGCGGAAATCTAATTCTCGCCTAGCAGCTTAGAGTGCCCCAAAAGCCCTGATAATGTCTTGTGGAGCTGGCGCCTACTAACGGTAGCTTGAGAAAGACCCCTGATAGCCTTGCATTGCAAGGGACGAGACAGATTGTCATGCGAACAGCCGCGTCAGCATTTGCTTACCCACTGCCGGAAGTTGCCCTGAACCCCCTGTGAACCGTCAGTTTGCATTTCCCATCTACATGGCTAGATCGGTAAGTCATCCGACCTGCCAAAGCTGCCTACACTGAGCTAATGTGAGGCCAATTTATTTCCTCTCGTATCGACCGATAGTGGCAGCCCTGGGTACCTCAGCAGCAAGTTGGCCAGGGTCCGGACCATCAGTTCCAGCCAGGAGCCAGCAAGAATTTACCATTTGTTACATCACCCACAGCTTGGACGAAGGCCGAGATATCGCGGGATGAATTAAAAACTTCGTATTCTCCTAATTCCATTGCACACTAATGAACTTTGTCCGGCAAGGAGCTGTGGTTGGCCGAGCCAGGAGAGTTAGCCGATGTCTGAACAGCAATGTTGCATGGCTGTACTGCGTATTCTTTCGCGGACAAGATAGTAGACTTGACTAATTTTTGCTATTCTTAGGCTTGGTGATTTTCGCTGGTGTTGAGTACGAGATGCCCGGTTCACAGCACCATTCATTGTGTGGAGCAGGGCCGTACACATATGCCACCGATGTCAAGGTTGTCGCATCAACTGACGACGCTGGGGTCAGATTGGTCCTGACGCGATGGTGAATTGAATTGAATTGATGTACAGGTCAAACCTTTGAAGAAGACTCAAAAGAACGAAGATGTCGTCACCAATGCTATAGGGTATCTCGTCCTAGACGCCCTCAATGAGCGAAGCGAATAAGACACGACATGATCAGTCGCTGACGACAGATGGTAGACCTCCGATTAGCACCACACCCGATATTGTAGATATTGAGCCTTTGGAAATCAGATAAAATAGGGGCCTTACAGTATTGAGGCGCAAAGGCCATGCACCTTCCAAACAACACGACTTCTTTGCCGCAGATATGCATCAAGCGCCCAATACCGCGACGGCTATGACGTGTTATCGACGCGCCCACATGCCAGAACAAGAGACTAGACAAAGAGCCCACGGAGCAGAAGAGCCATAAACCCGAAGCACGACTAAGGACGACTACGTATCAGACCTACCAGCATCTTGGGCAATGCAAGTCGCGAAACAGGGATTGTGATGAAAGCTGCAGTCAGAGAACAGCACAAGTTTGGCGTTAAGCCGACTTCTGTCTTCTGCGCCACCCGAGATTTCTTAGAATCTTGGCATCCGCAATGACTGAATGAATTCATCCAAGAGCCAGCCAAGACCATGCGCAAGTGCCGCTTCCCGCTTCGCTTGGCCACCCACAAGATGCAGCCCTGCGGGGGTCAAGGGCCCCCTTGCCTGTGGATGTGAATGGGTGGAGACATTCCCGTCGACATGACAGGTCGGAAAAAGTGTCCAGGCCACGGGACCGCGCCCGTTTCATACCCGTCATTGCACCAGCCCGGTGTGGCGTCAGAGTGGTGATATAATGCATTCTAAATGCCAAGCTACCGCGTCGTCCAGTGTCGTTCGTCAGATAAGCCTCTCTGCATTGGCAAGACATTTTCTATTGGTTGGTAGGGCTGTCAACGTGTAACTGATCGCCTGTGTCTTGTGACCGAGAACTGTCGTCACTGCTTGTCGAGGTTCTGGGTCGCGATGTCATCGATGCGCTCACGTATCTCAGCAGCAATGTGTCGTAATTGATCTGCGGCCAACTCCTCGTCAGTTGTCTCAGCTATAAAGGCCCCAACTCAATTCATCGCATGTCCCATCCATCAATCGCAAACTAAATTAGTCTCTGCAACCGGCCCAGAAACCAAGCCCCTTTCGACCCAACTCCCGACTACCTAATACCAACTTACCAAATAACAGCCTGGGTCGCCAGCAGTAGCCTAACATGGGGCTTTCTATCCGCGATAACGATGTTTTCCAAACCAACCCGCCGGCGGGCGATGAGCGTCTCTCGGATGGTGGCTCATACTGGCTCTGGGCCGTCTTCGCCATCTTCCTCTTCGTCTTCGTGAGTCGAAGGTAGCTGGTCGGCCGTGGACATTGCTAATGCGACTTGATAGCTCATCTTCTTCGTCCTAACCTGGCTGGCGCGCGCTGGCGAAAAGATTTTCCACTACCTGTTCGCGATCACTCTCCTCGTCGGCGCCATCGCTTACTTCGCCATGGCTTCTGATCTGGCCTGGAGCGTAATCCCGCAAGCCAACAACATATCCATCACCAGTGTAACCCGCCAGATATTCTTCGCCAAATATGTGTACTGGGTCGTGTCCTTCCCTGTTGCCATCATCGCAATTGGCCTGCTCAGCGGCGTTTCCTGGGCTACCATCATCTATAACATTGCCCTCTCTTGGATCTGGTATGTTTCCACGTTCTTCTGGCAGATGGCTTGTGCTAACCACTTGTGATGTGTAGGGTCTTGTCCTATCTGTTCTCGGCATACACTGCATCCAACTACAAGTGGGGATTCTTTGCTCTCGGCACCATGGCGTACCTTGCCCTCGCCTTCAGCACCCTCGCCCAAGGCCACCACGGCGCCACCCGTCTTGGTTACACTCGCGATCATTCCGGACTGGCTGGTTGGACCAATTTCCTTTGGTTCCTCTACCCTATTGCCTTCGGAGTCTCCGATGGAGGCAACGTCATTGGCGTCACCGAAAGCTTCATCTTCTTCGGCATTCTCGACCTCTTGTTCATCCCTGTGCTGGCCCTCGCTTTCATTTTCCTGTCTCGACGCTGGGACTACAACCGTCTGAACATCGCATTCACCCAATACGGCCGCGTCCCCACCCACACCGGCGTCTTCCCCGAGAAGACGAACACAGCGGCGCCTCGCTCTACTGCAGGCCAGGGTACTGTGGGCGGCGAACCTGTGCCTACCACCGCACCAACTGGAGCGCATCACACTGGAGTGCATCACACTTCTGCTGCAGTCTAAAAGATACACAAGCACCAGAGTGACATACCACATGCAAACACAGCTTTCGAGCCTTAATATACTAATTTTGCAAACCGAGAATGGAATTGTTTCAATGAATTTCAGATCGCTTTCAGGTCTTCTGAATATGATTCATTTTGTATCATCATGTATTATATAATGCCATAAAACCCAATAATTATCAGACTAGCTTATGAGGAATCGAATTAATTCATAACGCTTCTCCATAACATAAATTCTTCATAAGATCCGTGAAATCTGCTCTCCATGACCCACTGCGACATTACGGCATCAGAATGAACGGTACTTTATAATTGATCCCGTGTTTGGGCTTCATGATCCTTCCTTCTTGGGCTCTAGACCCAGATACCTTGCTTTGCTGCCTCTTTTCTGTTTATTGCGTGCAACAGTGAGGCATTGTTTGCTTTGTAGCGTCTCCAGGTGGTCCGGCCCCAATACTTTGGATCTTAGCTTCACCACGTTTTGGAGCATGTCTTCCGCTTCCACATAGATCGATTGTTGCACCAGTGCCGTGCCTATTTGATGCATAGTCTTGAGAGTATCTGGATGCTCATCGCCCAAGACTTCGCGACGCAGACTCAAAGTCTCCCAGTATGACCTTTCGGCTTCGACGTATTTTTTCTGGAAGAAAAGTGTGTCACTTCGATCATGCATGCTGGTAAGGGTATGAGGGTGCTTCGCGCCTAGGGCTTTGGTTCTCAGCTCAATCAAATAGCCGAAAAAGGCATCAGCCGCTGTGAGCTTGTCGTTGTTGCGAAGCATTGTTGCGAGGCCTTCCATTGTTCTTAGTGTACTAGCATGGGACCGGCCTAACCTGGCGTCTTTCAAGCGAAGAGTCAGCAAGTAGAGTCTCTCCGAGTCGTCGAAATAGCCTTGAACCGATAGGCATAACGCAATTCTATCCATTATTTCGGGTAAAATCTCGTGCTTGATTCCGAACGCTGCTTTGGCGAGTCTCAATGCTGCTTGGAATATTTGTTCAGCTTCGCGATATCCATCAGTACTCGTAGCGAATCCAGGTTTCTCGGATGTCGATGCTTGGGAAATTGTCCGGAGCAAAAGTTCTCCAAGCTCAATGAGTTGCTGGCATGTAGCCTCTGGCTCTACCCATCTTGATGCACTGACCGTTGCATCTACCAGTTGGTTTGCTCCCCAAGCAAGATTGTTGTCTTTATGCAGCATTTCGCTCTTTAGCTTAAGAGACAGTGCCAAGATCTCTGAAGCGGTATCCCATTCTTGCTTCTCCATATACACCGTTGCTAGGTGATCCATGGCATGCACCAAAACTCTGTCTTTCTCGCCATATTTCTTCTCGCGGATGCTGATGGTCTCTCGAAAGAACTGGCTCGCGAACTCAGTCATATTTTCTCTTAGAAGTATCCTGTGAAGATCACTCATGCTGGCCACCAGACTGGCTTCTTCTTTTCTGCCGAGAGATTCGGTGCGCAAACGCATGATGTGGCGGCACAATTTTTTCGTCTCTCTTTCGATCCACAGTCCGTGGATTTTCTGTTTCAAATTGCCTTTATCGCTACTCGTCGTCGCAGTATTCCACAATGTCTTGCCCCTGCTGCGAAGTCTGATTGGTTCATTCTTCAAAGAAAGGTCAAGGCTGCCAGGTCTGTCGGCAGTAGCTAGTTGCTCATCTTGCAAGGCTTCTGACGTGGTACGACGTGATGTATGTGATATCAATGAGGCTTGGCGGCTACAAGGCCCCCCATGATTCTCTACAAGGGCAACATCGTTATAACTTGCCACGGTGTGAACGTATTCTGTGATATCGTCACCGAAATATCTCCTAAGGGCCTGAGACGCGTCCTCCTGTATCACAGGTATCACAGGACGATTGTGAGCCAGCGCAGGTTTGAGAGCACTTAGTTCCTCCGTGATCACTGACAAATTGCTTGGGAGGATACTTGACCATTCAGCGAGGAGACTCATACTTGGTGAAGCCATTTCTTTTCGTAAAGGTGAAGTAGTGGTCGGGATCTCGTTCGTATTCCAGGGGTGTTCCAAGGCATTTTCTGCCGAGGGTCTGCGGAACGGATCGACAGCCAGAAGCGCGCAAAGCAGGGAAATGGCACTATCGCCGATGCTTGCTGACACGAGATCAGGCTCGAGGTATGCCTTGCCAGTGTGGATATAGTCGGTTAGCTCCGCATAGTTGGAGAAGGCAACTCGGCCACAAAATATTTGAAACAGTGTCTCTCCGAGACACCAAACGTCCACAGCAAAAGGGTCAATGCCGGTAGGCCCTCCCATGAGTTTAAGAGACTCTGGTGGAGTAAATTGCGGTTTCCTTGTTATCCTTGTATACTGGGTGCTGGTTCCGCTAACCATACTGGTGCCGAAGTTGATCAGCGTAATCTTCCATGGTTCCGGATGATGGCTCTTAATAAGTATATTCTGAGAAGGCTTAGAGTAAGCAATCGAGACAACGATTCATAAAAAGTGATCTTGACTTACTGACGGCTTCAAGTCACCGTGGCAAATCTGTTCGTGGTGAAGCATAACAAGAGCACTGAGCACCTGGGAGGCGATCTCGCGAGCCTGGTCTTCTGGCAAACTTTTTCTTGGGCCATTTTCAGAATCAAGCATGAACTGTTGCAGGCTCCCAAGCTCGCAATACTCCATTGCTAAATATATTCGATCATGCTTAATGAACCAGCCTCTAGTGTGAACAAACAACCCCGAGTACTACCTAATTAGCCAGGCCAAAGATGAATTTGACGGATCATGGCCTGAGCAACTTACTTGTGGTTGAGAAAACTTGATTGCAACTTCAATCTTGGAAGTCAATACCTTGTCCAGGCTTGCCGCCGCATCGGTGATCCGCATAGATTTTACGGCACGCAATTGAGGCCTGGTATCATCCGCAGTCTTCTTCTGCTGCAGCAAGATGTAGCTTTCTCGACCTGTTTCCGTATCACCATGAACCCATACTTCCTCATCCCAGCAACCTGGATTCCCATGGGCCGTGTAATGCTGGGATCCTTCCGACCAGAAACGAGTCTTTAATTGTGAGCCTCGCACCAATTCAGACAGGTTCTGGAAGTCCAAAAGGTCGGCCATATTAGGCATCCAGTGCTTATGCCAGTTTGATCAGACCAGATAAACGTTTGACCTTTGCAGGAAAGACCTCGCCAACAGTGAAAGGAAAAGGCCACAATTGCCTCGTAATTGAGAGTATTCTGGCTTCAAATTCCAAGTTGGACCCGCATGTTCAGAAAGGTATGTAACACAATCCTGAATTTGAAACGTGGCATGCGGCGTAGCAACGAATATACCTTGTTATTCTAGCAAGCTGACTGCATGTCGCCTGCATAATGCGACGGTATTTGCTGGGGACAACGATGAAAAATCCGCTCTTAAGCGCTTCGGGTCTTGGCTACCCAATGAGCGACAATGGTGGGATCCATTCAGGTCCACGAGTCATGTCAAATAGGAAGAAGCTGACCCCCTCAAAAGCGCGCCACCCCCTGTCTTTTTTCGCCTCCTGGACTTGAGGTTTTAAGAGCCTACCCTATGCCTTCATCTTCTGCTGACAAAAGATCGGGCTCGTCTTCTTGAGAAATCAACTTTTCCCCAATTTGACTTACCGGGACGCAAGAACCCATTCTCTTCGCGACAGTTTCTCTGAATTAGCCTGCTGGCAATTTCGGTTGCTCAGTGGTCTTGTAAATCGAACTACCCTTTTGAGCTAAACCCTTCGACTGTGCAAAGACCGCCAGTTACATCAAGCTAGGACCTCGAAGCGGCAAGTTTACAATGGTAGAGACGATCATAGAGTTGTGAACATCTGACTGTAAAGTTCAAAAGCCATTGGACTATTTCAGTATGCCTTACTGCATCAATCAAACTATCAAGATCAAATACATGGCCTAGGATACTTCCAACCTCATAGCATCGTATTGCAGATAGACGCTCTCGGGTAGTACGGCAGTTTCTGGGGCTGTGGCCCTTGCCGGTATGGCCAAAGTGAAAGTATTGAGGCCCTGCTTCAAGTAAGTTGCGTCGAACGTCCACTTGTTACGCGTGTTGTAGCAGCTAGCCGCGGACCGGACACCGCAGGAACTGCTTTGATTGGCACTATCATATAGCCGAATGTCAGTGAAGATGAACTAGCCATAGCGCGCCCCTTGAACGCCAAGTATAAGATTATTTTCTTGGGATGAAACAAGACTTACGGGATAGTCCAAACAGGAAGAACTCGACCGTTGACGGTCACGGTATAGTCTAGATTGGCAAAAGCTTTGCTTGTGTCGTCTGTATTGCCGGCAGAAGTTTTTACACCGGCGAGCTGGATTGTAAAAGTAGCACGGGTCTTCCCTTGTAGCTGCGCGGCGGTGGCATCAAATGTCACATTCCAGGCATTCACATTATTGTAATAAGGCTGCGTCCGTATGGTGTTTGCTTTGCCACCGAAGACGCTCCAATGCATGTAGTTGAAGTCGCGTGCAATGTTGCTGCTGCCAACGTGGAAGTTGACACCGTTGGGAAAGTCGTTGGGGAAATCGTTGACGGCCCAGTAGAGACGGTGCTGCTTCGGCCGGTTGGTACGTGTGGTGTCGCGTTCATTACCATGACGAAACTCTCCGCTGCTGCGATCTGGCGTTCCGATTCGCCAAAGCTCAATGCCTGCCGATTCAGCAGTCCAGGTTGCAGTCGTTGTGGTTGTGGCGCCTGACTTAACGACGACGTTGTCTTGGACATACTGGCCAAAAATGCCAGTTCCATAAACGGTTAATCTGTAGGTGCCAGCAGCAACTCGTGGAATGGTAATCTCCCCACTAGAGCTAACCGAGCCCCAGTATTGACGGGACTTGGTATCGAGGTTATTGTCTTGGAAATCTCGCCCGTTGCTCGCCAGGACAGCGTAAACCTTTGTGGCGCCTGCTGGCAGACTAATGCGGCCCGACCAGGTTCCTCGACCAGAACTTGGCAGATAGCCAGGGACGTGCTGCGCAATGGAGTCGTAAAAAGCAGCGTTCCAGTTAGGATCAGCAAAACGAGCGGCATCTTTGCGGAGGTCGTTGATTGAGGCACCCTTTGCGCCCTTGTTGAAGTAGTAGTATTGCTGAGAATGTTAGCTATTTCAACACCATGCTTCCCGGTGTAATGGGACTCAAATACCGGGCCAAATGTGCGGTCGAAATTCCGAGTATCGGGATTGCCATTACCGTGATGGTTCGAGACTGCATATCGAGTAAGTTTGTGGGCGACGAGGAAAACGACTACGAACGGAAGCGGGGATACACCTACCAAGATAATTGTAGGTGATACCGTCGACGGTGAGGTCAGAGAACTTTGGGCCATTATAATATGTGTCCTTGGTATTCATAACAAGCCACGCTCCATAGGTCGATCCATCACGAGTCCCTTGACCATCGGAGAATATGCCATGGTGCGTATGATACTCCCAAGACTCAGAAAACATGTACTTGGTAAAATAGTCTGACATTTGTTCACGGTAACGGGCGTTGACGCCATCGCCGGAGATGCGCCACGTCGCGTCTTGAACAGTTGTGCGACCACTGTCAGAGGGCAAGACAGACCACATCTCATCTGAAGAGGATAACTGGTTCCAAATGGTTGAGGCGGGCCTGAAGAGGAACCGCAACTCCCCTAGAGCGCCTCCATTGGGATATGCGACACGGGCGAAGGTGTGGAGACCTGTTTCACCATCCCTCAAGAAGTAATACGACTCAAAGGTTCTACCGCTGCCGACATTGGCGGAGATGCGGACCCCTGCGTATGCCGTGCCGGAGCTGTCAGTGCCACGGTAGAGCTGGAATGAACCACCATTCCAGAAGCCACTATCGCAATGACAGTCGAGGTAAAGTCTACCACCAGAGCCGAGCAGGTCCTGTCCGTCGAGGCTGAGCTGGTTGATGGTGCCAGCACTCTTGCTCACGGCGAGAACCAGGCGATCATTCCTGATGTTAATGGTACTGCTTGACTCGCTAGCCGTGATGGCAGCAGAAGTGACAGATGCCCAAATCGGGAGAGCGTGTTGCCACAAGAACTTCATAATGGATCTGCGTTCTTGTCCAACAGCCTTGGCAAGAGGTTTGGTCAAGACATGGGGTAGGCTACGATAGTATTGTCCTATATATTCTTGGCACGTCTATGCTCTAATCTAGAAGCGTCCAATAGCAATGCTCAGCTTTTGCGGAGAGTTGCAAGCCGTATCCCGTTTGCGGGGGTTGGAACGTCATTGTAACAGGGATATCTGGTCCGAACGAGACACTTAAATGTCTTTTAACTTGAAACGTCGTAGCTTTACCGGCCAACCATTCAATGCCGCTTGAGCCGGCTCATAGTGGCGGCGCAATCATCATCCATGTGACTAGAATCGGGCGAGAACTAGCTGTGCTAGTCAATTTATTCTCGCCTCTAATTTTTCCGACACTCGGGCCACATTATCCCGCTGGTTCCAGTTGAACCTCGGTCCACGACTTCGGGAAAATTGCATGGCGAACAAGCGGATATTGTTGCTCCTGAACATTTCCTCTTTTGGAAAAAGACTAGACTTCTTTCTATATCTTTTTGAGGCTAATAGTTGGATTTTAGCCGAGGTGCGAAGCAACTGTTTGGAGCGTTTGGGTCCTAAATTCTTCGTACGGTGGAGTAGGCTTAGAGCCCCTCGGTTACATACAACTGGCGGAGGGATCTCTGAAAGAGAATTTCGTGTTTCCTTCGTGTTTTGTAGCTGGTGAAGTTGTATGCCATGGCCAATTCAAGAGATTTGGTGGGTTGGAAAGCATATCTCGCTGCTCATTAAGGATAATATCATATTTGACACGGTCAACATCCTACGCTTGTTTTAACGGTTTGGTGGTAAGATATCCAGAAAGTAAATAGCAACGCAACAGCTGAAAAAACAACCCCCGATGCTTGGTCCTTTCTGACCTGCTTGGCTTGATGTCCGACATATCACCACAAGTATTCGTGAGAGCATTTCTGGGCCACCGATGTTTAGTTTCGCAGCTAGATTCCAACATACGCACATGATCACCCTGAACATTGTCGCAGCAGGTGAAATAAGCCCTAGTGTGCACTCATCTACCTTATTGATCCCATTCCATCCTGTCAAAAATAATGCATCACGCAGAAGCTACTGAAATGAGAAAGTAGTTGAAGACTTGATGTTTTTTCTCCTCATGATTCGTGTTGCCAGAGTCAATCACAATAAACGAGGAGCCACAAGGAACAAGATTTCGCTGTACATTGGGCAAGATTAAAGAGTTGAGTCCGGCAGCAGCAGACGAACTGTTTGAATTAAATATGCAAAAGCTCTTCAACTCCTAAATTTCACCCGATATATCTACTAACTACCTGTCGAAGCAGAGGTCGAGCATGATTTCGCAGGGTGCGGCAGCAGAAAGATCTTGGGATCGAGCTAAATCTTTTAACAAAGTATTCAAGGCGAATTTTCGACAGAAAACTTGGAACATCGATGCAAGATAAGTCGACAGAAGGAGAAAAGTGGGAGTAACTTTCACTCCATTTGCCATTATTCCTCTGTATCCATTACTTCAGGACCAATCATTCAGCATACGTAAACTCAGCGGCGGCTCATCCAAACAAAAACCAATATGCACACTGTTTTCGAAACACGGCAACAATACTTCTGCGATAAGTTGTGTTGTGCCCATTCTTTCAGACACAAAGAAACCACGGGGCACAAGGGACTTGAATCCGGAGCTGTCCCGAACCTCGACTGCAGCTACTATCTTTCACCATTTCGTAGAAATTAACGTCCACAACGGGAGATATTGAGATTCTGTTTCCTGTCAGCTATGCAAAGACCTCTAAGCGTAAATTTTGAATATCCTGGTGAACCAAAAAAGGAAAAAAAAAGCTGCCCAAGGAGACTACCGGCTGGTAGGGAGTGATAACACACTCTTGCATTCTCAAGATGTAGCGGAGGCTGCGTCTCTAGTCTAGTGGATAGACCTTATCTAGACTACTGTGGGGTGAACTTCATGCATGGAATACCGTGTAATTGACTAGAAGATGCAGCTAATCACATAGTCGAGTGTCAAACGCGAATTTCGTGGCTTCAGCTCCTCCGCTGATTGGATCAAGTTCTTCTCCCAATGTAGGTTGAGAGTGATAGGCTCATTCCAGAACGTGCTTCGAGAACTTTGCATGCCCACCTCTAAATTACATGCTAAGCCTTAACTCAAACTACGCCCTATGCACTAGTTGCAATCAAACGATTTTTCCACATGTGGCATAGCGAGCTCGGTCCGTGGGGTGGCTAGTACAAATCATTGGTGTTTCCCATGCCGATTGCTTCGATCGCCTGTGTCAAGATAACAATCAAATGGTTGAACATGCATGCTTCGGGTTCCACAATAAAGAATCTAGCCCTTCATCAAATCCCGTCAACCGTGACAACAAAGTCTTTTCTTTGTTATCGAAGTAATCAAAATAACCGAGTTGAATTGGAGTTTTCTTGGGCTTATTTGACGCTACTTGGCGGTAGCGGCTCGTACCTCTTTCATTTCTTGAGGACACCAGTGTTTAAATGGCAATGAAGTGTCAGTCCGTTCTGCACGTTAGACCATTCACGGTTAAGACTAGTTCCTCTCATGCAAGGTGCTGACTTGAACAAAAAAGGCTTCAGCTGAGAGATTGCAACCCATGTTTTCAATACTAATCGTCTTATCAGCCGGCGGCCGGGATTGCGCTGATGTCTTTTTGGCGGAATTTGTCCGCAATCGAGCTCCGGTGTCGGTTCACTTGAGAGACTGGCGCGAGGCCCGAATCGGGACACCATGTGGTCATACCTTAAGACTACTCAACGGCAACGATAAGCCGGTGAATGCGATTACATGGACTAACCGAAACTGCTTAGATTGGTCTATGATGGCACAGACGATAGTCCGTGCCGCCGCGAATCTCAAGACAGGGGCCTGCAGGTCAGACCTCAGATTCCGCAATGGATCACTGGCTACGGGATTTCCGAGGGCCATTCCTAAACAGGTACGCAAGATTAGTAGCGCATAATTGTACTGGCCCACGTTGAATCAAGCTGCAATATAAGAGGCAATTTGCCGGCCCGACACGGGATTATGCCTAGGCCTTTAACCCTTGACGGGATCAACCTTCTTGCAAGACCCCGTGTTGCCTTGTTAAAGTGGGGGCCACCGGCTCTCAGTGCCCGGCTATCGGCACCGTTTGGATCCCAGTGGTTAGGCTCGGCCCCAGTCCGATATTAGCATATCATATACGAGCGTACCTGGGTGATCCAATCTATTCGAGTGGAACCGTTCTGAGGTGCATTGTGCGGCTGGATGATGGACTTGTCGTTCATCCCAAGCTTGCAATCTTCTGGAATCTCTGCCCTATGGCAGGTAAGGCTGCACCCCACGGATACCAGGGGACTGGATACAGGTTGGGGAAGTGACGGCTTGTTTCAGGCCGAACAATTTTCCAAAAGCCGGGGTGGAAGTGCATAGAAAACCTTGCAGGAACTAGCCAATAATGGAAGTTCGGCTGGTGTTCTCAATGAATAGATTGAGCCGAATTGCGGCTGGACAGGGTCAAGACGCCCAGGCTCACGAGTCTTGAGTGAAAGGAATCTTCCTGCATTAATTCATCGCCGCATTGTCTCATAGGTTTTCAAGGGGAAACAGGCTTTCTTGAGAATACACTACTGCTAACTCGATCCGCTATAACTTCCCTCAATCTAGTTGGCCTCAGCTCCCTGTGCACCACATTTCTTCTCGCAGTAGTAGGTAAACTACGTGGGAATACCGTTAGCACAATTTGAAAAGCTGAAAACCTCTCATTCGAAGGTTACTTACCTCATCTCCGCCGATATGCCATCCCTTAGAGTTGCAACCAAGGCCATCCTGTTCCGCCATGTCACCAAGATGGTTCAATTCGGTTAGGAAGAGGAAAACTTACAAAGGTACAGTCAGGGCACTGGTCCCATTGCTTGCCACCAGTGTTGCGCCTCCTGTAGTAGTCACAAGCACACTTGGTGGCCGCAGGGAGAATCTCATAGTTCTTCACCCAGTTGTAACTCACGCTCCAGCCGGTGCCGCCAATTGGAGACGTTACTCGGTTGCCCACGCAAACGGCAACATTGTGAAGATCGGCAGTAACGCTATTTCGAATAAAATAAAAAACCGTATTAGCTGTCATGGCTTTCCATACGGCATTGGATGAACAAACCCAGCGGCCAAGGCCAAGGCAGCAACGGTAGTTGTGAACTTCATCATGTAAATTCGGGATTGTTCTGAGAAATATTGAGAGTATGTAAAAGAGGAAGTATAACAGTCAGTCTCAAAAGAAGAGCGAGATGATTCTGGTGTCTTGGTTTGGCAGTGGAGTTGTCGACTTGATATACGACTGAGCTGTAGCTAGCAACCTTCGATCATTTCCGAGGTTCGGCACTTCGAACTCAAGACAAGGGCAGGAAGTTGATTGAAGTTGCCGTGACTAACGGACCAGCCTAGTCTCGAGCACTTGATGCCGTTCAAGCCAACACGAGACCAAAACAGGCATAGAATGTGGGCCAGGAATGATGAGGCATGGTGTAGCTATCACGGGCCCCGCAACGAAACAAGCAAATATCCATGAAAACTGGGGCTGATGTCAATCAACACCCTGATAAGTACATGACGGGCTGTTTATTTTTCTCCCAGGATAACGCGAGCCATGAACGACAAAGAGTCTAGGCTCTGGAACACGACCAATCCTCTGCTACTCACAAGCCACATGGTTGTTGAGCATGCGAGAAAAAGTCGCGTCACCTTCCCATGCAAGTTAGCTTTTCATTTGCAGAGTATCCCAAGTTTGCATTCTAATCGCTATTTGGAAAGGTCAAGCAAACTTGTCAGGTGTGTCAAGCCGGTCCGCAACTCGGCCTGGCTCAGAGCCGGGAATGTTCGGCTCTTTCGCAGCGCCGTGTCCCGGGTATCTGAGCGTGGTAGTATTACATCACGGGTGATGGCCGAAACTGGAGTATAAGACAGGCGATTCGGCCGACTTGTCTACAGCTGCAACTCTCCTCAGCTCCTCCAACAACTGTATAGCCATCTGCTCTTGAACTCTCTTTGCATCATGGTTTCCCTAGTAGCAGTTCTCGGCCTGGCAACGATCGCCACGGCTGCTCCGTTCATGACTGAGCGTGACCTGAATTCTACCGTTTGGACTCCTGACCATGTCCTTCAACAAGATGAGGTTATCCTTTACGGACAAGGCCGCAGTAAGTCCCCCACATTGCTATTGGTCTTTCGAATCTACAAAGTCCAGGTGTTCATGCATCTACTAAGCTAATAACTTGCGATGCAGTGGAGGTTGTTCATATCAGTATCTACGAGAAGCTCCTAGAGTTTCAGGGGGTTTCCACTGAGACACCCGAGATCGACCAGGAGTTCCTCGACTCTGGCAAGCAGTTCGAGAATGTCAATGTGGAGCGAGATGAAGCCCACTCGCTCGACGCTCGCCAAGCTTCCTGCTCGGGCACCACATCCTACGTCACTGATACTACTCAGCGCTTCGTCGACTGGGACGCCCAGATGTCTCCCGTTGTCATTGGCCAGGGCCGCAACGGTATCGATGTTAGCGTCGCCAGCAGTTTCAGCGTCGCGAACAGCGTCAGCGTCAGCGGCGGTCTCGACCTCAAGGTCGTCAAGGATCGCCTTGGCGCCAGTCTCGGTGTCAACTTCTCCAGGACGTGGACCACGCAGGCCACTATTACCGTCAAGGGCACTGTCTTCCCCGGCGAGACCGGCGTGGTCATCACGAGGCCCTGGAAAAACCGTCGCTACGGCCGTGCCTTCAGGGGCTGCCCTGGCTCTTTGCAACAGACTGGCACCTGGATGGCGGATTCTTTTGAGGAGGGCTCCTACGAGGGTGTGAAGTGGGTCTCTGGTGCCATCACCATGTGCATCAAGAAGCAGAGTGGCCTGCCTCTGACCCGCTGCCATGGTAGCGGCGCGTTCCGCTAAGCACTCTGCGATGCGGGCGAGTTCACTAGCCATACTTCTCATCACGAAGCATCTCTGACACAAAGCTGAATCACTCGTCGGCTGTCACATCACAGGGTAGGATTTGAGATTATTTCCAAGCTTATGGGCTCATGTAATTAGCCAAGGAGAGAATCATAGCCAACTAGTTCATGGAATTACTACCCGATACGTCTTTGAAGCTAAAGTCCTTTCATCACATGTTCACTGGCTCTGCGCTGAACTTGCTCAAGTTGGTTTGCCCTAGGATCTCAGAAATACGTTCTGTCCCATTCCTTGTCAACCTGCATTCGTGAAACAAATCCCGAGACATGAAGGTAGGCAGATTGGGTGGGTGATCCAATCAGGGGGGTTATTTTACCCCATCATCCGTGGAATTTTGCCTGAACAAGGGGAGACCTTAGCGACTCCACATGTTTCCAATTCGATTTGGGGAGCGATGAGATGATGGAGAGACGAGCTGCACCAATGTGGAGCCTTAGGTTGGCAGACATGATGGCTCTCGTCCCTCATATTTGAGTTCTATAACAGCTTCAAACATGTGAATTTAGGAGAATCAATTGATAGCAGCCATGGGCCCAGCAGCTTCATTTCATCCGAGCTTACAAGAAAGAAGAGTAATATGCTGATGATAAGACGAACGGGCTTGAAGCATATAGGGTAATTGTCACATCACTTGAGGCTGCGTGTTTCACCCTGCATTCCATTGGTCCGGTGTCTGTGCTGGGAGAAAACAGCGGACGCCAGAGGTAGAATTAGCTTAGTCCTGCACACGCGGCATTCGACAATGACTCGGGTAAATCTACCGTGATTGGCCTCGTCATGCCCCTTGATGCCCCACAAGGCTACGCGTTCTTGGCAGGTAATCTGTCTTAGGGGCCCTTTCTTAACTCTGTTATTTCCCCAGACTATTGCACAGTCCGGCATCTGCCAACATTCCGGCTACGAAGCCTGAGAATCCGGGCCGTCGCGGAGCCGATGTGGAATTGAGAGTGTTCGCTGAGACCCTTTAGATGCTCTCGCAATCATAAACCTCGTGCCAATCAGGATGGACAACGGCGGTCGGCGCTACTCGCCGAAGGTGAAGACGGGGTGTCTGGTCTGCAGGTGAGCTTCTTCCTCCGCTCTGCCAACCTCCCTTCGTGGGGCTACGTGTATCCCGATCCTGACAGGTCTCACAGGCGCCGCAAGGTCAAATGCGACGAAGGGAAGCCATCATGTGTTCGCTGCACATCCGCCGGCCGGACATGCCAGTACAACCAACCTATATCGACGCTCGCCTGCTACAGACCACGACAGTTCACATCCCACGACCAAGGCGAGGGGAGGGCATTCAAGTACTTCTCCAGTGTTATAAGCCCCGCGCTATCCGGGCCTCAGGATGGCTTCTTCTGGACGCACGTCGTCATGCAGTTTGGGCACTTTTCTCCTGCTGTGCGCCATGCCATACTCGCCATCAGCTCGCTCTACGAAGACTTTTCGGGCGGTAAGCGCATCACCGACGAAACTGCGGGCGAAAACCTCTTCGCGCTCAGACACTACAATGCCTCGGTACAGCATATTCGAACGACCGACGACGAGAACTTGACGCTCCTGACGTGTGTGCTATTCCTGTGCATCGATGTGCTCATGGGCAATATGCATTCGGCGCATCGGCATCGCGCGTACGGAACCGCCATTCTGACTTCCAAGAAGAGGGCTCCAGATTGGGCGACGGACCACTTGCTGCCCGTTTTCCGGCGTCTCAGTGCCGGCCCACAGCCCGGTGGGCCGGGTCGACGGCGACATCACCCTCCGCAGCCGATCACGCAGCCGTTTAGTCCGAGTACATATGAACTTGAAAGAGGCGAAGGGCCCTTCACTAGTCTAGCAGAGGCTGAGGCAACGCTGGTCAACGTTCGCATCCAGTCTGCGAGATTCGGCTTCTTCGCCGCAGTCAAGCCAGACCCTGATGTTTTGAAGGAAAGAATCCAATGCCTCGAGGCTCTCGACACATGGATGGCGAATTTCACTGAGTTGATGATCACAAACCCTCCCACGAGCCACGCAGACAGTCTCACCTTCATCTACCTGCATATGATCTACCAGATATTGGCCATCGCCGTTGACGTGGCCGCAGAAGAATCAGAGACCGCCTTTGACCGGCACATTCCCTCGTTCCGGGCCATCGTCACGCTGGCAGAGGGTGCGGCAGCGCTTAAGTCAAGCTTGCCGGAGGCTAGGCAGCGGCCTTGCTTCATCTTTGAGGAAGGCTTCCTCTTGCCACTGTCGTTCACGGCCCATAAATGCCGCGACCTGCCGACCCGCCTCCGGGCGCTCGAGCTCACGGGCGTGCTAGCGGCTCCGAAGGAGGGGTTCGTCGATACCGGGACCGTCTATAGGATGACTCGACGTGTGGTCGAGGTGGAGCACGGCATGTCGATGAAGGAAGCAGCCTACATCGCCAGGCTCCAGGCCGTCCCCTTACCGCCCGAGGAGGATAGGATCTTGTTCATCGCGCCGGACCCTCGGCTGCACGTTGACCATGGGCCCGGGGGCCAGAAAGCCTATTATCGAATTGCCAAAATGTTCGTTCGTTCGCCCGACGGCCCTCGAGTATATCGTACTGAACGAATCAACGACGACCCTGCCAGCCCAGGGATCCCGGGGCTCCGGTCGGCACTGACGTGAGGGCGTCTGGAGTGAAGCCTCCCGTCAAGAGTCCTTGAAACAGCCAAATCTCGGGCCACGCCTTTTCAGAGCGGCGCGGGCCTGGGGACTGCAACTCCTCTTTATGTTCTGTGGGGGATAAGCATCCGGGCGGTGGTAATCGGCATCGCCCAGCCGGCCTCAGCCGATGCCAGATGCATATGCAGGTTATTGCGGGTCTAATTCGAAGCCAAGTGGACCTTGAGCGAGCTCTAGGGCCGTCCCAATTTAGCGGCTGATGGGATGAGTGGAGCATAACCGAGACAGATTCATCTCGTCCAAAGCTATGCTTGACATCACGGTCGAGCGGAAAGGGTAAATGTCCATGCCACCGATACTACGCGTGAGCGACGTGCGCAATAAACGACATGGGATGCCAACTTTTCCACTTCAGCCACGACGTCCTGGATCGGGAATGAGTGGCCGTCTGAAGGGATAAAAGGATCAAGTCGTCCAACATTCTAGTCTCTCATCCAGAAGTCATAGTCCCACCTTCTCTACCTGCACCATCTCCTCTCACAGTCTTCTGGCCACAATGATCTCGAACAAGTTATTGGCTCTGAGCATGGCCGCCACTGCGGCAGCTCAAGCCTCAACCATCGACGATCTATGTACGACATCCCACGTACAGTCGGCATTGCCTGCAAGTGACTTCTTCCCTGGCATCACAATCGACTCCTCGTCAATCGAGACCAGCATCACGCGCAACTACACAGCCTCAAGCACATGGTACCCGACTGCATCCTTTGACTACTGCAACATCACCTTTAGCTACACACACGATGGCTCCGGCGATAATGTGCACGTCTCCTATTGGGCCCCTTCGCCTGACAAGTTCCAGAACCGCTATGTCTCGACTGGAGGCGGCGGCCTTGCCATCAATTCCCAGAAGGGCTACATCCCCACGGGTGTCATTGTTGGAGCGCTCTCTGGTATCACCGACGGTGGCTTTGGGTCCTTCAACACCCAATGGGACAACGTGTTCTTGCTCGCCAACGGCACCATTAACTGGCCCTCTGTCTACGCGTTTGGGTATCAGGCTCATCATGAGCTCGCTACACTCGGTAAAGAGTTTGCGCGCAACCTGTACGGCGTACCTGAGGGTGACAAGGTCTACTCCTACTACCAGGGCTGCAGCGAGGGAGGCCGTGAAGGGTGGAGTCAGGTCCAGCGCTTCGCCGACCAGTTTGACGGTGCCGCAATTGGCGCTCCTGCTTTCAGATATGGCCAGCAGCAGGTCAACCACCTCACGCTCAACGTCATGGAAAAGGAGGCAAACTACTTCCCACCTTCGTGTGAGCTCGAGAAGATGATCAACTTGACTATTGCAGCCTGCGATCCCTTGGACGGGTTAACAGATGGTGTCGTCTCCAGATCTGATCTGTGTCTTATACGCTTCAATGTGTCAAGCATGATTGGGGAGTCATACAATTGCGCAGCCTCGAGCGGCAGCGGTGGCCCAGGCGGGTTTGCCGGCCTCGCCCGGAGACAGATGGCTCGGCCCGCAACCCCGGCTCAAAATGGCACCGTCACGGCCGAAGGTGCTGCACTGATGCAAGACTTCTTCAAGGGTTTGCACGACTCAGAAGGTCGCCGCGTGTACATCAACCCCCAACCGGGTTCGTCCTTCAGTGATGCCTCGACAACTTTTGACGAATCAACCAATACCTGGGGCTTGAGTATCTCGGGTCTCGGTGGCGAGTGGGTGACTCGTTATCTTCAGCTACGGAATACTAGCACCTTGGAGTCTCTCGATAATGTCACCTACGATACTCTCAAGGCCTGGATGGTCTATGGCCAAAACAAGTATGCCGACTCGCTCCAGACGACATACCCTGACCTCAGCGATTTCCAAGCTGCCGGTGGCAAGGTCATTCACGTCCACGGCGAGTCGGATGACTCCATCCCCGCTGGATCTTCGGTTCACTATTACGAATCGGTGCGCAAGGTCATGTTCCCGGACCTGGGCGTTGTGGATGGTTCCGCGGCCGTCAACGACTTTTACAGACTGTTCTTGGTTCCTGGCGGCGCTCACTGCGGCAGCAACTCGAAGCAGCCCAAAGGAGGCTGGCCACAAACCACGCTGCAGACCGTCATCGAGTGGGTCGAGAACGGTGTCGTTCCTGAGCGGCTGAACAACACAGGTGGTACTGCGTCCTCTTTGTGCGCCTGGCCCCTGCGACCTCTGTGGAAGAAGGGCAGCGATAGCGAGCCCGCCTGTGTGATGGATCGCAAGTCGCTCGCAACGTGGCAGTACAATTTTGATGCGTATAAGCTGCCGCTTTACTGAGAACAACAGCGATAGCCACTGAGGATGAAAGGAGTTGCTTACTTTCTCAATATGTTCCCTTCACTTAACGAATCAGCCTAATTGTGATTGATAGTCATGATCCAGAACAGATAGTACATTAAACGAGACATATTTACCAAGATAGATTGTAGTGTGCATTGATTATACTTCGTGAACTCTGCCCTGTATCAATTAGAAAGATGGCTCGACGCAACTCGTTTTCGAACGCCTTTTGGACGGAGCTGTCGCGGAACAGTAGCCAGTGCCTCACATGCGACTGAAGCATAGCAAAGCATATCGGGGCGACCAGCACTGCAGTGATGGCTCGGCGAATCGGCATTCAATCAGAGACTATTGGCAGAATTAAACAAACAGGACAACTTGGGGCTTTTGGGGGAACTCGTAGTATTTCGTGGAGCGATTCTGGACCATTTCGCAGGTCAAGAAACCCCACATTCGGGGAGATGAGCGACTAGCTTCGGCTCCAGCCGTCGATCCTCCGACCACTACTTCAAGGAATCCATATATTCCCCCTGCCGTCTATTGCCGCATTATAGTGTCTTTCAATCACCCCGCTCTCGGCTTTCAGTATGGCGCGTTGGTCAAGCCTCGGGGTTGGCTCGCCTGTCTATAATATGCCCATGTTACATGTCAATGTGCTTGAAGTTGCATTACGTGCCACCGTTGGTCAGGATAGATCCACAAGACCGGGCGGAGTCTGAGACCGGGCTCTCGGCCACGAGAATGTTCCTCTTAGTCATCTGAAAATGATGTCATGCCATTATAGTTTCTTCAATTGAGATTGACAAGCGGGGGCTGGGCACTCTTTCTTGAGTGTAGTTGAGTGCTGGCTACTGGTAACTTAGCTCCGGAGCTCTTCAGGCCGTCGACGCCCTGCTCATTCCAAAGCGGTGCAAAGGTGCTGACGGGGTCCCGTCTCGGGAGCTCCTTAAATACCGAGATCTATATTGTTGCTGCATGGACTAGTTATTGTGTTCTGATTAGCTAGTCAGGAGCTTGTCTCCACACCACTTCGGCATCCGCACTTCGGCATCTGCCCTGCAACAAGCTAGGAAGCTCGTCAAGCATTAGCGGTAAGGCTGCGTGACGGTCACATTCCCCGACTATAAAGGTAGACGAGAAGTACAGAAGGAAGCGTTATGTCTATTCGGCCACACCTGCTTCAAACAATGTGCCTATCTTGCCTTCCGCCATGCAGTTAGCACTTCTACTCACGCTTGGAGCTGTGGGATCTGTGGTCTATCTCATTGTACTCCTCATTCGTCCACTCTTGTCTCCCCTACGCTCGATACCTGGCCCATTCTTGGCACGCTTCACAGATGCATGGTACTCTCATAAGGTCCATCAAGGCGAATTCGAAAAAGTCAATGTGGCATTGCACAAAAAATACGGTACGTGTCGCGTCGTGGGGCAGGCCTTTCTTGCATCGTCGCCCCAATAAGCGTAGCAAGGACCTTCTCCGCTCACAATCATACTTGCACATAGGACCCATTGTTCGTTATGGACCGAACCGCTACAGTATAGATGACGTCGATGCAACCAACATCATTTACGGGCATGGCAAGAAGTACTCCAAGTCAGAATGGTACAGCGCTTGGGAATCGAACCCGGAGAACTGGAATCTCTTCTCCGATAGGTCCAACATGCGCCATGCCCACAACAGAAAGTTTTACTCGAGCACGTTTTCGATGAGCTCTATGATTCAGTACGAGCCGTTCCTCAATGAGTGCGCAGATCTATTTTCTCAGCGTCTTCGAGAGTGTTCCCAGGCTGGCACAGCGATGGATCTAGGCCATTGGTTCCAATGCTATGCCTTTGATGCTATCGCCTACGTAACGTACGGACGGCGGCTCGGGTTCCTTGACAAGGGCGAGGACATTGGCAACATAATAGAGAGCATTGACCAAGGACTTGTGTACTCCAGCCTGACAGGAATCTTTCCTTCGATCCATCGCTACGTTTTACCCGCCTTGACTGGAATATTTCCGTCCCTACGTGCCGCAGGAATCCTTGAAGTTATCAAGTTCACGCAAGATCAAATTGTGGAAACAAAAAATTCACACAAAACCATGAATATGGCCCAAGGCGACAATAAGAGTTCGCCCGCCGGTAATAGTTTTCTGTCACAATTCATAGCAAAGAATGCCGAGGACCCCGGTGGATTTACGGAATACCACGTCCTCAATGGATGCGCCATGAACATGGGAGCCGGCTCGGACACTACTGCTATCAGCCTATCGTCAATCATGTATTATTTACTCAAAGAGCCACAATGTATGAGAAAGTTGCAGGACGAGATTGACGACTTCTACCAGCGCGGCGATTTATCAAAGAACCCATCGCTGAAACAAGCCCAGCAGCTGCCATATCTCCAAGCCGTTATCAAGGAGGCATTGCGGATCCACCCGGCCACAGGCCTGCCTCTTGAGCGCATTGTCCCTCAAGGAGGTAGCACCATTGCTGGCAGGTTCTTTCCCGAAGGCGTAAGAATTCAACAAGTTTCCTCAACTTCCTATTTATGTGCTGATGTAGTTTTGCTAATGCAATGTATCTCACTCCAGTCCATTGTTGGTATCAACACTTGGGTCCAACACCACAATAAAGCCATCTATGGCGAAGATGCCGATATTTTCCGTCCAGAACGCTGGCTCATAGGCGATGAGGATCAACTATCCTTAATGAACCGCAATTGGATGCCGGTAGGTCTATATCTGATCCGCAGCTGCGTCGTTGCATCGAGCTATAGGCTGACCCACGTCATAGTTCGGTTTGGGTTCAAGAACTTGCATCGGCAAAAATGTCTCCATTCTAGAAATGACAAAGTTGATTCCTAGGATCTTTCATGAATATCGATTCCAGCTGGCGGGACCAGCTGCGGCTGCTGATGGCTTATGGACAACACGAAACTCTTGGTTTGTGAAGCCTCAGAACTTACTTGTCACAGTAGAGCCGAGGAAAGACAATGTTTGAGATGCTTTCCTATGTCTAGTAGCTTGGATAGTTCTTCATTTTGAATTGTTTTGAATGATGAACAGAGGGTCGGTGGACAAATAATATCCTCAATTTATTCAAGCACTTTTTGATAGTAGTTTGGAAGAGTTTGGCAGGTCAAGCTTTTTTTGGCGGTTGCTACATGTTTCTTAGCAAGTCGTTAAGCTAAGTGTCCGTCAGGCTCGCCTTTTGTACTTTGTTAAGAACGCAGAGATAGTTTGAAGCAAGATAGGGGCACATGAAAATGATCACAACCCTCTGTGAACTACCTATTAGTAGTCTATAACCAACAAGGCATCAAGAGTCATAATTACCGCCACTACCGATGATGCGCATTAATTGAGATTCCTCTACTCTAGAATCTATCATGTGGCCGGAATGGCAGATTGACGGTCAGTCCCTACTAAGTGGCCGCCCATGCTCCGACGGAACAACTGACTCGTATTGGACGGGCAACTCTAATTGCCTGCTAATCTCATTCCCTGATATGCGATCGACTATACAACGTCTAATCAGTGTCCTTTCAAGCGATTGAGAGGGGTTGCGAGATCAAACTGCCGCAGACGAGCCGCCGTTATGGGTTCTCTAGGCCCATTACTTACCACATTGAAGTTCGATGCTCGCCATTCCAACATTGACTTTTATGTCGAAGAATACTTGAATTGTCGGTTTCTTCGGGCCCACGCCATACTTCCTCTCTTGCTTGATATTCCTGTCATCAATCTGGGACAGGTCCACGTGAAAGAGGCAACTGGTATCGACCCCGCCGTTGTATCCAGAGTGAACTCATGTTAATATCTGCACAATTCCAGAATGAAGAGGAGCCAATGTCCCTGATACATACCCTTTACAAACGATGGGGGATCTTTGTCCACGCATTCCACGATGACAATTTCTGTGAAACGCCGACGCTGAGATGTACTGGAATCCAAGTCGACGCTGTGGGAGATGGTGTCGGGTTCGGGGCTGTTTTGAACCCGCTGACCCTGAGTGCGTGCAAGTGTCGTGTTAGCCATTATTCGTTTAAGCGTCGTAGATATCAGATTATATGTCTTACCCGTTTTACGAGCCAGCGCACGTAACCCTCAACCTCATTATGGCCAAACCATCTTCTAATAAGTTTCCCACTCTTCTTTGCTTCCTTTGTGATTACGCGCTTGTCATCCAACTTTATGTCCGCGATGAGCGTTCGGCACACAACTCCTAGGGAGAAACGTGGTAGAAACGTGGGTATCATCTCTGAACCATTGAGCACTTGCTTCGCATATCGGACGAGCCCGCGGCAGACTGCAAACTGCGGCTCGCTGGAGACGAAGGTGTTGGCTTTGCGGAGGATATGCGAATCGCGCAACGAATCAATGTATTTTTTAATCTTCCCCTGGACGTAGGGGGAACTGCCAAGTCCGCCGGACATGACAACATGGTGCTGAACAGGAAAACTCAGGGCTAGCCCACGCAGAAACACTTGAAGCGGACGACATACCACTTTGGTCTGGTGAGACATGTGCTCCTCAGCATGATTATTCACGATTGTGTCGATCTCTAGGATAATTTTCTTCACCTGCTCATTGAACAAGCTCGTCATGAGGGATCTTTTCGCATCGATGTATTGTTAGCGCGGGATCTGAGGGAGAAGATAGGGGTCGATGAAGGGCATTTAAAAAATCCGACGCACCGAGGAAAGACCATCTGACCTTGCCTTATGTTCATTGCAGCGTCTGTGAGGGTCTTATCTTTGAGACCTGGGATTTGGATTCGGAAATGGTCTGCGTCATCATCTTGGTGATGCCTATTCCTTCCAAAATTCAACTTCTTGTCTTGGAAGTAGCCATCCATTCTCATAACTTGTGCTGTATATTCAACCGTGTTACTGAGTTCGTCCTTAAGTGGCTCTAAGCGCTTCTTGACTGCTTTTTCGAATCCCTCATCGATAAAGGAAGACCCGCATAAACGTCCTTTGCGGCCTCGTTAGCCGGGTAATAGTCTTGCTTTCGAGAATGACTTTTCTCTCCACTAACCCTGAACTGGCTGCTCATCTTTGAGTGAGATTTGTCCCTTGGTGGCATTCGAAACATTGACGAAACAGAGATCCTGGTTTCCATGGACGTAAGCTTTGACACGGCTAATTTCAGGACTGACTGGGGAACTTACGACTGTACCGCCACCGGCATCCACGACCAGGAGATTCTCTTGGCTCTATCCGACGTCGGTTGGGTTAGCAGGCGCTCTCGTTCCTCAAACAGGGCACAGACTCGTGGATCGATCTGTCCCGGTGTCCCAAGCCGGCGCGACGCAGCTGTCATCTAGACAGGCACCGAGCTTACCTTGACCATGTTTTCCTCGCAAAGAGTGAAGGCGGCCACAGCCATCGGCTCCGAGAGGCGGACATTTATCTCGGATCCATCTTGAGAGCCAAACCCTGCATTGCGGGCAATGTCAGTGAAGGCAGCAATTTTACTGTAATTCCAATGGGCAGGATAGCTGAAGGTGAATAATACTCTGGCCGCCTCCAGAGGCCCATCGGCAAGCTCCTCACGGCCACTGAGGAATCGGTAAAGGCAGGTCAGGTACTCCAAGTAGTGATGATTCGCCAGCTCATGACCATCCTCCCCAAATCCTGTCTTGAACCATTCGACGATTTCCCCACCGTTAGGGCTGCATTTAAACCCCCAGTTGACGAGTTCCCTGGAGTCGCTGTATTCAAGGCGTGTTGGAACCTTGTCCTCCCTCTTGTATGCACCCCAGTCTTTGAAGTTGAGCACATGTTCATTGCCTCTTTTCAGGTTGAGATAGGCAACACCGGTACCTACACTCCGATGGTTGGTCAGCCATGAGACAGCTTCGGCAAAGTGGGTTGTGATGTGCGAGAAATGTCTGCCCGACTCATATTTGTGGTACTCACAGCTCATCCCGACGTCGATGCCAATCAGCACGTCAAACTCGGATTCCTTGCTCCTTCTTTGGCCAGTCATTGCATTTGAATGTGACAAGGGCGATGGCGATGTCGAATTGGCGAGAGATGACGAGATTTCTAACGTCTAAAGGGGAGGGAGCCTCGAGACACCACACTCATGCGCTCCGAGGGGCAATAAATAAGCAGCCTTGCTTTGTCCTTGGCCACTTTTGTGCCTTTTCATCTGATAGTCTGTGATACCATAATAAAGGGTACACGCAAGTACACACAAGTACAACGGGTGCCTCATCTTAAGTTACTGCTTGCCGGCGGCTGACGGCACAGGACAGGTGTAACCATCTGTGGCACCAGTACGACGTGAGCTGTGCGCCGTCGGTGGCCACCCAATCAAGGTGAATCAAACCCCAGCCTGATTTTCTCGCGCAAGCAACACAGGTAGTCCTTTGTTCGCCAACCAACACGCCGACGCCCAGGCCCTCTCGCTTTCTCTCTCACCTTGAGTGTCCTTCTTCCCACTGGCACCTTGTGCAGAGCTCTCTGATCTACCTTAGTCAAGGAAACTCCGTGTTCTTCACCAAATAGCTGCTGCACCGCCAGGCAGCTCGCAATAAGAAATGGATTCTGAAACGGATCTATCGACCGACACCCGAACGCCGGCGACGACAGCGACAGCGACTGTGACGGCGACAGCGACGGCGACCGTGACGGCGACGCCTACACCGTCTTCGAAATCAGGCTTGATTACTCGCGCCGAAGCCGGTGGGATCGGCTTTGGCTCTGGCCTGGGCGGCATCATCATCACAGTCGTCGCCGTGGTCTGCTACTTTCGTTTTTACTCAAAGCCTCGCGCAGCTAGGAACAGTTTAAGCGTCCACCGTAGCTCTGCCCCATCTTCAAAGCCGCCGGTATCCGTGCCTGTCCGCCAGTCTACTGTCCTTGATCTCCTTCCCCAGCCCGTCTCCGATGGAGAAATTCGCAGTGACCTGAGCTCGCTCAAGTCGCAAATAAAGGAGTTCGTCGAGAGACATTTCCAACAGACCGCGTTTGACTTCGGGGAGCAAGGCGAACAGACGCTGCTGGCTCTGGCCACTTCACCTCCCAATGGGAGTCTGTCATGGTTAGCCGCTCTACTTCAGGACCGAGAAGGGGCTCATCGCGTTATCCGATCGCTCATTGCACGGATTCTATTCAAAAAAATGCATCCCGATAGTCAGACAGACACCACCCTCCTACCGTGCGGCGTCTGGGAGGCCTACAGGAGCTTCCAGCAGGTGGCGCTGAATCACGATTCTCGGAGAGCCGAGTTGCGCAGTGAGTTATTGCCATAACCATGATGGTAGCCTGACGCGCTCCATCTCCTCCCCTTTATTCTGCTATTCCTAACTTCTCTTGTCTTCAGAGCAGGAAGATGGCCAACGACTTCTCAACGAATGGCGAAGAATGACGGGATATCTTCTACCTACAGACTGGACCATATCCCAGGAGAGTCGATTCAAGCCCGAGGTAGATGCCCTTGCTTCCGGACTGGCCGTACTCAAGCCCACATCCTCCAAGTACTACAAACATCATCTGGAAAGCCTGGTTCAGACTGCAAGTAAGCTGAGTCTTAAGCTCTTCAGGGAGCCAGATCAGTGGAAGCCAGTCTGGGAATCGCCAAGGGCTTCCACTGGCGACATTGTGGTATTTCCGGGTCTGCGCGTCTTTCGGAGCAGCGGCGCGGGAGGGTACAGCAGCTCGGAATATGAGAAGGAGATTGATCTTTTGGAACCTGCTCTGAATTACTAGACTAGCTGCATCGACCCTTCACTGACCTCCGATAGTCCAGTCTCATGTCCAGCATCCGCCAAATGCACGCAGTTTCTCGCGAAACGGTCCATCTTATCTTCTCTCTACCCTTGCATCGATGAAATCACTCCAAGTATCAGATTCATAAATAATCAAATCTATTCCCTTCTCTGAGATGCTACTACATGGTGAAAATCGTAAACCCAAGCCTCCCCAACTTTTATCCGTCCAACTGGTCGAGGTTTTGCCCTTGCTCGCCTGTCAATCCCACCAGAGGTAGCTGATAACGGGGGAGCTGATGCGGCACTCGCTGTGAAAGGCCATCTGAGTGCGTAGCCGTGACTGTGGGCCGTCCACTCCCGGGTGTTGGCCCCTGGAACATCAGGAGGTGAAGTGCATTGACAGCAGTCATAAGAGTGGTGTGCGCGTACCTCAGGGACCTCTCCTGGTTCCTGAGTTGTTCGTAGTTTTTAAGAAAATATCTGACTCTTTCGTCAATGCTTTCGCCCGTCTCCTTGAGTATAAGATTCCCTAGGTTCTCCAGAGCTGCGAAGGTGTTCTCGATGGCATCGGTAACCCATTGTCGGAAGAAGTCTGGTCGATGTTGATGTTGCAACATACCCATCGCTTCGGCCTCCTTCTTGCACTTCCTCGCGTACTTGGCGTCCATTTCGACCTGTTTGACGAGATTTGCGAAGACCTTTGCGTCTTCCGGGATGCCATGAAGCTTCATGGCCATTTCTACCAAACGCAGAGCAATGGCAAGACCACTGAGGGCAGCACCTAGTTCGTTCATGCTGACCGCAACACGTCTGCTATTGCTTGGGAATCTGAGAGAATTTTGCGACCAATGATGGATTTCGAGCTGTTTCAACAACACAATGAATAAAATTCTCGGAAATCGTTGAGATACTGCTCCAGAGACCTAGGCTTGTCGCAGAATTAGCACCAATTTTCACTTCAATGGGTAGGTAGGTCAAGAGAGAAAATTGCCGCGCCGTCAGGAACCCCTATCCCTGCATTTCCAGCGCCTCTGGCCGCTCCGCTCGTCGGGATAGAGATACGAGACTATACCCGAGCCCATTCAAAGTGAACATGTGCATCGGATACGGGCATCACTCTGACCGGCTGCGATAGGTCGGTACCCATCCGTATGACCTGCCTTCCTCAGCTTGATGCAGCCAGCAACCATCACTTCCACTCGCTACGAGGACTTTACTTTGAATGATTGGTCCAAAACCCTGTTCTCTCAGAAATATGTGTACCTCAGCCTACATGAAGAGCACAGTGAGACAAACGCTGAATGTGCAGCGCGGGCTCGCATCAGACCAGTCATATTCCAAACACCGCCTCGAGCAAGCACGAGCTGATTGTGTGACTGGCATCCCTGCAGGCTCCTCTTTGTCCCGAATGGTTGAACAATGCCTCCAACCTACGGTCGGGAATTGTCTCGACGCGTCTTCCTTGATATCCTTGGCTGCTATTGACCATGCACCGGCTATTGTCTACCTAGGTCTGGTCTCCGAGGTGGTCGACAAGCTGGACAATAGTCTCCAACATGCCGAACTAGCCTAATAAATAGAAAATATCGACCAGTCCCTTATTATCTGGATTATTCGGTGGTAAGTTGGTGCGGGACGAAATGCCACAACCCACCGAAACACTACACCCCGGATGTCGTAATCTTATAATAAAGGAGAAGGGGATAATTAGAAAATAAGCTTATAGATTATTTTACGGATATGTGGGGACCCCGGATGCCGGCCTGGAAGCACATGAACGACACTATGGCGTATGTTGCTCGGAATCAATACATTAGCCAGATTGGAACTCCCAAGGTCGACCTGGCATTCTATCAATACGCCGCTCCTTTTAACAAAAAGGTCTATGGCAGTGATAACCTGGAGAAATTGGGATTTACGTACGACTATCTTGGCCCTCGAAGTCTGAATGAAAAGCTTGCTGTCGTTGAAGGTGGTGTACTCGCTCCTGATGGTCCTGCATACAAAGCCTTGATATTCGATAATCAATATATCATGGAGGTTGAGTTGGCGGAACAAGTAGTCGAGTTTGCAGAGGCAGGTCTGCCGATTTTCGTCATTGGGGCGGCGCAATTTCGAAGCACCGGTAAGACCACCGATCAGAAGAAGGTTGCACACATTATGGATACACTTGTCTCCACCTACGACAATGTTGTCTTACTGGAATCGGCAGACGGGCTTCCAAGCGCCTTATCATCACTAAATGTATTACCCCGAGCGCCTCTCGTGAACAGCAGCACCAATTCTCGGCTGTACACGTCTTTGCGTAGCACACCGAAGGCCAATTTTATTTTCGTCTACAATGATGGCAACGAAACAGAGTCAATCGACTTGCGCAACAATGACTCTACTGAGTATCTGCTGTACATTTTCGATGCTTGGACCGGCAAATCAACTCCAGTGGTTTATTATCGGAGCGGTGATGACGGTCTCTCTATACCACTTACGCTCGCTCCAGAACAGATCATTATTCTTGCACTGATAGCTGAAGGGAAATGTTTGCCGGGTAACCTTGCCTTGCCACCAAAACAAACCGTTCAGGAAGTCTCGGGCGCTGTTCGAGCAGTGCTATACTCAAACGACGGTCAAGGAGATAGTTTTATCGCATTGCAACTAGCGAAAGGCCTATCGCAAGTCACCCTTTCTAATGGAACGAATTTTGACCTCGTTGCAAGTCCTCCCCTACCTGCAAATCTTTCGTCCTGGAATATCACAGTCAACGATTGGAATGGCGGAGAGGACCGCTTTAACCTTGAAACGGTGGTAACCCTACACACTTACATTAACAGTCATATAGCCGCTTGGAAGGAATTGGATCCGAGCAATCTTCTAAACACCAGCGGAACAGCGGACTACTCAACAAGTATCCACACCCCTTTCACAAACCAGACCAAGATCGGGGCCAGGTTACATCTGGGTCCAATCAGTGATTCTGTGAGGATTTGGGATAATGGAAGCCTCCTACCTCCTGTTGACCTCAACAGAAGCCCAGATATATTCGTGGACATCACTGGATTCTTGGCTCATCCTGGGAATGAGAACAGAATCCACATCGAAGCTGTATCAGCACTCTTCAATCGTTTAAGGGCAGAAGCTGATCAGATTTGGACGTTCGGTATCTCGGCATCTTTCGCAAATGGTCCGTATCTTCGAGATGCGTTGCCAGAATCGTGTGGAATATCTGGACCTGTTTGGATTGAGTGGGTTGAGATTAGAGATTTACGGACGTAAGGTGGAAGTTGGTACAAGGATAGCTTGCAATATCGCCATGCCGATCGGTACATCCAACTCAAAGTGATACTGCTTTGGGCTAGTGTGTGCAAGTCATTTTCGGGCGGCAGTCTGGGTTCATATTGTGGGTAGTAAGCTGTGGCTGGAATGTGGCTGGCCACGTCGCTATATTCACGTGAGAAGGACTAGGTCGTCCGGTGTTGACCACGATATATTTAATAGAGTGTTTAAGTAGTACTTTCGATATTCTTGTCTACTGCTAAATAGAATTCATTTTCCTAATTAATCTATTCAGAACTAACCTTTCTCGCAACGATGTATGATGCCCCTGGCAAGCTAAAGTAGGAGGTATACGCCTTTCTATCCTCATCCAAGGCGGTGAGATGGAGCTTATCAGCTTCATCGAGTCGAAATCGTCGTTGGTAGAGGTAGGTGAGGTTGAAGACGCTCGTTAGTGTATCCGAATGGTCTTTGCCTCGCGCCTTTCAAGAGCCCGTCGGTTTATCTGCTCCGCCTCTTCGTACTTACCCCAGTCCAAAGCGCTACGGGGCACAAATTTTGGAACAAATAACAAGGTGATCGATCTCGGTCGCCGCCACCGCTGCCGCCGTTGTTACCGTCCCTGGAATTGTTTGTACTCTCGCCGACATTGTTATAGTCGCTGCTGTAAACAGTCAATCTACAGTTGAATAGAGACGAGCCAAGTTGATGAGAGGAGATAAGAATCAATGGTGTATCTGAGTTTATACGATTGTGATAATCCGAGGGGTTGAATTTAGAAACGCCCTTCTCTGAACGCTAAGAATATCCTTTGCGAGCGAAGAGATTGCCGAATAATGCTTCATACGTTGCACGTCATCTTCCTGCGGAGGGTGGAAGAAAAAGGCCCCAATGCGGCGAAAATTGTCTCCATCTTGGACAAGAACCAGTCCAGAGGGACCTGATTCATATGTATCATCAAAGGCACAAATTTGAAGAGCGTAGTGATTGGAATGCTCAATCTTCATTGTATCGTCCCAGGAATCCGAGTCATCCTCATGAGTACTAGCGAGGTTAAGATCAAGAATCTCGCTATCAGAAGAGAACATTGTGGAAGAGGGCGAATTTGAGCCTGAAGTGGCCCATCGAGCTTCTTGTAAGCACCCACGGATAGTCAAAACTCCAGACTCGACAGTACCATAGAGAGCTTGTTCATATTTTGGCGTGATAGAAAAGGACTCGATCTCAAACTGCTTATCGACCTTCGTGTGTAAGTGATCGTAGTAGTCAATTTGGCCATCCAGGCTAGCCCAAGACCAGGAGGGTGCTCGATATATTGTAGAGGTCGTCTGACAGTGCGGTTGAGCTGATGTCCATAAGAGCCCGAGCGGAAGATGCGAACGCCAGAGCCCAGCTGCGTATAAGTCTCCCGAAGAAAATGCCCATTTCTTAGCAACGCCTGATATTGCTTTTAGCCTGTCTTCGCTATATGTTAAGCTTCGCTTGGTATATTCTTCGACGAGATTCATCCAATCTTTACAGCTATATTTGCTGTTGTGAAAACTGAGGTAAGCAGCATGGAGCCTTGAACGATTTCTGGCACTTCTAATGGGCAGCGGGCTTATGTCCACGGGATTGTGAACCATGTCAGCCTCTCGACATGTCCAACGAAGCTGAAAGTCTGTAAATTGGAGTATTCGTCGTGAAAGAAGGTATTCCTGAAGAGTCCAAGCTCGGGTATCGATAGGTGACATGTGCGGAGCTTCAGAGAGTATGACCGACCCAAGATCTCCATCAGGACAGGCGTAGGGCAGTTTAAATGATACTTTGGACCTTAGTGGAATTGAAGCTTGATGGAGAAAGCCCTCCCGGCTAGATACTGCACGTGCTGCCGAGATGGTAATATAAGAGTTTCCATATATGGCTGGAATTTGAGCGATCTCGATATCGAGATCTTGTGGATCATCCTGGAGGATACAGAGACAGTCGATCCAGACAAAGCGAAGTCCGAGGTCCCACGTAATGAAAATGGCGTCTCTTAGCGTTAATGGAAGAGAAACCGCATGAATGCCACTTATTAACGAGTCCTGAGACGCTGCGTTCAATTCTATCTCCTGCGGACCCCCCCAACAATAGCTTAATGCAGCGTACTCCAATGTCGTAGAAGATTCGCAATACTTCGTTGCGGCATCCATTTCGAGATTGACCCAGATCTGCTTGCCGCTGGTTGACTGAAGTCGCAGGAGCCTCGACGGTATAAATGATGGGGTTGATCTAGAACAGGTTTTATGGCTCGCCTCACAGCTACGTAGTAAGGAATCTGTCCAAGCCGTCAACTGAGGTGAGTTGTACTCGTATGACATAAGCCGCGTTTTAATACTTCTCGAGGCTGGATTGTCTGCGATAGACCATTAGTCGGAATCAAACCCCTGCCTTCCCAACGTGGTGATCATTACCTTCTGTGGTTGCCATAATATAATTTGTTCGCCGCATGGCCCAGATATCAGGGATTAATAAGGGTGGTAGTTCACCCTCCACGCAGTTCCATACTGGGTATGCTGATTCCAAGTTAAGGTGAAACCTTAACTCACAGATCCATTTCTCCGGTCGGAACTTAGGCGCATAATCGGTGCGATCACTATATCCTCTCTGACATAAGTTGCACTCCAGTTCAATCAATAAACCTTGGAAAAAGGTACAGCCATCCAAGGCACCTTCTAGAACCGTTGAGCCACGATACTTGACGATGCAATAACGTTCATACTCATCATCGGCCTCTGCATACAAGAGGGGATCTAACTCCTGTATGCTGCAGAGTTGGCAGGCATGAATAAGGCCAGGGCGCATTAATGCCCGAGCATTCCTTATTAGTGTAGCGATATCACCAATGTTTAAGGCTTTGTTCGCACGTTGTTGAACATCCTCAAAAGCTGACATAGGATTTTTTCTTCGCAAAAACATTCCACAGGCGATTTCAGGCTTGAGGTGCTGTTCGAAGTCGATCGTCCGGAAAAAGAACCCTTCACATCAGGTTCAGATTTTGGGCAGCAAAATTATCTTGCTCTTGCATATAACACACAGATAACTTGCTTAGCCGTAGGCAATTCAGGTTTGCACAGCGGTATTGGGACTGAGCTTAGCTAGGTGACCAGGTGGAGGAAAGAGACAGAACGTGTGCCTTGTTTAGTGAGTGTCGGAGATAATGCGTGATTTAAAAGTAGCTGAGGTGCCTGGGAGATGCCGCAAGGTTGACAGCACAGCCTAACCCTTGGGTGAAGCCTGGTAACCAACGAGGCTGGAATATGATACGTCAGTGTGGCGTGGCACCACAGCACCAGCTGGGTCCTGGCTAACGCCTGGTCATAGATATCGCTGTCCGTGTAAGTTAAATAGGAATTTCGAACGAGATTTCAAACACCACGCCGGCTATTAAATGCCTCGTTCAATATTGCAGTCAAGCACGTCGGTGCCGGTCGGGCGTTCTCACGCCACGACTTACAATTGATTCCTTCTCACGTGAATACCACTGGGGTTCATCGGGTTGTGACAGGGATTAAGGCAGACTAGTGGCTGACCCCTCTGATGCCCGATACCTTCAATATGCGTGATTGATTGGGAATAGGAACCGGGAAATCTTGATGACGCGTTAAATTCTGTGGCCTTTTCGAGCTCCCTCACATTGTCGACAGCAGCCATGTCCTTCTACTTACCACTCAACGCGTCTAAACGAGAAACTCGCGTTCTGTCACTCTCACCAGGGCTCTTCGATGACCCTGTTGACTGCACACTGTCCACGATAAGCCTTGAAGCTCACAATGACTACAACGCCTTGTCCTATGTATGGGGAGACGCCGCCAGCACGAAGACTCGAGGTAATACCATCATGATTGACGGAAGTTCCATTTCTGTTACTACAAATCTTCTTGCTGCGCTGCGCCACATCCGACCTTCCGTGGGCAGCCAGGCACTGTTGATATGGGTGGACGCCGTCTGCATCAACCAAAGCGACGTAAAAGAACGAAATCAGCAAGTATCAATGATGCGGGACATCTACGCGAGTGCCAACCAGGTTTTGATATGGCTCGGCGAGGGTGATGAGGTCAGTGATGCAGCATTCAATGCAATAGCTCTTTGGGCTGCAGAGCCTGGCACCAATCACGACATGAGCAAGTTTCAGAAGCATATGCAGCTGATGCAGAGAATTTCTGGGTTCTTCTTTGGCCTTGCTGATCGGTATTCTTGGTTTCACCGGATATGGATTCTCCAAGAGATGGCGTTAGCGAGAGGTGACCCAGTAGTGGTTTGTGGACGGAAGTCTGCGCCATGGTCGTGGTTAATGAAGCTATGGAATGATATCGCGAGACAGGCGTTCGGTGAAATGGGCATGATGGATTATGATCAACAGATTGAGAACCTGGGCCAGGAGAACTCTGGACGTACGAAACTTCCTGGAGGCTCAAATATCGACGCAGCTGGCCGAAATTCTGCCAACACTGAAATATGGCCCATGCTCAAGATCGATGTACTGGACCATCTAAGACAGGGATTCCAGTCAACAGGTGGAGAGAATCTATGGACGTTGCTCAAGGTGTCTCGTAGCTCCCAGGCTACAGATCCAAGAGATCATATCTATGGGCTCCTGGGGCTACTCAAGTACCAAGAAAATGCTCTAAAGATTCCAATTGACTACAACAAGTCAGTGGCAGAGGTATACTCAGATGCAATGGCTCACATCTTCTCTGCCGGAAATGGACCTCTGTTTCTGTCCGGCATGTTTCTCTCGGGTCCAGGTGTTTCACAGGTTCACGTACCAAAACCTGCCAACGTTATGCATCCACACAGCCTGCCG
This sequence comes from Paramyrothecium roridum, assembly GCA_003012165.1. Lineage (NCBI taxonomy): Eukaryota > Fungi > Ascomycota > Sordariomycetes > Hypocreales > Stachybotryaceae > Paramyrothecium > Paramyrothecium roridum. The sequence goes on along the minus strand of PXOD01000102.1, from coordinate 96,948 downwards.
TCGTGGGTGCCGGACTTTGCGCGCCAAACCTGGGATCGTGCCAGTCAACCTAGCGGTCATATTTTCTATCCACCAGCAGGACTCGGTACAGGAGGCGCCACCGGAGCCGGAGCAGATTGTCAAAATGGGAAAAGAATTGATGACAAGAAGACGCTACAAGTTGAAGGTCTCGTTATCGATTTCATAGAGCGAGTAATATCGCTGGGTGACACTTTAGAATCCTGCGTTGCTCGTCTCGCCGACTTAGAAGCAGTTGCAGCAGAAGCAGCGGCAAAGTCTTGCTCTTCAAGATTTGAGCCTCCTCTAATCCCATACATACAGAGATTCAAAACCAGTCAGCCATTGTGGAGGACGCTAATATCCAATAAAGCTTTCAACTCGGGGTATCAGCGAGCTCCCTCAGATTATGAAGAGACCTACCAGAGTCTCTTGGAGAACCCGAAACTAGTGATACCGAGCACCGGGCTAATATCGGATGCCGATAGAAATCATTACGAACTTTGCTTGAAAGAAGGAATCGGCAAACGGGCTCTTTTTGTTTCAGAGAGTGGGTTTATTGGCACTTGCGTCCCCGACTCGGAAAAAGGAGATGTTGTGATAATCATGTTCGGATCTCCTACCGCCTTTGTACTACGTCCGGCCGGCGAACACGAGACCAATGGCCGGAAGGTACAAGTCCACGCATTGGTGGGTGCGGCATACGTAGGTGGAGTCATGGATGGTGAGATGGTAGATGAGCTTTACTGCGAGGATCTCATAGACTCTACCACATTCTACATACAGTAATTGGATTATTTACGCAAAGCCGAACAATACTTATACTGTTGTATCCTATTTTAGACCCATAAAGTGACTTCTGCGGTCAAGGAACGATGGGGATGCATTGGCTAAAGCTAATATAAGTCTGCCGTCACTTGGCCCAATCAACGTAGCAAGGGTAGCCATCTGCTGCGTGCATCCCACTCGTGTCGGTCTGATAGGCCCTGTCTCCGTGTAGTGTTTCAAGGGGCTTGCCAAATATACGTTGCCTCAGTCTCGTCAACGAACCCATTTCACGCTTTTTCCGAGCGTCGAAATCATGATAGGCATCCCGAATTTCGAGGTCTCTGCAAGTCATGATCACCGCAATCTTGAGCTCGTTCCATACCAAGGTCTGACCAATGCAATTCCTCAGACCTTGTTCAAAAGGCCGAAATGCGTCAGGGTAAGGATGAAGCTCATGATCTGCCCCCACAAGGAAACGCTCTGGCAGAAACTCCGTAGCTCTTGGCCATACTCTGGGGTTAAGATGGAGTGCCTGATGAAGCACGTTCGCACCAACGTAATCCATGGGCTGGCTCTCGCCTCGGAGGTCCGTGATGGTGACACCAGACTGTCTATCCCTCAGTGTTCCGGCCGGCACGTAAAGTCGCAATGTCTCTTTGATCACTGCAGTTGTAACCTTGCAATCATTGAGAAGACTGGGATTCTTCTTGAGTATGCCAGCCATTTCGCTATGCTGAGGGCCGAAAACCTCGTCCAATTCTTCTCGTAACTTTTGGAGCCATTGAGGATTTTTCGACAACGCGTGATAAACGTAGACAAGAGTAGATGCAGTTGTATCGGTACCTGCAAGGAGGAAGACCCGAATTTGCCATGTAGCGTACTCCGCAAATGCCGGGTCTAGCGTGTCATTTTGCAGAAAGCGTGCACCGCGTTTATCCTCTGAATATGCTTTGAGCGCTAAGGCAACCACTGATTTTGATGTTGTGGACTTTTTAAACGAGCCTTCTAGGGCTTCTGTCTTTGCTTCCTGGAAATGTTTCTCCAATTCACGACGAATGTATGAATTCATGAGGCGGCTGTTATAGGCTTGAACCAGTGGCCGTAAGGGGTTCAACAGCACACGAGGGTCCCAGAATGAGTGCCAGTCCATGATACGCCTAAGTGCAGTGATGAGGATATGAGGTGATCTTTGGTAGTTGGAGTCGTCGTCCCTGTCTAGTGAGCAAAAGGACTTATGAAGCAGAGAGTTTGGATAGCACCTACAGCGTGACCTTGAGAATGACCTCCGTGGTGAGTTGAGTCGTGAATTCATCAAGTGAAAAGATCCCTTTCCCAATCATGGCCACCAATTTCTCCCTGAAGACCCGGACTGAGTCGATAATATAAGGAACGTTTCCTGCCATAGCTCCAGTGCTAAACCCTGGATTGAAAACCGATCTCCAGTATTTCCACTCTTCACCATTCATTGTCACAAGATCGGGACCACCAGAGATTGGCCTCATTGCTTCTGAAATTATGGCAGGCTTTGGCAAATTGTACTTATTGCATACCTGGTTGCAAATCTCTGGACCAAATACGACTAGCTGGGGGGGGTACATGGGCCAGTAATCCATGAGAAAGACCTCGCGGTCGGCGAATTCATTTTGTGCAAGATCTCGCAAAGCGAACGCAACAGCTGCATCGGGAGGGATACCGTTGATGTAGTTTTGGAGGACAAGGAGATGGCCAGTAACCCAGTTCCATTTCGGCATTGGCTGCGAGATTGCTGTCAGTGCATGATTACTTCGGCATACGACGTTCTCTCAGAGCTTACCACGCCTCGTTTCCTGAGCTCATTGATCTTGCAACGATGGTTATACGTTGCTCGCACAAAATATGCGGTAACAGTGCAGAGCAAAGCTCCGACCGCCGACGAGATGGTGATCCACGCCATTACCGATACAGAGCAAAGGCGGACAAACAGTAAGTTGAGGATGGAGGAGATGCAATGCAGGTACAGAAAAGAAGAGAATGGATGAACAAAGTACGTTTCCCAACCTGAACACGGGAGGCTGACGCAACTGACGAAAACAAGGTGAGAACTAACTTCCCTGAAGTTAGTGCGTGTCACACTGCATGGAACGGCCGCCCGAATTATCCGTGGCTGGGAGAGCGCTTCTCTTGGGATGTGCGAAGGCAACAGGGATGTAAAAGACCCACACGGTCAGCCCGCAGCACAGCCAGTTGCTTGCCAGGGATATCCATCGAAACAGTTGAAAAATTGCTTGACATAACTCCAATGCAGCGACACATAAAACCTAGTCTACTTTATTCAAGTTTTGACTTTTATCTGGTTTCTCTTTTTATTTGACATGGCAAAGGACATGCGAATGCCATTTGTTGGCTCCCTCTGGCGGACAGATACACGGCTCGGCCTGCCCAACCCTGCCCAGGAGTCTCGAACCAACACAAGCGGGGCTGAAAGCATCACGAGGGGGCCAGCAAATTCCTCTCAGCTTCGTGAGAGGCTTTTGAAGGACGGTCAAAATATGATCTGTCCTGCTCGCTTCTGTTCTTTCCCTTGACTCTTTCGCACGCATGCGAATTGTAGCGATGATACCGAATGAGAGGTGATAACTACGCAATCACGCGGGTCATTCACGAGTGTAGAGATTATCTGTGAAGAGACTGAAATGTTGCAAGTTCCTGGAGCGTGAGATTGCCGATACAATGATTCAAGTAACTCAAACCTCGTTCAGTTTACGAATACTGGAGTCTTCCTATTTCATATTGTAATTTGACGGCGCGTAAAGTAGAAGTTTCGGTACAGGGTAGGTGAAACCATGGTGCTGCTCTAGTGGGCCACAGGAAAGCTCCACAGCAGTTGCTCGGCGGCTACGTAACGTCTATCCATGCAACTCTAGTGAATTTTCATTTCCTTTTTGTATTATTGAATTGGAGCTTGGGCAATATTCTTTGAGATTTTTCAACGATTGGAATCATGGAGCCTGAGCGTTCGTCAACGTGTTCATTTTTGGGCCGGCCCACAGTGGATGCGATGGAGAGAAATGCTTTCGCGGCTTGGGGACAATTCATAGTAAATGATGCTACGTAAGAAAAGCAGAGAATGCAGAAAATCCTACTAGGACAACAGTCAAGATATGTCGGAAGGAAGAAAAATCGTATTCATGTAAAGTAAGTAATCGTGATAACCAGGACCTTCTTCGAATCTACAGGCTCGTAGTCCAAAATCCGTAGCGTTCTCTTATGCGGATGCCACGACTATCTTAGCTTCCGTGAGTCCCTCAGACTTAGCTGACACAGTAATTTCGCCCGTTTCCCCTTCGTAGCTGCGAACGATAGCCAGAGCCAAGCCACTGAATGCTTCTCGTGTGAGAGATGGGAATGGAGTCAAGTCACTCGGCTTTCCATTGTCCGTGGACACGATCTCACCAGGGCCATCAATGGAGAATGTAATACTGTTGCTCGCTTCTGGTACCACTTTCCCATCCTCATCCACGACAGCGACCGTGATGAATGACAGATCTGCGCCGTCCGCGGAGATACTGCTGCGGTCGGCAGTAATGTTCAAAGCAGACGCGGCGCCGATGGTTTTCTTGCTTGCTGCTGCCCACAAAGAGCCATCTTTGTACGTCTCGACGCGGATTTCTCCCGGGGAGTAGGTGATATTGTCCCATCGAAAACGATAGGTAAGGGGCTCCTTGGTCACCTTGCCGGCTGATTTACCATTCACAAATAGCTCTGCTTCATCGGCGGAGGAGAAAACGTGCACTGGGGTGACTTTGCCGACACGGTCTTCTCCAAAGCTCCAATGAGGGAGGATGTGAGCAAATTTGAGTTCCGGTCGCCACCGAGACTGGTACAAGAAGAATCTATCCTTCTTGAAACCCGCAAGATCGATGATGCCAAAGTAAGAGCTGCGTGCTCCCTCCTCGTTGTCGAAAGGCGTGGGCTCACCGATATAGTCGTGTCCTGTCCATACAAACTCGCCCGCTACAAAAGGATGACGGTCTTGTTGTCGGAAGACATAATCTGGGCTCGCTGCCCAGGATGGCGCGTACAAATCATAGGCGCTGACCTCAAGAGAAGAGGTATTCGCGCCTCTACCTTCCGCGACGATGGTACTGATGTTGCCTGTCACGGGGAAGATGTAGGTTCCACGAGTGCTAAGCGTAGATGCACTTTCGCTTGTCCAGATCAGGCTATCGGGGTAGCGGTTACGGAACGCTGGAAACGTGGGGTTATTGCCTCCACGGCCTTCACCTTGGTAGTTTAGGCTTTTGAGGTCGACAAGATCCACGAGTCCATCGCCAGGTTGGCCGTTGTTAAGGCCTGAAGTGACTGGTCTTGTCCCGTCTTCTTCATAGACAATGTCGTACAGTATTTTGCCAGTCGCTGCACCGGCAGCCGATCGCTGCTCGGGAATTTCGTTTCCGATGCTCCAGGATATCACAGATGGATGATTAAAGTCTCGTCGAATGAAAGCGCGCAGGTCCGGCTCATGCCAGTCTGGGAAGATCAGATGGAAGTCGTTGACAGTCTTTCTCTGGTTCCACACATCAAAGATTTCATCCATGACGAGGAATCCAAAGGAGTCTGCCAAGTCTAAGAGTTCTGGAGCAGGCGGGTTATGTGAGGTGCGCAGCGAGTTGCATCCTAACTCCAGCAGGCCCTCAAACTGTCGCTCAGCAGCTCTCAAGTTGAAGGCAGCACCTAGGCTTCCAAGATCATGATGATTGTTGACTCCATAGGTGCGTACTTCCTTGCCATTCACTATGATGCCTCGATCTGCATCGTAAGAAACAGAGCGGACGCCAAAAGTGGTTTCATATTGGTCAATGACAGTGCCGTCTTCTGCAGAGAGAGTCGTCACAGCCACATAGAGATTCGGCGTCTGGTCTGGTGGTGGGCCCCAGAGTAAAGGGTTCTTGATGGTCAAAGTTGTCTTAGTGGCTTCTTTTCCTCCTGATGGGACAGCGACAGGTTGTTTTTCGGACTTGGCTGCAACGGCGCCTCCCTTAAGTTTTAATTCAGATTCGACAAAGACTTTTTGATCGTCTTTGCCGTTGTTTTCGACGTTTACGACAAGTTCGACGGTAGCCTCATCAGCTGACACAGACGGTGTGGTGATGTGCGTACCATACTGGGCCACATGAATGGGGTTGACCTTGACCAACCAGACATTGCGGTATATACCAGCCCCCGGGTACCATCGTGAGGAATCGACAGCATTTTCGAGACGAATAGCCAATTGATTAGCCTCGCCTACTTTGATGTACGATGTCAGATCGAGACGATATGATGCATATCCGAACGGCCAGCCACCGATCAAAACACCGTTTAACCACACGGCCGAGTATGCCATGGCGCCGTCAATATCGAGGAACACCGACTTGCTAACGTCGGCATCCGAGAAGGTAAGCTCCCTACGATACCACCCAACACCGTTGATTGGCAGACGTCCCATACCACCGCTGATGCCAGGGGCGTTGAAGGGTCCCTTGATGGCCCAGTCATGGGGCAAATTCACTGATTCCCAGCTTTCATCGTTGAATGACTGCTGTGTGTAGCTGACGTTTTGACCAGGCGATGGTCCATCGGGACGGTCATACTTGGTCCCATTGATGATGAAGTCATTGGCTGTTGGCAAGATCCAAGGCCGGAGGGTTGTATTGTAAACGAGGCCATCAGGATCACTGGTAAAGCGGGAAAACTTCCAATCCTTATTGATACTGATGCGTTCTCGGCCGGCAGCTGGTGTCGACCTTTGGTAGGCAGTGTCTGGAGAAGGAGCTGCACTACCGAGTAGGCTAAAGAAGCCTAGGCTCAAGAAACCCTGAAACCCTGTCAGCTTCATGGCTTCTGACACGAGTATTGTGATAAAGTTGCAAGTGACCTTGTCATTCCGTGTTGGGGACCACGGGTTTCTTGGTACTCTTATTGATTTCCGAAGGACCTTCACGCATGTCCGATTCTACAACTATTAGCTTTCGGCACAAAGCGGAGGTGATGGGATGGATCGACAATGGCCTGTTCGCTCGGAAAGCAACATCCAGAGTTGCATCGTCTGTTACTGTACGAAGGCGAGCGGGGTTCTGTGGGGAAACAGAGCGCTCGAACCTTGGAAGGTGCTGAATAGTGCCGATCTTGTACGATAATAATGCAACTATAATGAGGGGAAGCCAGGAAGTGACGGATGGTGACAAAGGATCAATGACTGCGTAATTGTGAAATGTGCCGGGGAGGGAGTCATGATTGATCTTCGGCCCGTCTCGGTCCGGGTCATTTTACGACGCTACTCCAATTGAATCATGCGCTCCAATGGAATGGGGAACAGAGAAATGGAATGCTTGTGTCCAATGAAATTGTAGAACACAAACTAGTGGGAGCGCGTGATCAGTCGATGTAAATACTCGACAAAATGGACAACTCAGGTTGGTGTCTCATACATTGTTGGGGGGGGATCTTTGGACTACAAGGAGGACTATAAGTTGTAAAGCCAAACAATTAATATAAGGCCCTGGTATTGCTAGCATATCTGGACTCAGTGCGATGGAACGTCTCTCACGAGCCACAGCATTTTGCTTGATATGTTACGTCAATTGCATTTACGTTGCTTCCTCTTCTGCTTTGGAGAAAGTCCGTGCCAATGAAGGAAGAGGTCATTGCCGTGGTAAAAAGCCTAGACTTCTTTACGAAAAGCGATATATAGGCTGTTATAAATCGTCTGCCACGTTTTCTTTTTTATTCGTGTCGCAACATGGGTCAACAGCTATGGTTTCTCGCCATGTGTTTCCCACCAGACTCATGCAGTCCGTGCTACATCTTGTCCCTCTATTCGCGTCTTCACCGCCAAGGAAGCGGGGGCTGACTATAGCAATGCACAGTTACTTCGAGCGATTGTGGACTAGAAGGCTTCAAATAACACATCTTTCTGTCGTTTATCTAATCTCTTAGTAGGAAAAAATTAACGCGTTCTGCAATGTCACAGTTTTCGTTTCTCCTTTCCTTTATTTCATATTTCTTTTCGAGGTAGATTTGGCACTGCACAAAGGGTCAACGTAGGCTTCGCACAGAAAACCACAGCAGCCATCACAGCAAGCGGTATGATCGATCACAGTACTGGAGTTAACAAAGCTTTAACACAATGACCTTTATTTTGGATCTTTTACTGATTGTCTGGGTCATGATATAAAAGGACTGAAATCTTGATAGCTAGGTGTAGTAGATAGACCATAAATGAGCCTAAGCTGAGCCCATCGTTGCTGATAAATGTATTATATAAAGACGAACTGAATACTTCTTTAATTAACTTCAAGTACAGAGTAATAATTGACCGATCGTAAAGCTTTTGTGGAGCAGGATAAGACCCCTCAAGTCTTGTGTTCGGCTACGTCGTGGTGTCCCCGCAAGGCTGACGGCAAGGCGACCCAGCTGAACTGAATCTGGGCTGGCGGCGTGACCGATCTTGACTGGGCTGATTCCATGGCAAGAAAACAGAAGGTTCTTCAGTAATTTGCGCGAATTTTCGCAGCCTAGATCCTATCATTACAGCGCTGGTATCTAATTTATTCTGGATTGCTTTCGAACCCTGCTCGTTAGAAAACCGACAGTGCCCCTTCTATCCACGAATGTAGAGCAATTCTCCTGCGAAATTCTATTCTGCTATCCTTATATTGTCAAACCTCTCTTACAACAATGAGGCTTGCAACTGTTCTTCAAATCTTAGTATTGGGCGCCGTGGCTGCTGTCATCCCCGCTCCTCAGGGTCTGTTTGCCGTCAGTTGGGAGGAGCTTGAATTGGTTGATGCAAATCGCCTGGATCCTTACAACCCAAGTCATGCACGCCGAATAATGATCTCTCATTTTACACCGGTGACTAAATGCAAGGAAATTTGCAAAATCCCCTACATGCCTTTTGAGGTTGCGCGTGTTGAGGATGATATCCTAGGTGAATACCTGCGGGACATTGGATGGCAAGATGGCCTCCTCGAGAACTTGGAAATCGAAACTTGTTGCCAAGCCGACAGTTCAGCGCCAACCTCGAAAAGGTTCCCGACAGTGTTGCTGGACACAGGCTTAAACACAACTCGATACTTCTACACCGCCACAGCACAACATCTTGCCAGTGCGGGTTATAACGTAATCCTCATGGATCACCCATACGAAACGGATGTTGTCCTCTTCCCCAATGGGGAGATTATCTTTGGTGGTAGAGTGGACACGACGAACTTGACATCGATTGAGTTTGGGGTCGAAGTACGCAGCCAAGATGTCTCGTTCATTCTGGGAACCTTTGGAGTCAAGAAGACTGTCTATGTCGGGCACTCCTTCGGTGGTGCAGCAGCTGCATCCTCAATGATGCAAGATTCACGCATCGCAGGCGGAGTCAATCTGGACGGCGCGCTTTGGGGTCCCGTGCAAGACTTGGGAGTGTCTCGTCCGTTCTTGACATTCGGATCAAGCGGTCATAACAGCAGTACTGAAGATAGTTGGGCCCGCTTCTTCAATGCCACGGAGACGTATTTTCCGGCTACTTGGCAGAAGGAGCTGAATATTAGGGACACCGTCCATGGGAGCTTCTGCGACTTCCCCCTTGCTGGCAAGGCTACTGGTCTGAATGAGAACGAACTGCTCCTTGACTTTTTCTTTGGGAGGATCGACGCGGATAGAATGATCAGAATTCTTGTAGCGTATCTGGATGCTTTCATTCGGTTCACTTTGAGATGCGGGAAAGAAGGGTTGCTGGCTGGGGAAAATGAAGATTATCCAGAAGTCTCATTTCTACAATGAGCTATGTCTAGGATATCTTGATGTCGAGAGAACGAGCGGGAACCCTGAGGATAAACATTGAAAGCTAGTTCATTGAGTATTTGCGCCAAATCGATGTCTTCTTTGCTTCAACACTCTATACGCAGGCAGCCCGAGATACAGCTGAAGCTTGCAGCAGCGTCCAGCCCCAGTGTTCTCTCAGCAAGGCGTGACGCGGTATCTGCACGTGACCAAAAACGTTGGCTGCAAGGAACATACCGTCCTTGTTTTGCCGATCTCATTGTGTAGGAATGACTCCAATCCAGGATACATTTGCAAAACATTACTATGGAAGTCTTGGTAGAGCCAAGACCACCAGTGCATGATTCACAGATGCAGATATCATAGAATCTCCAAGTCGTGAAGAAAAGATGTTGTAATCTTACCCTTAAGTGTTTGTCACTCTTCTTAGGCACTAACTTAGCCAGCTCGAAACTCGTGCCTTGCAAATCCTTCTATGAATGCTGATGCTCAAACTATCTATAATGTTGATTACCAACCTTGAATGCCGTCAACCCGAACAACCTTTCCAACAGCGTGGTCATGCTCTCCATCTACTACCGCCTTGACGAGACGGCCACCCACTGAAGGGTCCAAAGCTCCCAACTATACGACCGTTAGTGAGATCAAAGATAGATGCTCATGGGAACTAGCAGCCTACCTTTTTCAAGACTTCGGCGCCGGCCCCACCAAGACCTGTGGCAAGAAACCCCGGTGAAATAGCCCACACCTTGACACCGTCATTCAAAAGAATGCGGTGCCACTCGCGCACCAACATGTTAAAACCTGTTTTTGAGGTGCGATAACAGGTATATGAAGGCGCAGTGGCCGGCTTGGGCCAACCTTTAGGAGGGCTTGCATTGATTCGTGCAACGTTTGCAACATCAAAGCGCTCGGTGTCACTAATTGAAGATGTGCCGCTCGTAATGAAGAGGATTTTTGGTTCCGTAGATTTGAGTAGCAAGGGAACTGCTAGTGTAGTTAGGATATGCGTGCCAGTCACATTGGTATCCCATGAGGCAGCGAAGGCTTCGCGAGTCGTCATCTTGCCCTGGGCAATCATGGAATCAAGTGATGCACCGCCATTATTGATGAGAATATCCAGGCGTCCGAACTTCTCCTCCAAACTTCGCACTGCGGCGTCAAGCGAGCTGTCAGAAGTGAGATCCGCCTGTACGGTGCTAAAGGTTGAAGCTGTGCCGGGGACCTCCTCTTTGACATTGGTAATGGCATCCTCGCCTTTAGTAATAGACCGACACCCAATGACTATTTCATAAGCGGTTGTTGAAGCAGCAAGTGCTTTCACAATCTCTAAGCCGAGGCCGGTGTTACCTGCACGGAGCATGAGCCAATGAAATGATCAGTCAGCACTCAATGATGCCAATTATACTCACCACCAGTGACGAAAACAATCTTTTTATTAAATGACATCTTGTTCTTAAGGGATGTTGATTGCTTGGAGGCTGTTTTGAAGTCAAGTCTTGGTGAGTGTCGTGAATGCTGATCGGACTAGCTTGAACTCGGATGCAGACCGAGGTGTCGAGTCCATGGCTAGATGAGCTCTATATATAAAGATTATAATAATTCCCAGGCATCCTTCTATTCCTCCCGAAATGTTAAAAGGCTCTTTTGTTTCTCCTAAAATCCGCGGCATTGGCGACTGAGATAGAGAACGGTGTTCGGGACTAAAAACTCCTCCGGCCCGCCGAATGAGGATACGGGCTTTACGGATATTAGAGCGTGAGTATCCCCCGTAAGCGTATATCACCAGCCGAAAAAGGCAAGGACGTGGGCTTGAGTCAGGTGTGGAACACACACTAACGTTAGTCTGGACCAGATCTAAAATGCCAGCGGCGGCGTTAGCACCAAAACACCTCCGTGCCGTGTACAACACTCGAAGAACCATAACTTGCGTTGGGGAGTACTGGCGGAGCGGTGTTCCAATTTGATTCCTCCCAGTTCTACTTGCCTGTAGCAGCAGGATCGTGCCTTCGAGCACGCTTATGATTGGACCCTTCATTGGACTTTTCACCATGTCACAACAGTCCAGCTCAGGGATCCCCACCCGAACTCGCATGCTCACACCATACGGACAGGCCTGCATAGGCTGTTCGAAGGCCAAATGCAAGTGTGTACGCCCCCCGGACTCGCCCGATACTCCTTGTCAAAGATGCCAGCGTCTAGCCAGACCTTGTCAGGCTTTGCCAAATCCCCGCAAGCGAGGCGGAGGTCGGCCGCCAAACAGATCCGCCAAGATTGAAGAAAGGCTGGAGGACCTCATCAGTCTGATCAATTCACATTCTCGGTCGGATGGCTCTAGTGGAGACTTGGAAGAAGTGGATAATTCACAGCTCGCGTAAGTCGACGTGATCACGATCTGCCTTCGCTCATTCCAACCCCAGGCCAATTGTAGCTGGAGGTCAGGGTTCATAGTTTTGGGTTCAAATGTCATCCTTGAATTGAACGCCTTGCGTTGCAAAGCCTGTTGATTGAGTCTATGCTAACTGTCTTATCGCAAGGCCTTCGCTCCGTCCACGATCACTGCCCCGTCCCGAAGAAAATAGATCCTTGATTTCACCTGCTAGTCTCCTAGCAGCCTCGAAAGCACCATACGAACCAGCCGCGATCGACGCGTTATCTCGCGATATAGAAGGCGCAGACCCAGCCAAGGCAGAAGAACGTCTGCAGCTGTTCCGAACCACCTACCTTCCCATTTTCCCACTCGCAGTCATTCCACCGCAGACTACGTGCGCCCTACCTCTGCCGATAATGTGCGCAAATCGATGTGAATGGCTGACCAGACCCTAGGGCGGCACATCTGCGACGAGAGAAGCCATTCTTCTGGCTCGCAATACAATCCGTATGCAGTAAACCTAACTCTCAGCGAATGATACTTGAGGAAGGTTTCCGTCGAGTTTTCGCCGAGACTGTGTTGGTTCGTTTCGAGCGCAGTTTGGATCTGCTCCTGGGGCTGATTGTATATTCGACCTGGGGATTTTCCGCAAGCCACTCCAATCAAATGTTTCAGATGGGTGCTGCTATGGTAACATCCTTTGTGGAGGACCTGCTCCTCAACAAGCCTCCGGGTACGGAACCAGTCAGTATCAGAACGGTCGCATATGGTCCCAATGCTTCCGCAGAATCCAGGACCTCTGAGCATGGATCTTCGCAGTTGCCCCAGAAAGTTCGTACAAATGAGGAGAGAAGAATTATTATGGCTGCTTCCTGTCTTTGCTCGAGGTAAGCATATGCCACTACAAGCATAAATCGATCAATCGGTTGCGTCCAAAATAGCGGTCTGTCCTAATCCAAGAATCTAGCACTTTTCACAAACTCGGCACGCCACCAATGCGATGGACACCACATATGAACGAATGTCTACGGCATTTAGAGACAAATCCTGAAGGGGAAAGTGATGAGGTCCTGGTGGCGTTGACAAAATTTCACAGGCTGCTTGACGACATTTTCACTGCTTCCAATTGGGGATCCGAAGCTGCAAGTTATTCTGATCAACAACAACACAGAACAATACCTACTCCTGCCATCAAAGTTCTGAAACAGTCGTTTGAAGAGATATGCGGACAAGTCAGTCCCAGATTGCTAGAAAACGGCAAGTCTCCCTACGCATCACCGGGTTGGAAAACATGAACGGCATTTCCGGGGTCCCGTACTTGCTGACGATAGGCATTTGATAGGAATCGTGAAATCCTGGCTTTTTTTGTCAAACACCTTAATTCATGACTTGGCATTGCAACACCAGTCTCCATTACCGAGCTCGCGTTTGAGCTTTACTCGAGCAGAAAGCCTTTACTCTTGTCTTTATGCGATCAACTGCTTCTTTGACAATTTCTTTTCTTTCGAACCTCAGGAGTGCCGCGGCTTGTACATACATTACTGGCTTCAGTTTCTGCGTTGTACTCGCATCATCTACCGTCTACTTCTTTCGGACGATCCGGCTTGGGATGTGGCCATTGTACAAGAGAGCGTTGATTTGATGGCAACTCTTCAGCGCGCTGCCGATATCTGCAAAGCAGTAGCGGCACTTAAGAGCTGTGAAACAGACGAGAACGATCAACACTGTGTGTTAGCTTCAAACCTACTTAGTCTTCAAGCCATATGGACGACAGCACTTGAGAATGCTAGGTCATCGCCTTCAACTGTCACGACTACATTGACCAACGCGACCACAGCCGACACAACGGAAAGTACCATCAGCGACAGTGCTAATCATGCAGTTCACGGTAATGAGAATATCAGGGCATGCGAAGTCGCACCTCAGATTGTTCCTGATAATGTGCTTTCGTTGGATTTATTTGATGATGTGTGGATGCGAGATGTTGTGTTAGGAACTCCGCTTTTCTAGGCAAGAAACATGATTGCATCTTACATGCTAAACCACGAAGCAAGATTAGCATGAACCTCTGCTTAACTGGGTCTTATTCATTGAAGAGTGTATCCTTACACTATATGTCACGGTGGTGTCATTGATGTTGGCCACCGTTTCCAATGCGCTCGTTCTCCAGAGCCTAGACATCAGCTGCTATTTCTTTCAACCAAGGTAGAGCAGAGCTTCCATCTCCTGTCATGGTCGCCATAACTCCTGTCTAGAGGCTGTGGGTTTGCTGAGGACACGATGAAATATAAAGACATGGTTCGTCTGTCTGCGATCTCAGCCTTCATAATCGATTTAGGCATCGCCAAATGCTTTGTCTGGTTACATCGGCCGAGATGACGCTTCAGCCGCCCTTGTATTGGTTCTGATTGCAGGAAGAAAGTTGACCCATCATCCTTGAAGCTCAAGACAAGAAAACTTCGATTCAGAAACAGGCGCGTGGGTAATGTCCATTATATGCGTTTTAATGTTTTATTTGTGTAATTACAGCCTCTTCATCTGTGCTACGCTCGTCAATGGATAAGTATCGAGAACTACTGCTGCGCCTCGGCCTCATAAATCCTATAATTCGAGACCAAAGAAATTTTATATCCGGACAATGAACGCTGGTTCGCATGACTTGTGCTGAAACTGCTGCAAGAATGTACCAACTTTCATGGTGTGTTGAGGTCAGCTGCTCGTCTTTCAGGCCGCATTGATGTCTTTATAGAACTACTAAAACGTTGAATGCTAACAACCATCCGCCCCAGTACACCTAGAGGTGGGCTTCCCGTGTTGCGTAAATAGCGCTTGTAGACTGCACTCATCTGGGGTAGGTTGGCGCATATGACACTGTGTCTCTATCGTGCTGTGGAGACTAGGCTTAGTCGTAACCATGAAATGTTACGTAGGGAAGTCTTACCTCCATAATATGTTCCAACCCCAGGCAATGCTAAAATCAGGTGGGTTGACGAGAGCAATAATAGCAACTAGGCGGTAGATGCTAATTCCAACAACGCTTTTCGAGGGACAGTTCGGGTCAGCAAGGTGCCCTAGTCGCGTCAAAAGAGGCGCATGGCTTACAATTTAGCTGTCGCCATTACAAAACTAAGGCCAATCTTTCGACGAATAGCCATCGTTCTCAATGGAGCGAGAATAAAGAAAGGCATCGATAGGATAATGCAGTCTGTAAGCACGTTGGTGGTAGCGGTTGCAATGTAGATGCGTGCCGTGAGTGGGCACCCGCTGAGCAAACTTTCACATCCCACACTCGTTCCAATGATATTCAGGATACCGGAGGCGGCAACAATGCATATAGTTGTCCAGACAACAATCCTGAAGCGTATCCCAGTTGTGAAGCGCAGGAAGAACATCAAAACAGATGCCTTAACGGCTACCGTAGAAAGATGATAAAAAGGCACTTTGATCCACGTTGTGTACTATTCATCGTTAGTAGCTCATATCTCCTCTACCACAGCGTCTTGTATCAGTCAACCTGTTAGACTGCTTACATATAGGCATCTGCCTAGCTCCTGCATCGTGATTTCATCCATGGAGGCGCCGGACCCAAGCCAACCAGCTATGAGGCGAACGTCAATTATCAAAAGGACCCAGCAGAGAGCCTTGAATTTTTGCATACATGCCCCAGTCCAAGCTCCTTGGACAGTGCTAAAAATCTGTTGCCAACATGGCGAACGGTCAGTAGGGGAGCCTCGAAAATAAGCTTCCTGTAAGCGTACAAGTGTGACGACCATTAAAGCTCAAGGGCCATTAGCAACAAACGAGCGACAAGAAGAGGGAACCCATACTGTCGTCTATTTTCCATCTCCGCGTCACCCTGGCGACGTGAAGTCGGAGCGACCCAATTAAGATTCCAAGCGAGGCGAGGGTAATGTTACTTGCAGCAATAGCAAGACTGTGACCAGTGGAAAAAGGGAAAGCCACTTCATTCAGGGTTTGTTGCAGTGGGAAAAGGATAGAATTATCGGGTGTACTGGGGAAGACACACTAAACGGCTGATAGTTCAATTTTTCGGATCAGTTCAGGCATACCGACAGGAATGCTGTGACCCATAACTTATACGGCGGAAGTGTATTAAGGCCAATTTTGCGCCTGAAATATTAGCAGCTCAAGTAAGGTGTGGCGCTTAGGTGCAGTTCAACACACAGCAGAACGTTCATTTGCCGACACACTCGCATCACAGGCGCATCTTCAGTGTTTCGTGACAGATTAACACAGTGGGGGTGCCTTATCCACACCTATGCTCGGAGTCTCTCCGGTCATGTGTAACCAGGTACCTGGCACAGTGAAGCATATTGGGCAGCTACTGTATCTGATGAGCAAAATACACAATGATCTCCCGTCTATCAAATGGTTACGTGCTACAGTCTACGTCTAGGCTACTAGATTGTTTTCCCAGCCAACAACTTTTCCAAGAAACCCTTCTCTAGATAACAAAGCTTTCTAGCGTTCTGATTAATGACGGGTGGCCTTGCTATGCCATAGCCTCTGCGTAGCTAACAAAGCTCCAAGTGATCCTCAAGTCTACAACGTAGTGCAGACTCATCAGCGCGTTTATCATCACGCAGGCATCATACAACCTCCAAGTAGTAGACTGATGCTTGCTAGTGCCGTCGACCCTAGCCCGCGGAGCTGATTTTGGTTTCCGGCTAGAGTGAAAGCCACGAGTAATAATGCCACTGCTTGCGGATCGCAATATGTGCGATTGGCTACTCTGACAGATAAAGTTTCAGGCGTTTTACTCACTGAACTTTATTTACCAGAGCTGCCGCGCTAATGATGTTCTTCAGAATGGTACTGGTCAGGCTCTGGCTCAAGGTTCTACGCCAAACCGGGGGCGTATTGCGATCGGCCGCCTAGCTCCAACGGCCCCCGCGTGCTGGTCAGCAGCATGGAAAGGGGGGGGTTGAGATGATAAACCTTGGCGGCATCCTTCAGTATTCAAATTGAAATGACGCCACATCATTGAACTACCCTGGACGAAGAGCAGGTTCGAAGTAATTGTTGGAGGAACTCTACAATTCATTAAGGCAACCAGATAGGTAGGGTAGGGTAGGGTTTTGGACGTAATGGTCTTTGGGATACATCTAATTTCAACCTAGCTTTTGATTAATTCTTCAATAACCTGATTTAGAGGTATTTGGAGACCTTGGTGCTTCTCGAAAAGGCCGATTTTCTGTGTCCATCCAAAGACGACGTGTCGATAGCCGTCGGATCTTGCTGGAACCAAAAGTTGCGGTTTGTTGGTGGTTGCAAAAGACCACGCGATCATTTCACATGGGGAACTGCACGTGATTTGCAAATATTCACAATAAATAAATGCGCGAGGGTTCGATAGACCATATTTATGAGCCCAAAAGAGTACATGAACAAACTTCTAGTACGGATGATGGCCGGAGATATAGTGGATGATAAAAGCTCGTTTGCATAACAGCTCGCGCTTCCAACTGAAATTATGTACAATGCGACGTCTTTCCTCAGCTATGTTCAATTATCGTGCAAGGTTGTAATTGTTCCAAGTCGACGAGAGGTAATTCTGCTGATTTAGGAGCTTTGAATCATGTCGCAGCGTTCGTGGACCGAAGCCAGTAGAAAAGACGAAGAAGTGGGCACAAATGCGGCATGCTGAGAGTCCTTCATCAAATTGTTTAATTCATAGCGCTGTAATGGTAACCCCATTCGCAAACACAAACGATTAGAAGCAGCCAAAGCTTAGATCAGCATGGCCTCATCAGCAGCTATCTTGAATATCGGTATGAAAAGGACGAGCTATATCTCGACTGGCGTCTAGAAGCAGGCCTTTGACAAAGTTGTGTGCCACCACAAGGTCTATTTAGGAGCAAACGATGCAAAGTCCTACTACATTACATGTGAAAGCAACGGTCTTTGTGATTCCTGACTTATCTGAGGCCAAGTATTAGCACACTTTACCACAGATTCGAGGTGGCCGAGGAGGAAATACCGACCTTATCAATCCCAGGAATTAGATCGTGTAGTAATAAGCATCTCTCCTAGAAAAATAGGATAAAAACTTATCATTGTTACTGTGTTGAGCGTCTTCGAGTTCGTTGTTATATACACATGTCGGCCGCCTTTTATATAGTCTCTGCTACAAATAATGTATATCACTGGAATAGATATCATTATTTTTGAACTATATGAAATTGCCTAGCTGTTTCCTACTACTATAGGGGCTTAGGAATTGGCTTTACTGAGGATGAGGTCCTATAACTATAGATCTAATAACTAGAAATCTACCCCATCACCCCGGCATACTTGTAAGTCAACGTAGGCGTCTAATTTTCTGTTCGGTTGATACAGCAGTTTCCCCCCTGGATTATTATTAGACTTTCCGGGTTACATCCCTCCAGAGTCTAGAATTCGGTTCCAATCACCTTGTTATATACTGTGGGTAGAATGTCAATAAATTAGAATGCCGGTCGTGCGTTTTGGCCGCTAGAAACTCTCTAATGTTGTATCTCCTATTGCTGAGATTTTTGGCCTTACGATGCGGAGGAATTCTTCAATGTTTTCGAGGAAAAGCGCGGGCTGTTCCAGTGCCGCAAAATGCCCCCCCTAGCGACGATAGCATGTTAGAAATGCCTGGCATAGGATGGATGTCGGCTTGAGTCGAGCTCACCTTATCATTTCTTCTGTAATATACCAAATTGGGAAAGATCTTCTTTGCCCACAGCTCTGGCACCATAATAATCTCCGAAGGGAATACTGAATAGCCGAACGGCTTCTTGTTTGAAGTGGGGATCGAGGACAAAAGACCGTTCCAATTTCCAGATGCAACAATGCCGCGGTAAGGATATATGCTTCTCGAGATTGTATCTGTGAACCAGTAGAAGCTCACTAGGGTCAGCATAGTGTCAAGTGAGAGGGGATACCGGCGATCTGGCCACTCGATGAGTTTTTCGCCGATCCTGCCATGCAAATGTCAATTGTAGCCCCTGCCGGGACTGAAGCAGAGCCTTGGTCCTTCGCATCGTGATTGCACATACCAGGTAAGCATCGCCAAAGGGTTCGATGAAAGCATCAAGCCAACGGTAGATGGCCGCTGACCATGTTTGAAGATGTAAGCGGATCCTGTGGAAGCGAAGACTTTCATTCGCTCGACATGCTCTTTTTCAGCTTGTGTGATATTATCCATGCTGAGAAAATCTTCAGGTGGTCCGGGGGCGAGCATATTAACTGTCATCAAAAAGTCAGCTAGCTGTATGCGTACTTGGGCGTGATGAGCATGTGTACCATGGAATGCCTTGACCTCTGGGGCAAGCACTGACAAGACACGGGCTACACCGCTGCCAACATCTCCACCTTGAACAACATACCCTTTGCCGAAGCCAAGATGTACCATGAGCTGGTTCATCAGTTGCGCCGCCTGCGTTATGGTGAGTTCCACGTCTATCGGACCTCCAGAGAGCCCGTAATGAGGCAGTGAAGGGACGATGACGTGATAAGGGAGTGTTTCTGGCGTGTACTTGTTCTTGAGAATGTCCAGCATGGGGAGGAATTCGAGAAACGATCCAGGCCAGCCATGTAACATGAGAAGCGGGAGAGCGTCCTTCCTTTTCGAGAAAAGTGCGGTGAAATGGATCGGAGTTGCGCCAGCCGTCTCATTCTCAATGATTACCATGAAGTTTGGGAAAGAGTTGATGAGCTTCTCTTGTTTGCGCCAGTCATGCTTCAACCAAGCTTTTTTCGCTCTCACAAGCCACTCGCGAGTTGTTCCGAACTGGCCATCGCCATTATTGGTGTACCATGTCTCCGGCCCAACTTTAGAGACGGAAAGAAGTGACTTGAACTCCCGGATCTGTTTATCAGCCACGCGGAGGGTGAAGGGTTTTACAGCGCTGCTCCCATAAGGCAGGGACCCGAAGGCAGTCCCGACTTGGAAAATCGCAAAGCTGACGAGCAAGATATTAGACCACATGGCCTTGTGGACGGGGTAGTAGCAATGTATAAAGTATTGTGTTGAGAGATAGGAGGTTGCACCATTGCTTGTTTACCCGTTTCGAGGCTTATTCCCCTTTAAGTACGTACCGACTCAACACTACCTAGTCTCGGCCACAAGCTCCGAGGTGTCCGTTGGGCCTGGAAAGGAAGACAGCCTGCAGGCACTATAGGGAGGATGGATGAATTATTCATTGTGGACGGAGGATTTACAAATCGGAAATTGGACTCGTCGTAAAAGGAAAAATCCATGGCAATCTACTGAATAGCATTGCCTCGAGCAGAGAGCGTGGCTTACAAATAATTGGGATTCAACCGGGGTCGAGATAATCGCGAAGGGATCGGACATCGGCCATTTAGACTCTCCGCCACTGAGTCGGAGAGTCGTTGAAGGACAGATACAAGGATGACCACGGTGCGCTCATTCAAACGGAGGTCAGCCCTCCTAAGCCGTCGATTCTGTTCATTTCTGCAGGGTTATGGGCTTGCCGGATACCTAGTCACAGGGCAGCCCGTTCAGGGGCCGGAGGCTTTCTTCTCGTTAGTATTATTACAACGGAGGCTTTTGGGACAGCAGATTATACCAGTACTTTGCTAGCTCAAAATGGCCAAGATGATCTTTATTTAGGGTGAGAAACTTTTACCAAAAGATCAAATATGGAATGGTTAATTGATCTAAAGTTCATGCTTCCATACTTTTATAGGCAAGTCGTAGTTCGAGTAATCAAGAAAATTGGAGTTCTGTTTGCCGACAAATACTTATTTGGCGTTCATTGTCTGGCACTCTCAATCGTCCAACCAGATTGGCTACTGAACGAGTAATCAAAAATTAAATCGCCCACTGTATAAAAGACACGGCCGGCAATTGGGCACGTATTGCTGATATTTATTTCGCGGAAACCAAGCACCAACAGAGTGGAAGATCGACTCGTCGTCGAAGACTATCGGGCGCTGCATCACAACTCTCAGTGCTGATATTGCCATGCCTCAGGCTCCTTTCGCTCTCGTGAGTAATCCAGTATAGCAAAGTTAGGCGGTTGGGCTGGTCAAGGCGGCGGCGTTCAGAGCGTGCGACAAGCATACGATTGTGCCTGAGAACTCGGCAAGGGCACCATCTCGAAGACGCCCCGATGCGGAATTGAAAGAATAGTCACTATAGAATTGACACACAAGGTCGGTTTTGGAGCTATAGTCAAGTGGTAGAGGCAGAAATTTTGGGATCATGAAGGTTGCCATACCTCTCTCTCATGTCGCGCCTTTTGTCGTCTGTCTACCTTTATTTGCACTTGAATGGCAACCTAGTTGTTGAGCTGACGATGCAATAGTGTTAAGGGTCGGGATCCCCTGAACAAGTGATCCGAAGAGGGACGCATCGCTTACATTTGGGCCTAGTTAGATCGTACTGGTAGTTTCTAGGTCAGGATCGATCATCTCTCGTGGGCATGACTTATGGCGAGGCTAACTCACTTTGGCACACCCTTCCCCACATGGGACGCACCCTCTTGATGTCTTGCCTGAGTTGAGCAGTGGAAGGGATGCTAACTCCGGTCGAATGATTTGGTATTCAATTAGAGGCGAGAGGATATAGGCTCAGGGGCTGCTGCGTCGTAGTTCAATTGATATGGTGCAGGATTCAGAAGGCTGCAGGGCAAAGTAGGTTTTGGAACTTTAAATTGACTCTAATGACTGCATCTAGTAGAATCGTACGCCGGACTACGCATGAGGCTATCCATTTCGATATATGCTCGATGCATGGGCAAATATGACAATGTATGTAATGCAGGCGACGTGTCATTCATTCAAAAGTATGTGGATAAACGCACAAGATGAATAGCGTCGACAACCTCAGTGTTGTCCTCCAAATCATAACTGTGAGGTTAAGGCGTCTTGTCGTGGTGTTTTGCGATCGAGCAAGCCTTGTGCTTGGTCGCTGAGGTTGACGAGGCTTTACCAGGATTAGCTGTCCGCTTCAACGACCATCTGAACCATCTGTCTGTCGATAAGATGCAGTACTTCCCCGTAGCCACATGGCTGCACACGGCCATTGCTTTCCAGTGCTTGCCTCAAAATGTTGATTCTGGACAAATGCCAAAATGAGCCTCGCTAGATGCAGCAGGTCCGACAAACACGAGCTACAGATATCTATAGCTTCGATCTCAAGATTCCATTTTACTGGTCGAGTCCATTCTTGCCAAATGTTTTTCGAGGTTTCCGATCCCGGGCGACCCAGCACTTCGGGCGTTAGTGACAAAAGACAAAAGAATGAGACACTGTACTGAGTTGTGGATCAAGGGCAGCCAAGTAGAAGACGGATTACTTTTTTCATTTGCAGGGATGATCAATTGAGTTTCGAAGACAAATCTGCATATGTCGCTAATCTCGCGGCCTGGCCCATGTAAAGGCCGCATCCATCTTGGTCGATGACAACTGCTTGCTTCGCGTGATGCTCTCATTCATAACCCTTCACATTGCTTCTTTCTTATCCTAAAATCTTACTGCATGCTCTGGCGGTCGGTATTGCCGCATCCAGATTTATGGATCCTTCGTGATGTGGTTGTGATAAGCACTACTGCAGGCGGATCTAGATTCTGTGACATGACCACTGCACGGCGCATACCACAATTGAGTTGTTTTAATTTTTTTAATCTCGTAGAAGATGAGAAGTGGAGTAATGATGGTGGTTTCTGGACGCATGGCTCGTGGCGCTGACGCCATCCTGCGCTTTGTACTACTGAACGTTACCCGCAGCATTGCACCTAAGTACTATTCTGTCTGAGAGATGTGTTTACGACCCACTCAGTGTCCCTCCTGTGCTTCCCAAGCTGCTATGTTCGACCAGGGAAGCAGGCCTGCTCAGTATTCCAAGGAACCTCGGCGATGCTAAAATATGCTAAGATCGCGCCTCGGGGGCATGCAGGTGGTTAAGTCCGGGCCTGACGCGGACATAGGCTTAGATTGTTTTTACGATTTCAAAAGATATAAAGCTTGCTCCTTGCTTATCCCTAAAAGATATCAACAAAAGTTCGTAAGCGTTCCTGTGCACTGCTCAGCTCAGTGGCCAATATGGCGCCCTCGATCAACACCTCCATTTTGGCAGCTGTGCTTCTCGCCGGAGGGACTGCTTTTGCTTCCGCGAACTATTCTCTTCAGGACCATAGGCTTGAAAAATGCAACGGCAGTGCGTCCGCTCTGATTGGCTCTGCCATTCAAGCATTGGGTGGCCGTGAGGCGCTCAGTAGCCTAAAGAGTGTGACTTTTGAGTCCGACAGGCAAGTACCACAACTCATTTTCCGTTGATGGTGCAGAATATCACTTACTGACTCATATTTTCAGACTCTTTCGTGTGCGTACAGTGTCACAAAACTACAACTTGTTCGAGACGGATAGATTTATGGTCAGCGCCGGTTCTCAAAACGTGTCGTTCTCTTTTCACGAGGAGACCTTCTCTCAGAGAATAGACCGCACATATCTCTCCTCAGGTACATCTCTTTCTCCAACTATACCCATTGACGGGTACTATGATGGTATCTAACAATGGCCTCTTTCCAGACTATTTCATTTTCCTAAGACCAGAAATGTCTCCCCGTGATATGTCCTTGGTTTTGCGAAGCGGCGCCGATGGTTTCGCTTGCCAAGTGAAAGGAAGCAACGCTGTTACCTTGCCCGCGGACAGAACTGTTGGGTATTTGGATTGTGAGTCCCAACACCATCATCAATGTCATGCTGTTAATGTTGATCTAGCGGCGATCACCGAGTACCTTTTGCTACAAGCTCTTAAGTTGTCACCAAAACTATTGATCGACGTACGACAGAATTTCAGCTAGTTGTCCCTTTGATGAAGTTACTGACAATGAAATCCCAGATTGAGTCTCACTCTCCTGTCCCAACATCTGTCACATTTCGAGAAGCCGTCCACCCTGCGAGTATGCATGCTCTGCTTAGGTCCTAATAAAGTAGCTATATTGACAATTGACAGTCCATGATCGGGTAACAAACATCACAGTTGTTTTTGATCCCGAGAGCCACCTGCCCTTGCTGATTCGAACATTCGAGAATCATCGCATCCTAGGGCCAGCTACCAGAGATTTACAACTCTTCAATTATAAAGAAATACACGGCATCCTGTTTCCTCACAGCCAGAAAACCATATACCAGGAACATGCTATCATAGAGGAAACCGATATATCTAAAGTTCATGTCGATAGCGCATTCGAAGAGGGCTTCTTCAGTGGACTAAGCTCAGAGGAGACGGAGACAACCCCGTCACCACCCAAAGCTATTCCGGGTTACGAACATGCCTATATTGGAGATTGGTGGTCTAATACGCTTTGGACAGGCCCGTACCGAGGAACACTCGGCAACGCTGTCGCAAAGCAGTTGTACGCCGACCTGCCAGGGGTCTACCACCTTAGCTTCTCAGACAATCCTAATTTCTCTCATCTCATTCTGGAGTTCGAGGACTCCGTCATGGTTTTCGAAGCGCCCCCTCAACAAACGGACCTTGTTATCCAATGGGTCGAAGAAAATTTAAGAAAACCAATTTCTCATCTTTGGGTTAGTGCAACGAGTCAGACAGCCAGGAAAATTCGTACTAAGGAACGCAGGTGTCCCATCATCATCACGATCACAACCTCGATGTCGCAAAATTTGTCAAAATTGGAGCGTCGATTATTGTTCCCGAAATCGCGGCATCATACTGGAGCCAAATCCCTGACATCGACTTGGTGACTTTCACGTAAGACAGTCCAGAGAGTTCCTCCATATAGACATAACAGCGTTTTTCTAACAGTATTGGCATACAGGGTAGAGAAGCCATACATACATTCGGATGGGAAATTGCAAGCACGCTTCCTATGGCAACCTGAAGCTTCGCATTCGTCTGATTGGACTTACGCAATGGTCACTTCAGCCTGTCCTGACGCTAATAGTACCATGCTCGCCTTCACTGCCGATTCTTTCAACCCGACGATCGCCCTAGATAGTGCCGTGGCAAATGGATGGCTTCTTCAGGCAATTGATGATGGCCTGAGCAGGAACGCCACGTAAGTTTGACACCGACTACGGACCTAACATCCCCTTTTTCTGTCATATCGAATTTCTGAGGCTGATGATGGTATCTGCAGCGTGGTTCCAGTTCACGGACCGCCACATCCTTTGTCAGTTGTACTTGAGATGCTAGGATCTCCTTACCCCCCCTTCAACTCTACCAGCTTCGTACGAGGTGGCAATATTTGCCTAGAGTAGGAAAGTCTCATTCTCTTACCACCAGATGTTTCGTCTGCCTTCCCGATCTGGCTCAAAGCACCTCCCGGCAGGCCTCCCGGCAGGGGAAATTTACACCCCGCGCCAATGCCACCTGTTCTTACATAAGTCGGATCACAAGGAGCAAGAATCATTCGATCTAGAAACCGTGGGCGATGCCATCGTGGTGTGTCAAACACGTATACTAAACATGTCGCCTTAGTTGTTATAGAACCTGATGTGGCACTTTCTGAGTACTTTGTTCTCACTTTTAAACACCTAACAAGAAATCTATTTGGTTAATCATGCAAACGTTAAAATGAAGTCAGTGTAACCTCTTTGCTTGACTTCATCACAGCGTTTCCGGTATCCTGGCCCTGGCCCATTATATCTCGTCATGGAGCGCTTTTGCTTGTGCGCCAAATTCTTATTTACGCCTGTCATCCACGAGTCCACCTCATTTGCCAATAACCCTTGGCCACACTCATGTACATGTGCTGTCCACTCATCCATGCCTTTCTCTGTTGCTTCGATACGAGTAATGTTGTTCTCGTGAGCGTGACGTATGATATCAGCAACCCAATTGGCCGAATACTCTATGGATCTGGCGAGATATGATTAGATTTGCTCGATCGAGTAATGAAGTATAGAAATTACCTTGGAAAATTTCCGAACATCTGATGGGGACCCATGACCATAAACATATTGGGGAAATCTTTGACTGTAAGACCAAGAAAAGTCCTAATGCCATCCTCCCAAACATCCTTGAGTTTGATGCCATCCCTGCCCTGAAAATCAACTGCTCTGAATGAACCGGTTACGGCATCAAACCCTGTGGCATAAATGAGGACATCAAGCTCATGAAGCTCATGTCCAGTTTGAACACAAGTCTCTGTAATTTGGACAATTGGATCCTTTTTAAGATCGACGAGCTTGACATTGGGTTGATTAAAAACCTCAAAGTACCCGCTTTCCAAAGGCACTCTTCGAGTGCCAAACCCGTGGTTCTTGGGTATGAGCGTTTCCGCCACTTCCGGGTCGTTGACTCTGGATCGTATTTTATCGGCATGGAACTTGCTATAGAGATCGTTTGCTTTGCGATCGGTGAAGATGTCAGGCGATATACTCAAGACCTTAGCAAATCCGGGTTCAGCGTACAGCCTTTCCCAAACAGACTGTCGTTCCTCCTCTGTCATGGAGAATACCGTCCTGGTATCGCTCATATGGATGAAGCCGGCATATGATTCATAGCATTTCCGGAAGATCTCGGGATAACTCTGGCGAATCTCATTCATTTCCTCAGGCGTGATCGCTCTGTTCCTCAGAGGAGCGGCCCAGTTGGGATTTCTTTGAAACACTGTCAGGTGACCGACTTCACCAGCAATGGCCTGGATGGTTTGGATCGCTGTTGCCCCAGTCCCCACAATACCTACTCGCTTTCCTTTCAAGCTGGATGAGTTCTCTGGCCATCTTGCCGTGTGCCAACTTTCACCCATAAAGTTTTCCACACCTGGTATATTGGGCAGGGTTGGCTCATTCAGAATGCCCATAGCTGTGACAAGGAAGCGACTTGTATAAGAGTGTCCTTCTGCATCTTCTACTAGCCATGAGGATGTTTCTTCTTGGAACCGAGCTGATTTTACCCGAGTATTGAATTGAATGTCTCGTTTTAGGTCGAACTTTTTGCTCAGATATTGAATGTAACGAAGCGTCTCTGGTTGTGATGCAAAGTGCTCAGTCCAGCTCCACTCGTCGAGGACTTCTTGTGAAAATGAGAAGATGTATGAGTAACTCTCAGAATCGAATCTGGCCCCTGGATATCTATTCCTAGCAAGAGAGTCAGTTTCCAACTTTCCAAATTCTGGCAGATTTACTGTACCAGAACCAGGTACCACCTTCTGCTGAGCCAGCTTCAATGACTAGAGTCCTGACGCCAATTTCACGCATACGGTAGAGGCTAAGGATACCGCTGAGGCCAGCTCCAATAATGAGGACATCATAATCCAGTTTGTTGCTATCCGCCGGAGTCATCATGAAGGCCGTAATTGGACAGAGTGAATGTAGACTAACGACGGTTACTGTGAATCTGTTCTCACGTGAGGGCTACGAATACTTCCAAAGCTGCTTTCACAGAAAGTGGGGGCTTTAACCCAATGACTTCGGCTGGCTAGGGACGATACAGCTTTGCCTGTAACAGCTATCTCAGCTGTGGCTTCATTGCATGATGTCCGAGTGATCCGGGCAGGCAATGAAATGACCGGACGCCTCCCTTCGTTGACAAACAAGAAAACTCTTCGGCTTGTGATCCGCTTATTCCAATCAGGAAACCCGTCAAATTTGCCGAGAAAGTCAAAATCTCGCCAAGTTTCGTAAATGCAAGGATCTCCACATCCGTTGGATACCAGGCCGCGGCTTAACGGAATCTAGTCCTAACTAAGAAGCTGCTTTGCTAGGGTGTGGTGACGGTCTTCGATGGGGCACCAGCGCCACTGCAAGGATTCTACCTAGCATTTCCCCCAACCTTCCAATAGCTCTCGAGATCTTGTAGAAAAGCCCATTTTAAACCCTTGCCCAAACCTTGGGCCTTCCAGTCATTTAAGCTGAGCGGGAAGTGGGGTGCGCTATCGCGGACCGTTGCGTCGTGGGCCACAATCACAAATATGTTCTCGTCGCAATCCAGCTCTTGAAGTTGTGCCGTGGTTTCCCGCGCAAGGGAAAGGTCGTGGCCGAACGTCAAGTCAAAGACACTGTCCGTAGATAATCTTCCTCGTGACCTTTGAAGCCTCTCAAAGGAGTCCCCTGGACATAATGGTACATGACTTTGCGGGTGACAAGGATGTGGAGAGATGCTCTGAGGAATAGGTAAATACTTGGAGGGTCGGAATATGCCGGCATAATGACAGATATCACCACCGAGGAGCACGAATGTATCCGGGCCTGTCGTTGTCCTTGCAAGGCCGCACAAATGGCCCACTGCGTGGCCAGGGCTATCAAGGAGATAAAAAGATCCGTCGCCGAAGTAGTCAAAAGCCGGAAATCGTCCGATCATCAATGAGTTTGGGCGCTCAAAACTGATCTCACGAAGGTTTCGACCACTTGCAAACCGATTAGATAAGAAGTTCGCCAAGCGTTAAGAAGTTGTGTAATGGGCACTCACATGTAATCACTTTCTTGAATAGGTGACTGCGGATTTGATGGAGCTCCTGGAAGCATTTCTTTCTTGAAGCCTGGCCCAACGACCAGATCGGCCGAGGCCGGGAAAGTGGAGGGGTCGCCGATATGGTCCCAATGCCAGTGACTGTATATCCACTTTGAGCATCGTTCTTACACTACGGGCCAGGAGTTCGGTTTAACTAACCTCCATATCACTGCTTCCACGCTCTCTAGCGAGATGCCATGATCAAGTAGTATACCGGCGACGTTTTTGTTCACCTGGATATCATAACCTGTTGTCGGAATGTAGTGTTTGATTGTTGATGAATAGTTCTGGTAATCTTCACGAATACCGAGATCGAAGACTAACAACTTCCCGGATTCGTGTTCCAATAGAAATGAGAATGAAGGGATTGACTTGAATGTTTCAAGGCCTGGAAGCGGGGGGGCCATGAACCTTTTCAGAATCGCTGGTCCAAAATTGACTGGGTTGATAAGCTTCACTGCTTGAATGGGCCTCCCTGGGGGTATATGAATTGTAGGAGGTGTTTTCGCCATGCCTGGAGCTATATTGTGGTCTTTGTAGAAGACTAGGTTTGCGATTGAAGCCCTATTCCTCGTAACATATGAAAGCTGTAGGGACCGATAATGGCTAGGAGCACTCCGTTTGTGCCGTTTTTGGATTCATTATTGCAAGCCCTCTCGCAGCCGGCTGTTGTTTCGGCAGACTTTATCGGGTTAGACTGCTTAAGCCCCATGCCTCTCAAGGAGATAGGCCGAGCCAAACCTAAGGGGCTTACGCGTCTCCGAACGGTCGATAAGTAGTGTGGGCGAAGCAGTCTGTGACAAGTGATAGTGCCCGTATGTCATAAATATAGGCGCGTGGTTCATCGAGGATCAGGCCCATGGAGCGTGTTTCCAATTGAGACAGCGCACATCCGAACTATGTCTACGACAGAGAAAGCAGATGCCGCCATAGGACTGGGCAGTGATGTGGATCACAGTCCAGTGCGCCCAAACTTAGCAGTGGACACTGTACACCAAGATGAAGCCATGCGGGTGCTGCAGGCGTACGACGGTGACGAAAGCTGGACTGATACTGAGGAGACCAGGCTCCGACGAAAGGTCGATTGGAGGCTTATGCCTGTGCTATGTGGAACATACGGTCTTCAATACTACGACAAGGCAATGCTTTCACAGGCGGTTAGTCGTCTCAAACCGCAAATATGAACTTCAATGGCTGATTGGTGATGTGTTTCGTAAAAGGCTCTTTTTGGTCTCAGGCAAGACCTCGGATTGACAGTTGGAGATCGTTACTCCATGTCGGCTGCCATCTTCTACCTGGGCTTCATTGTAGGCGCCTATCCCGCCATGATTTTAGCGCAGCGCTACGCCATTGAAAGGGTGGCGTCTGGTATCGTGACTGTCTGGGGCATTTGTCTCATCCTCACAGTTGTCTGCACCGACTTCAAAACGCTCTATGTGCAACGTTTCTTCCTCGGCATGCTTGAGAGTGGGATCAGTCCCATGTTTATGCTTATTGTGGTAAGTTGGGAAATTTTCTCCTGCCGACGTGTGTTGACACCAGTTGAAGGGCAGTTTCTACAAGAAGAATGAGCAAGCCATGCGTATGGGGTATGCCATGACCCACACAACACGTGTGAACCGCAAGTTAACAGACACTTTGCAGAATATGGTACAGTTGTACTGGCTACGTGTCTATTTTCTCACCTCTGATCAACTATGGGTTTGGCACTGTCAAGGGAGACACTTCTCCATGGAAGTACATGTACTATTTTGCAGGTGGCCTTACCATTGCTTGGGGAATCCTGTTGCTCTTTATTCTTCCGCCAGACCCTGTCCGTGCAAAGGGATTCGACAAACGAGAGCGATACATTCTTGTCGCGAGGTTAAGAACTAACAACTCGGGTGTCCGCAACACGCACGTCAAGGTTTCCCAGATCTGGGAACTTCTCCTGGACCTGAAATTCTGGACTGTATTCTCTATTGCCTTTTTGTGCATGATTGCTAACGGTCCAATCTCCACCTTCAGTCCCATCATCATTAATGGGTTCGGCTATAACACTCTCAACTCGTTGCTATTATCCACGCCTGCGGGTGCTTACGCCGGAACGCTGCAACTAATTATGTCGTACTTGGCTTATCGGTACGCCAACATCAGGACTTATCTTATCCTAATTGCACAGTTGGGCACGACGTTGGCCGCTCTACTTCTTTGGAAGCTACCACTATCGGAAAAAGGCGGTCTTCTCTTTGCGCTGTACATCCTACCGTCGGTAGGCGGTGGTTATGCCGTATTGATGGGCCTCCAAATTGCCAACACTGCTGGGTATACAAAGCGCTCTATAGCTTCTTCCGGTCTGTACATTGGTTATTGCTTGGGTAAGTGGAGCAACCATGTGTTCTAAAGGTTTCTCACACGTTGCAACAGGGAATTTTGTTGGACCATTAG
This sequence comes from Paramyrothecium roridum, assembly GCA_003012165.1. Lineage (NCBI taxonomy): Eukaryota > Fungi > Ascomycota > Sordariomycetes > Hypocreales > Stachybotryaceae > Paramyrothecium > Paramyrothecium roridum. The sequence continues at coordinate 66,154 of PXOD01000102.1, read as the reverse complement.
CGTTCAAGACAGAGGATGCTCCTCGCTATGAGCCCGGGTTTATTATCGTTGTTGTAACATCCTTGATTGCGGGTGTCCTGGCCATTTTTTACCGCGGCCTGTGCCAGTGGGACAACCATCAACGGGACAAAGCAGGCGTCATGGAAGGGTTTGATAATGCCTACGAGGACGACTTCACTGATAAGACGGTGAGTCTACTAGATGTTGCCACAACCTCGTGTTATACCTAACATTTGCACAGAACAAACAATTCCGATACATCCTGTAAACGAGGTTGTCTTTTACTGTTCGGCGGGAGTTTAGTCCAGAAATGTGTGGGACGAAGCATCTGAGATGTGGTTTCATGCCTATTTTTCTATTGAAGCACTGCACAAAAGGTGCACTAGTTTGTACAAAAGCAAGAAGGTGTCTTTGCCGGGGGCCTTCTTAAAATGACAAGGGTCTGCAGGGAGTGGCAAGGGTATGGGGTCCGGGCCATCCGAGCACGGGCAAACGAATGAGAAACTCCTTACTCCGTATAAAATGAATGAATCGTGGCGCTAATTTCGCTTTTAATTCGACTCATGATTCTCGGAATTTGGCCGATCGCACGGGCAGATTCTGCCAATGAACGGGCAAGGCGGGGAGGACCATATCCTCCCGGCACTGAGTCCACTCGGCTTTTCAAAACCTTGGGTAATGTTCCCACTTTTGTCTCCTCTTCCGTTTTCCATGTCACGAACCATACATTTCCTTGGGCAACCCGGCAATGACGCAAGCGGCAATCAGCGAGTGGCAGCACTTCACGGGTCAACAGCTGAAACGTAAGCGTGCCGAGTTAGTATGCTTCTTCTGCCATTCCAAGAAGATCAAGTGTGATCTGAAGGTTGGTCTCCGAGGTTGATCCTGAGACAAGTTGCCACAAAAGCTAAGCAGCCATCACCTGTAGAGCCGAAAATCTGAAGGCGAGGCCAGATGTTCCAATTGTGAAGCTCAAGATCAAGACTGTCATCTCCGGCCATCCAAAAGAGGCAAACAGCGGCGTGAAAGCCCGCGTGTCAAGAGTAGTCCAACGACTCTTCTGCTAGTGTACAATTCCAGCTAATCATTATTATTAGGGAACTCTGGAACCATCTCAGGCCTACCGAGTCCTGCTGCCACTGGTGCTGGCAAACACTCAGGAGACTTACAGGCTGGACAAACGCCGAGCTTATCTGACGATCCGGAAACATTTATGCCATCCACGGAACAGCCATGCCTTTCATCATTATCGCATTCAACACCTCACTCCCAGAGCGCTGTGCGCAGCTACACTGGAGATGTTGACACTGGGTTTCTTCAGGTCTACGATCAGGAGAGTCGCGTCTGTGCTGAGCAGTTGGAATTCAGAGCAGATCAGATCGCGGGGAGTAATTCATCTGACCCTCGCCAGCAGGAGTTGCAACAGTGCTTCACGGAGACATACTTCGAGTACTGCTATACATGGTGCCCGGTTCTTGAGATTCAAACCCTGGAAGCCGAACTAGCACGGTCGCCAATGCTCAGCAATGCGCTCAGCCTTGCAGCGAGTCACGTACAGCCTCCACTCATCAAGCACGAAGGGCCAGAGGCCTACTACGAGAAAGCTCGCATGATGTTCTACACTGATGCTGAGCCAGACGTTCTCGTGGCTCTCAAATCTGTCGCGCTCTTTTACTGGTGGGCTTCTCAACCTCCGCTTACGGCTCATCGTCACTCGTCGTGGTGGTGGACTTCAGTCATCATAAGACACCTGCAGCAGATAAACACCCATCGGGAGCCTGTAGGACTCCTTACAGAAGCGGATGCAAAGATTTTCAGTGTACGAAGGAGATTGTGGTGGACAGTTTTTGTAAGACGAGTGTTTGAAGAGTTTCGAATCGATCACTAATGTTGTGTCCAGGCACGAGAGAGATTGACTTCACTTTGCCAAAGCAAGCCTTGTATTGTTTGCCCAGAAGATATGACTATCCAAATGCCACAGCCTTCGGACTTTCCGAGTGATCCAGCTTCTCAAAAGAGAGGTCGGATATTTATTGAATGGGTTCGTCTATGTGCGATCATTGGCAAGATATCTACTGCCCTAGCTAGACGGTCAACCCCTGCATCACAACCTTTCTCTACGGCACTCAGACAAGAGCTGGTAGAATGGGTACAGGGCCTTCCTCCAGACCTACAGCTTTCCGTGCAGTCAAAACGAACCGAGTTATTTGATCGAGATGTGCACCAACTCCACCTACCCTATCTTACCACTGTCATCATTCTACATCTGCAGCAATCCACACCTGACCTCCCTCAAGCGCTTCCGCCGGCGATTGTGGCCGCACACTATACTGCAAGAATATTACGGGACATATTGTCTCGGGGCAATGCGAGATTTCTTATGCCCATTACTTGCTGGTACACTGGCACAGCTTTCATTGCTCTTCTTCAGGCAAGCCGTATCAGCCAGATCTCCACCGAAGCTGAGGAAAGTCTAGACATTTTAGAGTTAGCGATTTCCCACTTGCAGAAGATGTGGGCATCAGCCGATGTCATACAGCAAGGTTTTGAACGACTTCGAAAGATACCCAGAAGCATGGTGAATTTTGCTCAGACGGGAAGCGGAAGATTTGCAGACGAGTCAATCCTTTCTGACGAGTTTGACTGGACACGCTTCTTTCCATTTGTCAGTCGATCAACCAGTAAGATCGCAGATTTTTTGCTTGCGGGCAAGGAGGCCAATTCAGTGACACCAAGGCTGTCAACTCTTGAGAATACCGACATCCACGGAGAATTATTTCATCACTATCAGGATCTACTGGAGCCTCTACTTGACATGAACTTCGACGTTTCTAACCTCAATTCGGAGGCAATGTCATAAAGGAGGTCTTTGAACCTCAAACTACCTTTGTTATTCGCAGCCTGATTTACATAACCTCCAGCTCGAACCGCTCTTGTACATAGGTGTTATTCATGATTTTACGGTGCCATATTTCCTACTTGCTTATACAATAAGACATTGAGCACTGAAATTAATGCTGATTCGAGCTAATGTTGAGATAACTGGGGGACAAAAAACTGCTGAGGGTCGGCAAAGAGGTCTAAGGATCACCGGTGCAAACTTCCGCCCTCTCCACATACCACGAAAGATCGCTCTCAGGATCCATCTCAAACGCGGTGAACCCATTTCCCATGAAACGAAATGGATTGGCAGTATTGTATGTGATGTCGAAGTCTTCGGCCCTCACCTCGCTCAGCAACCTATGGAAGAGATGGGCGCTGCCGCCAAACAGAGCAGTCACCCTGCCATTGATTGTGTTTCTCTTATACCAGCTTTTGCACCCTCCACTCCAGACTAGAGTCTTGTGAATCTCATCACAGTAATTGACGAATGCGTCAACTTTGTCCTGTTTAGGAATGACGTATTTGATATCCTCCGTAGCCAGCTTTTTGATCCATTTGACAAAGTAGTCTCCAGTCCAGTTCAGTGATTCCACAAGGGAACCATGGCCACCAAGACAGTTGGGTCCCATCATCATGAAATAGTTGGGCATATCTGGAACTGCTACTGAGATGTACGACTCCGGGTCAGTTTCCCACTTGTCCTGCAGGTTCACACCATTTAGCCCAACAGTCGGGTATCGGGGACGGAACGATACATCGAACCCAGTGGCGCAGATAACTAAAATGATGATTAGAATTTGATCCTGGACCATCTTTGGGGAAGTGATTGTGTTGAGTGGCTCGAAAATGGCTTCCTAACTTACCAACATCACATTCATATTCCTGGCCGTCAACAGTGCGAACGCCCTTCGCAGTCACTTGTGTTATAGGGCTATCTGTTAAGTGACAGTTAGGCCTCAAAAATGATTCAAGGTAACCCGGCCCTGGAGTGATCCGTCTGCAACCCAATTCCCACTTGGGAATGAGCTTCTCGCACAAGACAGGGTTGTGATTTAGCTTCTCCGCCATTTGCGCCGCAGCGAGCTTCATTCCCGCCATATTATTCTCGCCTTTTCTGAAAAGGTAAAAAGACTTGTTCGTGCGCGCAATTATGCCCTTTCGGTGCTGGAGATGCAGCTCCGGATCCTGGAATCGTGCTTTATCTTCTTCTGTATATCGTGGGTTGGGATCGGCATCTTCTCTGCCCAGGTGCTTTGACGGTGGTGCTCTATAATACACCCAGGCAGGGCCTCTGATGAAGTTCATCACATCTGTGCCAGGAAGTTTGGCCATTTGCGGCAAGATCTGGATGCCTGAAGAACCATTCCCAATGATAGCTATTCGCTTGTTTGAGTAGTCAAAGTCGTGATCCCAGCTTGCGGAGTGTGTAACATGGCCCTTGAAATCTTTCAGTCCGGGAACATTCGGCCATGATTCATGCCTAAGAAAAATTAGCTCTGTACAAGTAATAATACTATACCAGCTTACACTAGAACGCCCTGCGCAGATATGAGAACGTGACAGTATTCATCGCGTCGGACTCCTTCGTGTTCCACAGTGACTATCCATTGACCAGACTCTTCTTGCCAACAAGCTTCGACAACACGCGTATTGAATTGTAAGTCACGATCAAGATTCCATTTCTTCGTTGTTGCCTTCATGTACGACAAGATGTCGGCGCCACTGGCATAAAATCTCTCCCAATTGGGGTTGGGGTCAAATGGGAATGACTTGATTCTTGTTTAGTTTGACTCGGGATGGACAATTCAAGTCTTCCATAAGGTTCTGAACTCACATAAATATGAGCGGGCACGTCACACTGTACGCCTGGATAGTTGTTTGCAAGCCAGGTGCCACCAATATCGTTTCGGGCCTCGAATATCTTGTGCTCTACGATGCCTTGAATTTCTGGGAAGCGATGTTGAAACTTGTGTGCGATTAACAGACCAGAAAATCCAGCCCCGATGGTGATGACTTTAATCTTTCGTGGCGTGTACGCATAATCCTGGCTCAGCTCAAATGGATCCTCGAGAACTCCGTTGTGACCTTGATAATTCTGTAAACTACAACCATTGACGGCATGATCTTTTTCGGTATCAGTCATCTTGGAAAGCTTTATTGATTTGTAGCTGTTAGGTTTTTAGTTAGCTGCAAAGGAGTGATGTTGTTGCTGGTAATGGAATGGCCTGAAACAATCTGTCTAGATTCTTGGTCTCAGCAGGGAGGACTATTTAGAGGTTGTGGAGGTTTTACCATGGAAGGGCCTTCGTAGTCCTTCAACTAAGCCCCGGGTTTTCCTAATCGGCTTTCTACAATTAAAACACCAAGATGAGTCAATGTCTTAACATGAGGCCTGTCACCTTTCTGGTGGGAACGCCAACTCGTAGTCATATCTCGGCAAATCGGATTGGCTGCCAACCCCGTGTCCTTAGCATCCAACTTCCATGGGCGGCTCTTTTACCGCTTGCTTACCCCGCAGCTCAAGTTAAGCCTGGCACACGACGTCTATTGGCTCGGTGCATTGCCCAAGTCAGGAAAGTGTGAATGCCCAGTCCGGTTATCCTAACATGGCTATACCGAGTAAATAGTAATCCGGATTTGCTCGGGCATGGGCGATGTCGTCAACAAGGAGTGAATATTCACATTGCGCCTCACACGCCACATGATTCCTGTCGAAGCTACCCAATGGTAAGCGGCAATTGGCACGCACCAACATTCAGCTGGCTTCTCGATACCACACTGTCCAACCCAAACGCACGAACTAGACAAACTCTATCTCCCTCGAGGCCAGGACACGATGAGTTCGGATCGCTACACGTACAACGGTCCTGTTGATCACACGATCCTTCCCAATCTAGAAGACGTTCGAGGGAAGTCAGTCATTGTGACGGGAGGAGCCAACGGAATGGGTGAGGTATTTGTTCGAGACTTCGTTTCCGCGGGTGCCTTCGTCACTTTTGCAGACGTAAATGGGGAGCGAGGCTCCTCTATCGAGGCAGAGTTAAATGCCAATGGGACAGTCTGTATCTTTGTTCAATGTGACATCCGAGACTGGGATCAACAAAAGATTGTTTTTGAGACAGCAAAAATGAAGAGTCCCAACAAGAGCGTCGACGTTGTTATTGCCAACGCAGGGATCAGTCGTAGCTCAGGTGACAGTTTGTGGAACCTCGATGGTAGGATATGCTTTTCGTCCAATCGCACATGGTATGTTTCTCTTATTCGAGTATTAGATCCGGAAGGCGAACCCACCAAGCCTGACTTGAATATTGTGCGAGTCAATCTGGATGGCACATTTTATACCTGGAAACTAGCTGTTCACTATTTCCGAAAACAACCTGTAGCCGAGGATAGAGATCGATGTTTCATCATCACAGGAAGCATGGTGGCTTGGATCGATTCCCCCGTAAGTGGTCTTGAGTATTACGAGGCTCAGCTTATGAACCTTTGCTAGGGGAACTGGGAGTACACAGCCACAAAATACGGCCTGCGAGGTTTCATGAGAACTGTCAGGCGATCCAGCCATGATCAGAGCATACGCATCAACTACGTGGCGCCGTGCTGGATCAAGAGTGCTATTCGGACAGCAGAATATGAAAAGTGGCTTATTGACCGTGGCATTCAGTTTGGCGAGTCAAAGGATATTGCAAGCTGCATGCTCAAGATTGCCACCGATAAGTCTATCAATGGTATTCACCATTACGACGTGCTTACGGAAAGCTCTAACATGCTGTCAGGCCGCTCTTTCATGATCACTCCACGATCGGTCACCAAGGAAGGTTTCGTCGACATTGATAGAGAGGACTACAAAAATTTCCCTGAAGATGAGTATCTGCACCAAATGCAAGACACACAGCTGGCCATCATTGAGGACAGGTGGCTCGACAATCATAAGGCCAGGATATACAAAGATTAATGGAACTTTTGATAGTGGTACGTAAAAAATGTTGCGAGGCATGACCAAGTAGGAAAGAATTTCAAGGGAACCCTAACATTATACATGACCACCTCTCTTAAATTCAATTACGTGCTCTCCAGAGATCATAGGGATCCATGTCTTATTCTATTCAGTTAAAGATTTCTCATGTATCATTCCTGCCAGCGTGCCTTACTTCCGCATTTGAACATTTGAAGAGGATTTGGACTCTGAAAGAATCCAGCGGATTCCGTCTTCCATGGTCTTATCCCACCTTTTGCATTCCGTCAACCTTTCGCCAAAACGGCGAAAGCCATGTGGCAAACCCTTGAAAATTGCAATTTTCGAAGCAACACTATGAAAAGTGAATCAGCATAGCGAACTTAGTCTCAATCGATGAAATGCTCACTTTGCCTTTTCCAACTTCATTCCGTATAGTAATGCTTCGTCCCGCAACGGATCGAGCCCTGCAACCCCTAGTACGGTTGGAGGCAGACCTCTCATTTGCTCGTAGGTTGCGTTGCCAGGGTTAAGGCGGAGGTCTTGAGGGTTAGGGTTCGCTATTTTGAGCATATCGGAGTACAAGCGCACCATTTTCATCGGCAGTATCGGCGCATCCTTATTCTCGACGTACGAGGATACCGATGGATCTTTCAGTTGCTCAAGCTGCATGTCATTGCAGTCAACGTTGACCAAGCATGGAGTCATGAGAATTTGCCCCGCAAGCTTAGGTCTACATAATTGGTCAATTGCCATGGCTTGTGATAGTGCTAATGAAGCCGATAGTTGCGCTCCAGAAGATATGCCCCCGATTATAACCTGATCTGGCTTCCCTTCAAGTTCGTCAAGGTTGCTATGCACCCAATGGAAGGCGTCCTCAACATCGAGCCAAGCTGTGGGATAGATTGCTTCTGGTGTGTGACGATAGTTGACGTTGACTACAATGACCTCTACACCACAAGCAATGCGAGTGCATGTAGCGTCTTCCGATGACAACGTACCAAATAGATAAGCACCGCCGTGTAGGTGGATGTAGATGGGAAGACGAACTTTGTCTCCTACTGACAATGGCCTGTACGTTCTGACCTCAATGATGGCACCATCTCGCGTTTCAACTCGGTAGTCTTTCATACGAATGACAGTTGACAAGTTCTTCATGATCTCCTCTGATATCTTCTCTCGCTCTTTATTCGTATACGCCTTTCTCTCGGCAAGACTCCCAAAGACAGGGGAAGGGGGGAGGCAGGCTTCAACAGCAATCCATTCGCTGGATTTACCGCCATATTCTGAAAAATTATACATCATGGATTGGACAGGTGGGCTTTGACCCTACAGGCGAATAACATTATTGAAACGCCGGGTTTATCTGGCAGACCAATCTTGGTTCCCCTCCCCCTGCTTCCCCCAAAGAGTGGCAAGATCTGCATTTACCAAGTGGACACGCTTTGCGTCGGCTCGGCATTACTGGCAGCGAATCTTGCCGTATGTGGTATCCCGGAACGTTGGCGACCGACTGTTGGAGAGCGCCCGTGGATGTAAGAGTAATAGTGTAATCTGTAAGTTGCAGGAAGAGGCTGAAAATTAGTAAAAATGCATTCATGCGTCCTACACCTACGGGGCCGGTCTTATACTACGATAGAGAGAGGTTTGGGGCCATTCCGTGTGTCCCAACGTAAAGAGACCTAGACATTCAGACGATAACAAAAATCACCCATGGCTCCGGAGGTAAGAGAGCTACGGCTCCCTGGGAGTGTCCCTGATTCTTTTATCCAAGTCAAATCCACATCATTCGCTCCTTCTCACTTTGCTCGACCTGACTACTGTTCAAAAAGATTAATATTGCAAATAAAAGAATCAACTCTCCTCTTGTACACATATTAGAGATCAAAAACATGTTTCTTCTTTCCTCAGTACGCTCGTGAGCTAGAGGTCCGGCGGTCATATCTGTTTACCTTTAGCTATCTCTATCTGTACCATACACACATCGGACGCGATAGCTAATAAACAATCTACTAGCTGTTTTTTCGCCCAAGGCGATCATACTGTAGGAATGTCAGAAGCTCAGGTTTCCAGGACACCCAAGTCCGTCAAAAGTACTAGTATTGATGATGCTGAAATCATGCGCAGAATGCTGGGACAGCACTCAAACTAGTTATGTCACTGTACTAATTGAAAAGGGAAGAACAAGAAAAAGAAATAGAGGGAGATACATAGTTTTTCGATGCGTAGTCCGGTTTAATTGTCCGTTAGCACAACGCGCCCTTGTACTTTGCCATCTTCGAGATCTTGGAGGACTTCAGGAAACTCCTCAATTCGACGAACTTGGACCTGAGGCCTGATAGATCCCTGAGAGATCAAGCCAAGAACTTCTTTGAGATCTTTTGCTTGCCCTCCATATGAGAATATGAATGAAAGCCTCTTTCTTGTCCCGATCTTCATATGTAATGTGTTTTCACTATCGAGACTACCAACACAGATGATCTTGCCGCCCCTTCGCACTAGGAGAGCCTTGATTAGCTTGTTCAGCTGGATGAGACTATGTGCATACCGATGTGTTGGGCATCTTCAAATGTCTGGTGGGTTCCGACAAAGTCTAGGACTGTGTCAATCTTCCCGTCTAATCCAGCTGACTTGACAAATGTCTGTGGTGAGATCCCAGCCGGAACTATATCACAGTCCGGAATCCCCAGTTTCTTGGCCTCGTCAAGGAGGTCTTTCTTGATTTCCGAAAGGATGATTCTTGGTCCGATGTGGATTAGAATCTGTAGGGCATTAGACCCCAAACCTCCAAGGCCAAAAAGGAACACCACTTCATTCCTGTTCACTTCGCCTCTTCTCACAATGGCGTGGTAAGCCGTGTTCACTGCATCGGTGGCGGCAGCTGCTTCTGCCGGTGTAACACCTAAGATTTCATCAGACATTCGCAGTTGGCATAGTCATACATAGAATGTGCAAATTCATACCTGCGGGCACTTTGACTGCACCGCGTATATCGATCACGGCATAAGGGGCATAGAAGCCGTCCTGCCCGATTCCAGAGTGGTGTCCTCTCTCGCAGATCTGACTTAAGTCACGAGAGCACTCAGGGCAGTCCTCCTGTCCACAACCTGGCACAGCATGGAGAGCGACAACGTCTCCCTAAAGAAGGAATTAGGCCCGTAAATTCAACGGGGTCTTTGCACCTTACTACTTTCAACATGTTGTCTTGCACAGCTGAGCCAATCTGCACAATCCGGCCACAACCCTCATGGCCCTGTTATGCCAGCGTCAGCAGATAGCTCAAAGCTCTTCATCCTTACTACAATCAATCATACCAATGTAAATTTTTCTTGAAACCATGCTGGCTGGTTCTCGTTCTTCAACAGTGAGCAATCACTCCTGCAAACTACAGCCGTTAGCTTAACCACGAAAAAGAGCAACCGCTGTTGATACCTCCAGAAGCAAGGATTTTGCAAAGAATGCCAGTTTTTGTAATCGCTGGTATTGGTATCTCCTCGAAAACCTTAGGAATGTGTTAATTAAGCATCAACAGTCAATACACTAGGCATCCATTACAGGTTTAGGGTTGCCTCTATGCTTTCTCCACGCCAGCATAGTTTTGGGTATTTGCGTCGAGGTTGCTGGGGCCATTGTGCTCTGAAGGGCTGTCTAAAATACAGTGATGTTGATGTTTATCATATCATTCTGCTGTTGATCAAGGGCACCATATGACTTCATAAAATCACCAGGAGGGTAATTCATTGTTCAGAAAACAAAACATTTCGATCGCGGGGTTATCATCGGCAATCCCTAAGCGTGTTAGTCTTGATTAATCATGCAACGTGCACAAATGCAGGACAATGATGCTACAGGGTAGTCGGACAACCTGCATACGATTCACGTCACAGCACCAAAGGAAATCCAGAATTTTCATCCTCATCACCTATTCATGGGCTGACAAGTGGTCCAACCAGACCCAAGGCCTCTTGTCCCGTCAGATTAAGCAATAACTTAACTCGATCTGTAATGATAACATGAAAAAATAGGAAAATTCAGGCAACATGTTTATAAATAATCCCTATTAAGGTTGCTAAGACCTCTTCACATCGCGAATATACATTCCGCTGCGACAGATCAAGAGATGTTATTCTTCCCGTGGGAAGCAGTGACAAAATCATCAAAAATGACTTGCAACGACCAAAGATGCATCGTTACTTGGCGCATGCTTCCATGTCGCTGAAGCTGGTTTTATGTAGAGTCGGAAATGGCCATGATTGGTGTGTTGCACGAGCTTCCCGCGGGAAAGCCGGCACCCATAGGAGAACAACTACCGACGGCTTGCAAACCTCCCACCAACTTCGCCATCGCCGCTTGGCACCCTCTTCTTAGCGCATCGATGTGGATTTTTTGGGCTGACGGTAAAGTCAATGATTGGCACATCTCATGTTGCTTCCCGGCTTCCCGCGGGAGACAATGCAAAAGTGAGCCACAGCAGCCAAGCAACGCCCATCCCCACCACCAGCATTTGCGGCGTAGCCTCGTCCCTAAACAAGCTTACTTTTATGCGTCTTTTTCATGTGCCCCAAACTGTAGCTTGATAGCCTGTCTCGTGTCAAGCTGACGCAAGGCACCTGAACGAGCCTAGATGCCACTGGCCTCCCCACATCCCCCACACCCCGCATTCTCCCTTGTTTTACGTTACTCGAAGTCTGGGGTTAGCAGGATCCTTGATCAATTTTCTAGTGTGATTTGGTGTTGTACTCCAGGCTTTCGAAGGGCTACTTGGTTCACAATATGGCTTGGGTCTTAGCCTACTTGGGAAACCTTGGCTTAATACCTAGAGAGTTATATAAAGACATGATGGATCTGCTTCAAATCCAGTATCATGTCTCTCGCCACCCACAGCTGCCCTCTTCAAGCCAGTTCCATCCTCAATGACTATGAATCAACATTCCAAGACTGACATGGACGCCCTCAGCGAGACCAAGGGCGACGCTCAGGTTGAGGATGCTCAAGCCGTCGGTTACGCCAATTCGCCCCGTGAGATCCAAAGCCGATTTGATTTGCTGAGAGATCTGAATGAACAAGAGATGGAGAGGCTCAACAAGTCTGTCCTGAAAAAGGTCGACTGGCGTATGATGCCCACAATCACAATCATGTTCCTGATGTGGTAAGTGGCTCCGTCCGCACCAAGACCAGCCATCAGGGACGAAGCTGACTAAATTAGTTATCTTGATCGCATCAATGTGTCAAACGCGCGCCTAGCTGGCATGCAGGAAGATCTTCATATGTCCGATACAGTTTGGAATGCCGGAATCTCAACCTTCTACGTTGGTTATCTCATTGGCCAATTGCCAGGAAACCTCTTCTTGGCCAAGGCAAATCCCAGATGGTTCCTACCCTCCATAATGCTCGGTTGGTCTGCGACGACTATTTGTACGCCTGCTTTGACGAACGGCGCAGGCTTCTGTGTCTGTCGATTTTTCACAGGCTTATTGGAGGCGCCATTCTTCCCCGGTATCACACTCAGTAAGAGCCATACCTTTTTCCTGCGACAGGAGTTGAAGGTTCTAACATGTGCTTCTAGTGACCTCGTCTTGGTACACAAAGCAAGAAAACCCAATGCGCATGGCTATATGGCATGCCGGCAATACGATATCTAACATTGTCTCGGGTTTTCTTGCCGCCGGTATCTTGACCACAATGGGCGGGGTTGGCGGTTTGTACTCTTGGCAGTGGTTCTTCCTCATTGAAGGAATTGCTTCTATTCTTGTTGCCTGCGCTGCGTACTTCCTCCTTCCAGATTGGCCTCATAACACGAAGTGGCTTCGTCCCGAGGAGCAAGAGATGGCCCAGTACCGAGTTCTATGCTCCAATGGCGGCAAGGACGAGGGCGTTGGTGGAACCTGGGATGGTTTGAGGGATGCAGTCAAGGAGCCTTTCACTTGGTTCTTCTGCGCTATGCATTTTGCCCTCGTAACTGCACAGGCTTTCAAGGATTTCCTGCCTTCAGTGAGTATCCACGGCTAGCTCCAACTCTTTCGAACTAACAATTGGTAGATCGTGAATACGTTTGATCTTGGTGAGCTTACGACCTATTTCATCCAAGCACCTCCATACGCCTTTGCATATGCTTTTGCATGCCTTTGTGCATGGTCTTCAGGCCGACGCCAGGAATCCTTCTGGCACATTGTTGTTCCCATCATTGGCAGCGCCATTGGCTGTTCCATGCTTATCGCCACGGATATCATTGCGGTGCGATATGTTGGCTTATTTCTTCTCATTGCTGGCACGTACAATGGTCTCAACCTTCAATTATCGTGGGAGACGACTGTGGTACCGGCCCCAAGAAGCAAAAAGGCGGCCCTCATTGCTATCGCCAATTGTATCAGCCAGTCAAGCCATTGGTTTAGCCCTTACTTCTGGCCACGCGCACATGAGCCCTACTACCGCCTTGGAGGTGGCCTCGTCCTCTTCGGTTGCCTCATAGTGGCAGTATCAGCATATGCAGTAATGTGGCGTGCGAAGCGGATGAACAAGCGACTTGACGAAGACCAAGGATGGACACCCGAGTCGACAGAGCCAAGAGGTTGGAGGTATGTTTATTAGGCTGTCCATAAGGAAAACAAAATACCAGTCAGCAGAGCCGCCAAGGGGGTAAATACGAAGAGATGAAACATGACGGTATGCAGAGGACAATCTGTGGACCCAGCAGAAGTGTGCTCAAAATTGAGCTAGCTAGTCCGCCTTGTGACTTAATCGGATTCTGTTTCGCGTTGAGAAGAAGTCCATCAGGCGAATGGGGGTGAAGGCATGGCTCGTTTGGAGCGCAGAGGTTGGTGCTTGCAGCTATCTACACGCTTGAATATGATCATAAGTGAAGAGAGGAAAAGGATTGTATTGGGGTTTCGATTCATGTGAAGATCGATGTCCTCAAAGGCAGCTTCATACTACTAAAGTTTGGCTTTGGCTTAAAAGCCCGTGCAATGGGCTTCAAGCCAACTGTATGCTTCTAGCCGCATGTTTTGTTAGGAAAAGGGTGTCCCTTCACAGGCTGAACGAACTTGTAAGTCGGTGTGCAGTCTCCGGCTGGATTACTCGATGTGCACGGCGGGGTCTTTCATGGTGAGTTTTGCAATAATTGGCATAATTCTTATTACTAATACTGATCTATTAAAACTATTGGTTTATTGCCTTGCCCTTGTTCTTCTTAACGTCATAATAGCTCGACATTCCCAATATGAATTCATCAAAGTCTTCTACTCGTTTTGAGTGGCGTTGGTGGCATCGGCAGCCAGGGACCAATTTACCTAGCCGACCAGGTCGATAGTCTGAACGTATTGATCTAGATGGCTTCTATTAGCGCAGTATTGACGTACTGCTGGAGCTCACATACTTGGAGGAACTTCGATCATTATTGGGCCTCTAATTATGATGCTAATTAGGAAGAAAATACATCAGTTGAGGTAAATAGACCTTACCCTAGAACCTTTGCTACTTCCCTTGACCAGAGGTCTTGGACCCTGTTCCTTGACCAGAGGTCTTGGACCCTGTTCCTTGACCAGGAAATGGCCTGAATGGAAAGTCAACTCTTCTCACTCGATATATTGTTAACCCGTATTAAGTGTTTTACCATCTCAGAAACCATTATCAAGACAGGGCGGTTGGTCTCACGACGCTACTCATCTTCATAACGCGGTACTACGTTTGTTGGCAAAATGAAAACGCTCCCTTGTTAAGGCAGACTACGGCCACTCTCCTCTACGAGCTTGTAGGTTGTCATAATCAGCGATCAAAAGGAACATGCCCAGGCCAGAAGTGTGCAATTAAATGGAAGACCCCCCTAGGCTTGAAGCCTTAACATGGCCGACTTGTTACGTTAGTCTTCACGCACGGGAACACTTGTAAGCATTATCCAAGTGGCATGTCTGACTCAACTATACTTGCGCTGCATATCTGGGATCCTGGCCCTGCCAAGATGTGGAATCTCACGCGTGCCGCTTCCCAATGTGGAAGAGCCCCCCGCTCGTTTCCAGACTTTGGTTGGTCAGAGCGCTTTAGGCAACTTGCTCAGTGAATAGTTGGATATGAGGTTTTAATCTTGCAGCGGCATGCATTATTGTGGCCCTGGAAGAATGATCTTCAGGGTCGTGCTGCAGCATGATGACGGTGATAAGTGAGAAGTGGCTGGAGCTTCGAAACCATGTGTGGTATGTGTGGTAACCAAGCGGTGTGACCAGCGCTACTGCTGCCATGCTATGCACGGAGCAATAAAAACGTCAGCCTCACCGGGGGGCTCATTATGCCGGCCGGAATATTGCCGACTTTATTGACATACTTGCATATCCTATCCCCTGTCTCTTCCTACTTGAGTCTTATGACAGGGGTCTGAATGGAGTAAGGCTGAAGTCTAACCTACATATTCTCCGTCAACGTATCATCCTCATGAATGATGCAGGAATACGGCCGTTTTGGGGCATGTGCCTGCTGTTCAGCAATCCCTTTTGAGACTCATGGTGGTTCCGGGCCCTTGGCAGCGCACAATAACTGCCCAAAGCTCCACCTGAGGGCGGACCCCTGGTCGAGATCCTACCCTACCCGCCGCAAATCGAGCTGAGAATGTAAACGCCAAGACACACCCTCCGTATTCTGTACAGCTGGTTCGGATCATCGGCCTGATTATCATTGTTTTTTCTTCTTGGAAGCAGTTATATATCTTCCTTCCGCTCTGCCTCATTTTCGGATTCTTCCACTCCACTTCAAGCTTCTGAGGTGCACCTTCGCCCTTCAAATTGAAGTGCCTAATTGGCTTGTCAGTATCCAGTCCATCGGACCGCCACTACTCATCGCCACTCGCTATGATTACCACAAAGGCGCTCCTTACTGTGGGGGCTCTGTTCCTCGTCAAAAACGTTCAGGCCACCAACTTTCAACTTCCTCCGTGTCTTGAACCTTTCAGGCCCTTCGTCTACTCTGGGTGTTTTCAAGATGGCTCTCCCAGGACCCTTGAATACCGCTCTGAGCAGAGTAGTAGGAACATGACCATCGAAGCTTGTGTGGCTGAGTGCAAGGGTGAGTGATCATTATTTTGCTGCGGAAGGAAAATGACTGACAGTGTCCGTATAGGCAACGGCTTCCGCTATGCTGGTCTCGAGTATTATGGAGAGTGCTACTGTGGTGCCACTGTCAATTCTCCGGCTTTGACCGAAAGCCGATGCGACCTCCCCTGCAATGGAAACAGCTCTGAAATCTGCGGTGGCAACGATGCTCTGTCTATCTACCAGGACCCGACTTTTTCCACCCACCCTAGCGAGGTGGACATTGAGGATTATGCTCCGATTGGCTGCTACACAGACGATGGTCCCAACGGTCGCTCCCTTCCCTGGCCTCGAGACATTCCCCATGAAACCTTCACCCCTGCTCAATGTTTGTCTGCTTGCCGAGATAGGGGATTTCCGTTCGCTGGAACCGAGTTTGCTCGTAAGCTACTCCTGTAGTCATCCTTGTGTTTCTATGGTGGAAGCTAACTTTTGGCAATTTAGAGGAATGTTATTGTGGCTCTGTTATGGGAAATTACACAACAGAAGCTCCTGCAGAGGACTGCAACATGCCTTGCCGCGGCGATCCCTCACAGATCTGTGGTGGCAGCAGACGCTTGACCCTATATGTCGCCAGGGAGCTATTGTCACTTGAGCCTTGCGGCCATAACCCTCCTGAGAACAGCTCCAGCTCCACCTCTGTTGTCACTCCCACATCTACGTCTGCGTCACCTTCGTCCTCTTCAACAACCTCGAAGATTCCTGACACCACTACTGCTCCAAGCACAACCACAAAGTTTACATCGACAACCACCAGTACCTCAGCTCTATGCACTACCACTGTGACTCCCCCCAGTGAGTGCGAGTATAAGGTTGGGAAGTGGTGTGCGCCTCCTCTTCCTGAATTCGACTATGAGGATGGGTGCCTTGACGCCTGGAAGAGCTGCGCGAAACTGGTAAGCTCCTGCTGGAAGTATGCTGGATTCCCTGCCTCTCTTCACTGCCTCGAGTTTAGCAGCTGGTGTGGAGCCATCAAGAAGTACTGCCACACCGACTGCAAGGGAAAGACGTGCAGCAAGAAGGATTGCTTTGACAAGAACAAGCCTCAGAACCCCAAGCCTCCCAAGCCCCCAATCACTAGCGTCTACCCTTGCCCTACCTCCACGACGATCAGAACGACCACCAAGTCTACTGCTACCTCTGTCATTCCTGAGCCTACCAACATCTGCAAGCAGCCTACGTCCAAAAAGCACAACTATGGCCCGGGCAACCCTGTCGGTGGTATCGAACTTCCCCTGGTCACCTGCAATGATATCAAGGAGGACTTCGGGAGCCGCCCCTTCAAGCTATATACTGAGCCAGATAGCCGACACTGCAAGTCGTACTCGCGACACTACTGCCCTGATGCCTGCAAGGACGCCTGCAAAGAGCAATACGAGGAGTGCAAAGAGAACTACGTGGAGAGTTGCAAGCCCGACTGGCACACCTGGCCGTTCAGCAACGACAAGGAGTCACCTATCAAGTGCTATGAGAGGTGCACATCTCAGTATGCTGACTGCTTGTACGAGAACAAAAATGTCAATCCAGGTGACCGCTGCAAGAACTGGGGTGCTGGTTTGAAGCGATCTCTCTAAGAGATATATGTAATGATATAGGATTTGGGACTTATCTTTCATAGAGCTAACATTAGGATGGGCGATACTTAGGAATTCCTAATGAGAGTGCACATATGATGATAGATACAAGACAATGATGTTGTGATACGATATCCAGATACAACGAGAAACACAATGACCCCGGAACCGACATTGTTCAGATCATATCGTCACGATCTGAAATAAGTATTTCCTTGCTCCAAGGGTCTGTTTGTACTTTATGCAGCTATTGTTGCCACAGTTGAGACGAAAATCCCGTGACGCAGGTGGGGGATGAGTTCAGTCATTATCGCGACAAGTAGGATTTTCAACGCTGATGAGGATGTTCCAGCGCGAAGATTCCACTTATGTCTTTGAATTGGTCATATCCTGCATTTGTTGTTAGCCAGCTCCCCGTACATTGGTGTCGACAATATTGTGACACAAAGTCACTGGTAGCTTTCATCCGACTGCACGGAATACCGGATTCGAGATCCGAGACTGAGTGGAGACCTGGCAAAGCTATCTGTTGCCTTACCTGGATGTGGATGGCCCCAATTTTTTAATCCCCGCCCCAGCCCCCTGAAAACTGTGTGTCAACGGTTGTCCCTGATTCGCCGTTATTGAGTCCAGCGAGGGAACATGAGCATTAGTTGCGGCCAGTCCCGGCCCGTCATCGGAGCAGTCCGAATGGGACCTTACCCGTCGCCGTTGCCCCCAGGCTTCCATTGTATTGTACGGAAACCGGTTTATCGTCGATGCCACATATCTGGACGAATAGAGCGGATATGGGATCAGAAATTTCGCCTGGGCCGGGACCTGACTTAGATATAGGGTCAAGGGACAGAGACCAGGATGGTAGCGATCCCAAAGGCTGCGGTTTGTCGCACCCTTGCATCGACGGCGACTTGGGTCAGACCAATTATGAACCGCGACCGAGAAACTGCGAGGTCGCCGCGACTCAAACTGAGACGTTACACCAAGTCAGCACTGACGACTTCCCCGATGGTGGTGTTGCGGCCTGGACAGTCCTCTTCGGCACTTGGTGCATCTTCTTCACCACTTTTGGCTTGGGCAATAGTGTCGGCGTCTTCCAAACCTACTACGTCACCGAGGCCCTACCCCAGTATTCTTCCTCTACAATCTCCTGGATCATTAGTTTCATGCTATGGGTCCTCAATTTTCTGCCCATCTTCTGGGGATTCGTATTTGACCGTTACGGCTTACGGTTGTTACTCTTCGGGGGCACCCTGACCTACATCTTTGGTCTTATGATGGTGTCGTTGTCGCGAGAATACTGGCATTTCTTCTTAGCTCAGGCCGTTGTATGCCCTATTGGCGCCAGTGCCGTCAACACTGCCGGCATGTCCAGTCTTGTCACTTGGTTCCGCCGTCGCCAGGCTCTCGCTTTTGGCATCATGATGTCCGGGTCTTCCACTGGCGGCATCGTCCTGCCTATCATGATTCCAAAACTGATTGCCATTGTAGGCTTCCCCTGGGCCATTCGTGCCACGGGTCTAGTCTTCTTGGCGCTAATGCTCGTTGCATGTTATACTGTTCGCTCACGCTTGTCACCACGAACAAAGTCTGTAAGCCTGAGTGCCTATATTCGTGGCGTGCGCGAACCAGCGATGATATCCACCAGCCTTGGGCTATTCCTCGTGTTCTGGGGCCTCTTTCTACCATATAACTTTGTCATCCTCCAGGCCAAGGCCCAGGGTATGGACGAAGGGCTTGTCATCTACTTACTACCCATCCTCCATGCGGCAGGCCTCATCGGTCGCATCATCCCAGGTGTCTTGGCCGACCGACTTGGCCGCTACAACATCATGATCATACTTACACTGCTCTCTGGGGTTTCCAGTCTCGCCTTTTGGGTTCCTATCAAGAACGATTCCGGCGTGTTGGCTTTTATGGCCACCTTTGGCCTGCTCTCGTCGGGTATCTCGTCTCTTGGGCCAACGCTAATTGCGCAGATCTCTGACATTCGGGAGATTGGCGCTCGCACTGGTACGGCCTTTGCCTTCCAGTCATTTGGTCTCCTAACCGGTAGCCCCATCGCGAGTGCCATCGTCGACGTGACAGGCGGCGACTATCTCGGCCTTCAGCTTTTCTGCGGCTTTTCCATCTTCGCTTCGGGCGTGGTATTTGCCCTGGCGAGACATGTGCAGGCCGGGTTTAGGTTGAAGAAAGTGTAAGCTTGGATTTACAAATAAAGTATGCCGGTGCGTTGGTGACCTTGAAACATTTTCTTGATGGAGACACAAATTAAAACCTCTCCAACTTTCGCCAAGACGTCATCTAGAACCAACTTTGGACTTTCCGTCATGTAGGAAACCTAGAGGAAATATAGATACAATTTTGTACTAACTAATCATAATTATTCTAGGAATAAAACCTAGAAACTCAGAAATTGGCGACAGTTCAAGTCCATCTACAGCTGGCTTGGGAAACCAGCTCACGCACTTCTGAAATACTAAATGTATAGTTGATCAAAGCTTTCTTTCCAACAAAAAGAAAGAAAAAACGGTGTAGGGTTTATGCCAGACTTAACTAAGGTCGGAACTTCATACTGAGCCCTTATCCAAGGCGGAAGATCGGCGATCTTCCGACACGTACTCTTCTTGTCGTCTCCGTGGCCATCTGTAGGTGCTCTAGACCCAAGCAAAGGCATGCTTATAGGTGTTTAAATACTGTGCCCTGCGTTTGAACACCGCGAAAAATGCTATTTTTGTAGTTGGACCAATTACCAAATGAAAGTTTTAGTGCAACAAAAATATTTCCAATCAATGAAAATAGCTATTTCGATCTCCTGGATAGGCTGTGCATGATACGAATAAAATTATTCCAAAGGACCAGGGATTGGGCTTTCCACACAATCGCAATGGGATCCGTTTGCAATCCATCGTTGCCAGCACTGTTTATTGTTGAAGAACTGGTCACCTGCCATGTGGTGATATGCGAGAAGTGTGAGACGGAGCGTCAATATTCCGCATGTGGTGCAGCAACTAAGCACGTCTCCAAGAAAGCACATTGGCTCCGCATTGGGTCAACACGAGAATGCGGATCCTGCGACGGGCCGAAAGCGGGTTGTGACCAGCCACCGCAGGAGGAAGGTGGTATTCATTGGAAAGCGGTGTGGCATAAGACCATGCAATGGCTCTGTTCTGGTGTGGGGACCTGCAAGAAGGGATTGAGCTGATAACCGTGATATTGCTTTTAGGAACTGGGATGGTCCGAACCATCATCGGCTGAAATTAGGCCATGATAACAAAGAAACGCGATGATCACTCAAGAGCAACATAATGACGGTTCACCACCATCGTAAGCTCGTATCGCCCCTTTACTTGCAAGTAGCTTGAAAAACAGCCCGGCCACGCACATGGATTCACAACAGCTACCTGTCATGGAAGTTCAAAAAAATATGTCAGGTCATATCTTACTGCTTTGACGCGCGAAATCGTTCGTCACTCGGCCCACTGCCTGCAGGTTTATAAATTGAGCAGGTTCAGCTTGTCTTAATATGCATTCCATATCCACTGCTTGGTAACCCGTACACCATACCATGCATTGAAAATGCTTAGAGAAGTTATGCGTGGGGCGGCCTTGGTCCAGACCTGCAACCATGATTGATGCACCGGTGGATACGAAGTCCTGGGAAATAGCTCCTGCGTATGGTGGTCGTTTGGCAACTTTAATCGTCAAAGGCGAATGTGGCTGAAGGTATAACTTATTCACACCTCAATTACTCTCCATGAGGGGCTCAAACAGATTAGTTTTGCCAAATAGAAAGGGTTGTTTTGGTCTCATACAACATGTCTCACAATCAGCCGTACTGTTAGATGCAGATGATTCCCTTGCATATGATATTAAATTGACTCGCAAGTACTTGTTGCAAGGTCTTTACATGGACTCTTGAAGTTAAATGTTATACATGCACCTGGCGTTTTTAAGACTCCGACTCCGGCAACAGCGGCCAAAAGAACCCGCCAAGCCTGCACGGTTCGATTCCTAGCTCCAGATTCGACTATGATTCTATCCTTCTGAATCTCAGCTGGTTCGCCTTCTTCCCTAATCCGTGCGTAGGGTTACAGTATTGTTTTTCAGCCGCAGCTGCAACAATGCAACCTGGGGAGACCCAATGGAGAGATTATCGTCCGACGACCCGACAGCCTTTTCTCCGGCTCTTGAAAGTTCATAAGTATGACATTTCGGCTTCTCTAGACGTGTACTCACAGTATCAGTATTCAGTTTTAGGCTTGATTCTTACTTTTCTTACTTCAACTAAAAACAAAATGCAAATCTCTAGCATCCTAGCAGCTGCAGGCGTTGCTTTGGGCGTCCATGCTCAGCAATTTGCTGGCTTTAACGACCTTGACACCTGCCTGCGGAACCCTGGAGTAGGTGTGAGGTACACATGCCCCGGTACCAACACATGCTACGCTTTCTCTGGTGGTATTGGTTATAATGTTCTTTCTTACCGCGGTGGAGGCAGAGGTATGTCAAGATTCACCGAGCATTAGGTCATAGTGATGTGATAAGCTTACCATAGTCAGTTCTCGCTTACACGAATGGAAACTGCGCTGGTCCTTATACCTTCATCGGTAGCAATGTTAACAGTTGCATGCCGACATCGGCTGGTTCCAAATTCATGAGCTTTAGATGTGGTGTCTTGTCAGCAAGGGCGGATGAGGACGAGGAGGTGGAGGAAGGTGACGTTGTTGAAGTGGAGTAGTTTCTAGCAGGAGCTAGTATCAAATACTACATGATGAACATAAACTATTGATATCTGCTTTCTGTATGCATTTATGAAGAACAACCTGGAACCCCGCTGCCACACAGTCCGCTGAATATTGAAGCGGACAGATTAAATTTCGACTTACTAGCCTTCATGAGAGTCTTGTTGCGCTTCACTACAAAGTCGCTCTGTTATCTAGAGAAGTACATGAGCATATGAAAATGTTTGAATGAGCTTTATGTCTATCAGTCTTTGCAGGAGTCTCGATCGTGAACGCCTTTGACCTCTCCTCTGGCCCAGATCAAGGAAATCATGCCACATGATCAGTACCATACCTGATTCCAGGAGCATGATAACAACCTCATTTATATCCCTTGGATGGTGTGATAGAGACGAACTTTTGGTGGCAGGAGGACGAAAGGGAAACTCTTGCTATTCCGATGGGAGTTGAAGAGTTGGTTTCGTTAGAAATAGACGTACTTTCCTGTCAGTAGACCACAAAAATTAGGTTTCTATGTTTAGGATGTTGGTAAATGGCCATTGAACCGTAGCTGCCCTGCGTTGACTTTTGGGTGCAATGTCTTTCTCTCTGTTAAGAAATGAATTGGGATGAATCACGTCTCCTGAGCATCCTTGCCAAGCCAGATAAGTCTGGCTTGCACAGTTGAACCCAGTACCCCGCTCCTTCATGAAGCAGGGCTCCGCAAGCCCGTCTCAAGTTCTGGCTGCTACGTAATGTTTCTGTTGGCCTATGCTAGCATTTCCTCCTTCTTTCTCTTCCTCCATTGGACTCATCCGTATTGGCGTTGCTGGAGCTGATAAGGAATGACCAAATCTAGACGCCGGACGATGGTCGAATGCTCGGAATAGGTATTGTTGAATGGCTGACTCCACTAAATCCTGCATGGCTTCCTCTGCACCATACCCCGCATCAATTGACTACAATGGAAATATAATGGAGATCGCCTAGCCCAACTAAATCGCTCGGTACAAGTCTCGGTCCGGCGCCGGGTTCGGGTAATGATTGGGTTGTGTCAGTCCGTGATTCGCCAGTCATGTAGTCTGCACCGTTAATGCTCCGCAAGTGGATTGGTTTGGAGGTTCTTATGGTGCTCGGGGCATGGTCCTGGACATGACCCGGTTTGGCCGACTAATGAACCAAGGAGCAGGATGAGTTTTCCAGGAGTAGATTCGCGCTTGCAACGTGCTCTATAAGATCGTCCAATTGATGCAATCTGGCTCGAACCATGTATTTATCTTTCCATCGCAAAAATCATGAGGATTTCCGCCATTATCACTCAGGCCTGTACCGCGATGGCAGTGTCTTTGGGTGCAAGCATGGCTTCTGTGGCGCCGAACCCACAACGTATATATATCCCATACCATGGTGCAATGGTGTATAGTCAGGCTCACCAATGGCAGAACTACAAGACTTCAAGTTCAAAACTTTGGCCCCTGGCACAATCCGTCCAACAGGATGGCTCGGAGACCAGTTGCGACTATCAGCGGAAGGACTGGCTGGACACCTTTTCGAGTTTTACCGCTACGTTGCCCGGTCATCTTGGCTGGGAGGAGACTGGGAGTACAGCGAGTTAAATGAAGCATCGCCGTATTGGTTCAACTACATTGTCCCCTTGGCATGGTCTCTAGACGATGCCCGACTCAAAGGACAAGCCAAAGCCTTTCTTGACTATGTTCTGGATCATCAAGCTGAAGACGGATGGATTGGACCAGAGACAACACGTCAGACCCGGGGGATTTGGGCGCGGTCTTTGCTGCTGTTCGGCCTAATTGTAAGTCGAATCATCACCATGTGGGTCTTGCAACTTACTGTGTCTCTAGCAATATGCGGAGGCGGATCCATCGGAATCAGATAGAATAGTGGATTGTCTTCACAAGTTTGTTAGGCTGACGCACTCCATGCTTCAAAGTAATTTTACCGGGCTGCTTCAGGATAAAAGCCAAGGCGACAATTTTGATCCTTTCGGCTTCGGTGTCTCGCGCACCCACGAGCTCAATATCTCTCATGTGGCTCTACGAGAACCATCCCCGCAATGCCGGACCGATCATCCTCGAGACAATCCAGCTCATGTTTGATGGTGGCCGGAAAGGAGGACGTGACTGGACAACCTTTTTCATGGAAGGCACTTTCCCCACAACAGGCACTGGGACATTCAAAACAAGTGGCTTCACTCATGGTGTGAATTTGGCTCAAGGTCAGTTTCAAATCAATTGATTTGAGTATTAAAGGGCGCGACAAATACTAAGATTTCCGAGCTGCAAGGCTTGAGATACCCTACCGTTCTATATCGCTTGACAGGTAATGAGAGTCTTATTCAGCAGACTCGAAACGCAGTAGACATGACTGCGAAATATCAGACTTCTCTGTCTGGCACTATCATTGGCGATGAGCATCTTGGCGCCCAGAGTCCGCAGAGAGGGTAAGATCGCACCCATCGCAAGAAATTCGAATGCAAACACTCTAACATTACTGTAGCTCGGAGCTATGCATGGCAGTCGAGTCAATCTTCTCCTATGCCTTCCTCTATCGCTTTCACGGCGATAATGACTACGCAGACAAAGCAGAACTTGCGGCTTTCAACGCATTTCCGGCTGCTATGAGCTCAGACTGTAAGAGATCAAACACCCTATGGGAGGCATAACGAAACTGACATAGCTTAGGGTGGTCACATCAATATGTGACCCAGACGAACCAACCCTGGTCAAGGAATTTAACAGCAAATCCGTTCTTCAATGTTGTTTCGTATTCGAACACGTTTGGCCTAGAGCCTAACTTTGTGAGTTAGGAATAACTCTCTGGTCAACTACTTACTAAACAAACCCGTCTCAGCCCTGCTGTACGGTCAACCACCCTCAAGCATACGCAAAGTACGTCACTACGTCTTTCGTTGAGACAGACCATAGCGATCTTGCGCATGTTCTTCTCGGTCCGGCATCTGTTGAAAAAACGATCAAAGGCAAGACTGTTCAAGGTACGGCTAGCCCCCTGGTGAGCTGCAGTCACAACTTACTCATCTTGTTTGCTGCAGTAAAATGTAGGACGAATTATCCGTTTGGTTCTACACTCCACTACGAAATTCACAGTGAAACAAACTTTGATTTCGCTATGAGAATTCCTTCTTGGACTACGCCCGAAGCGAATTTCAAGGTAAACTGCGGAGTTTCCAAGCAGGTATCCACGGACGATACTGGTTTGCAACACGTTTCCATTTCCCCTGGAACTACTACGATAAAGCTGGAACTCCCCATGACTGTGAGAATTGAGACGCGCAACTTGTCTGTTGGCATTTATTACGGCCCATTGCTTTATGCACTGGACATACCGTACGCAGAGACAAGCTACCAACCATTGAGCTGGGTTGACCGCAAGCCTTTGGCTGACGAAGAAATTCACCACAAATCTCGCGATCATGTCCTGCAGCCTACGGGCCATTGGCAGTACGCTATTGATCCAAATAGCGTCATTATTAACGAAAGTCCATCAAATGAGACGACCTTGCCTAATCCAATCTTCTCGAGTGACGGACCACCGGTGTCCCTTACCGTGGATGCGTGGGAGATTTCTTGGTCTACTGAAAAGGACACAGCGGCATGGCCACCAATCGTTCCGATTGTCGAAAGGCAGAAAAAGACGAAGATCAACCTGATTCCCTTTGGGGCATCGAAGCTACACATAGCACAATTCCCTGTTGCTAAACCGCAATGACGTTGTAATTGAGCTCTAACTATTCCTACTGTGTGTACAGGCGGATCAAACATTAATATGTTACCCTGGATATCTACAGGATTTTACGCCTCTTGTTAAAAGCCTTCTATATATACATAACATACAATTCTGAGTTCAAGTCGAAGTGGATGTTTTAGAATTTCTTTGGAGTTTTCCCTAGCCGCCCTCGAGTCAAATCGAGTTCACCAATCATGCCCGGCAGCGTATTAAGTAGGAAGCTTACTCGAGGCATACAAAACGCGTGCTTTTCCAGTGCATCCGATTATCATACAGGTGTTACTTAGATATACAGTGGGCGGCAACGCATCTCCAGAAGTGGTTGGGCAGTTTTGCTGAGGATTAAACCGCCCACAAAGAATCAGCTGGGAAATTAGGCCTCGACAGGTAACTATTTACTTTAATTTCTAATCCGTCATATTCACTACAGTTACGCTGTCACATCATTGAAACTCAAATTCGACTGGTGGAAGAGTTTGCCAATATCTCTGAGCAATCCATAATTCAACACAATTAGATAGCAGAGCACGCAAGCAGTAGTCTCAGGGCTGCGCTGTGGGCCACATGGCAAATCTCGGCTATGCACGAAGCATGACCTGAATTGAGCGCGATTTACATGGAGATAGCTTAGTGTTGCCATTTTGAATAATTTCTGACGCTAGGATTGGCCGCCTAGTCCTGGAATGGTGTTTTGAGGCGACACTGCAGGGGTCGAGGGGTATGGTGTGTTCAGTGTTGTCGAGAGGTCCGAGCAATTGCGCTGGCTACAAGATGTGATCAAGGTATTTTGACGCAAAAGAGAGAGGGTTAGGAAGCCAAAATGTCACTGGGAAGATACAACTCATTTTAATTAGGCCTGAAGTCGTGAATGAGGAGCACAGAATGTCGTTAATCAGCAAACGAATAATTAAAGGAGCACAATAGTCGCACAATTTAACGTCGGTAAGTCGGTAAATACTTCCATGAACCACACAGAAATATCGATCTCCACTTCTAGGAGCAGCGGCGCTCTACCGATATGGATGCTGATGAGAACGCTGCTACAACTAGGCTCGGTAAGTCTCGGCGATGTAGCATGCCTTGCTTCGCTTATTAAGAGACGAGGGTGCCAGGCTGGCCAAATGCAGCCCTAGCCTTTATCTCCGTGAGACGGAGATACCTTATAGTCATGAATTCCCCAGACTGATCGTGTGATGTGTTCTCGGGGGATTGCGTCCAGGGCCCCCACCATGCATGCCACGAAACCATTGTCCAGCAAAAAAGTACAAATAAAAGAAATCATTCCGTTGCTTTGAATAATTACAGAGACCGGTCGTGTGATTTGGGAACTATCTGATTCAGCTCCAAGACCAAGATGGCTCCCCCAACATTCACCTCCACTTTTGTGACTCTGCTCCTTTCCGTAACGGCTGCCATTGCTGCTTCTCCCTCCTGCTCAGCGTCCAACGGTACAGCTAGCGCCACTGTTTTGATAGGCTCCGCTATCCAGGCTCTAGGAGGTCGTGAGGCATTGACTTCTTTGCAAGGAGTGACTTATCATGCTGAAAGGCAATTTCAGACTCTCTTTCCCATTTATAAAATCTGGATCTCAGCTAACAACTTTCCTTTTTAGAGCCTTCCGCACTCGCACGCTCATGCAGAACTACAATCTGTTCAACACCGACAGATTTATCAATATTGGGGGTTCTCAGAATATCTCATTTTCTTACCATGGCGAGGAGTTACACCAAAGAATAGACCGCACTTATACCCCCTCTGGTAATTACCCTACATTATTCGAAAACTGTGAGGATCTATGGAGCTCACGCACCACCTAGAATTATTTGTCTTTGCCAGGCCTGACGCTCCTCCACGGGACTTTTCTTTGGTTATGCAGGGTGGCGATGATGGCTTCGCTTGTTTCGTCAAGGGAAATTACCTTATATTCCTTCCAGCAGAGGATGTTGCTGGTTATTTGGACTGTGTGTCCTCCTAACCTCCCGCACAACCCAACTTTTTACAATTTATATGGATCAACTAACCTGCCTCCAGCAGCGATAACCGACTACCTACTAACGCAGGCTCAAAAGCTTTCCCCTAAGCTTCTCTTGGAGGTAAGAACTTATCCTGTACTCTTTCTGTGATTGTGGGTATGCATTGACGGTGATATCTTAGATCGAAGCCCACAGACCCGTTCTGACTCATGTTACTTTTGGGGGGAAACACTACCCTGCAGGTAAGCTATAACTGCGTGCAGCTATTTATTAGAACTTTCGAATACAGTGCTAACATGGAGACATAGTTTGCGACCACGAGAGCCAAATTACAGTCGTTTTTGATCCGGAAAGCCATCTGCCTTTTCTCATTCGTTCATTCGAAGACCACCCTGTTTTTGGACAAATCTCCAAAGACCTACACCTACTCGATTACACTGAAGTAGACGGCCTTATGTTTCCCCGATCCCAGAAGACCTTTTATAAAGGTGACGCTATTGTCGAAGAGACTGAAATTACTAGGATTACAGTGAATCCCCTCTTCCCCCAACGTTTTTTCGATGGACTGCGCACAAACGAAACGACATCATCTCCTTCACCACCCATGAAAATCCCAAGCTATGATCATGGCTTGCTCGGGCAATTCTGGTCGAACATGATTTGGGGAGGTCAGTATCCTAGCACAATTGGTGATCTCGAGGCCTCGAGTATAGCGGACGACCTACCAGGAGTACATCACATCACTTTCACGAAAGGGGTCAGCATCTCTCAGCTTGTTTTAGAGCTTGAGGATTCTGTGATCGTCTTTGAGTCCCCACACCATCAGAGTGACCTTGTCATTCAATGGGTTGAAGAGATTATTGGCAAGCCCATTACTCATCTGTGGGTAAGTAGGCAACAGAACACTGGGTAATGTTATGCTAACCTCCTTCGCTATCCAAAGATTTCTCATCATCACCACGACCACAACTATGACGTTGATAAATTCGTAGCGCTCGGTGCGGCTATTATCGTCCCGGAGATCGCTGCTTCGTATTGGAGACAAATCCCCAATATCAATCTCATTACGTTTACGTACGGCTTTCTATGGCTGCCTCCTTATGATAGGAGCAACTTGCGAGACGCTATCGTTGCTAATGATTAGTAGAGAAAAAAAGCCATTCATCATTTCCGACAGCAAGTTGCAGGCTCGTTTCATCTGGCGACCTGACACGCTCCACTCTGCAGACTTCACTTATGCTGTTGTCACTTCACTATGCCCCAGTGCAGATAGCAGTATACTTGCTTTTACTGCTGACGCTTGGACAAGTCTCAACACTGGATTCGAGGTTGATAGTGGAAATGCGCTCCAGTGGCTGCTGCAAGCTATTGACGACGGTCTCAGCAGAAATGCAATGTAAGTCAATTTGCCGGACTTGAACACCACCCCGAAGAAACTCAGAGACTGAACATTCCTTTGCAGTGTCGTTCCAGCACATGGAACACCTGTTCCGCTTTCTGAAGTATTTAACTACGTAGGAACTTCATACCCCAACCTGGATTCAACTAGCTTTATTAGGGGTGGCAATATCTGCCTAGAGTAAATGACACGAACCCTCAACCGGGAATAAGAATGTACTTGAAAACTCGCATTCGACGCTGTGGAACATTTGGCTCTCGTGAGGAACTTAGAGGATGGCGACTTTGGATAGCCTCGTCACTATGCAGCTCTCAAGGTATTTAAGGAAAATGCGAACTTACTGAGAATTTCAAGCTTTTTAAAGGTTTCAAAATCAGCATTGATCAATTGAGATAATTTATACTGTAAGTTAAAGGAAAGCGGAGTCTTGCACCCTGCCCCAACATTCGGCGAAGCCTTCAAGTTCAGCATCCATCAGATCTTGTACGCCTCTGGCGAATCCTAGTTTCCGACCCGTATATAATAGTCCAGCTTGATCTGTGACCTCGAAGATTTCATCTGCCTTGCGAACTTCAACAACTTTATTACTCTTGAATTCGATGGTGGCGTAGCGTCTGCCAATGTCCTCTCTTGCTTTGGCCTGGAACACAGCAGGGTCGACGTGATCCCAACCTGCGACGTTGTGCATGTGTTTTGATCGCTCATTACGAAATTCGCCCGAGTCTAGAACCAAGACTGTATGCACTTGGCGAGCCAGAGCTCCTGCCATTGACAGCCCAGCAGGACCGTCACCAATAACAATGAGATCGTAGATTTTCGTTTGCTCAATGGTGACTGGTGATAATTGTACTTGCTGCCCATGTAAAAAGCTTCTGCATGGTTTCCAATGTTCAGAGCAGGATCATGAGTATTTATACTCATGTTGGCTGTAGTGTTGAAGCTACCTCAATGGCTTTTCCTAAACAAATGCATTGATCCAAGCACAATCAATTCTATAAATGGAAAAGTTGGGTCGTCACCAGGCGCACGAGTTGACAAAAGTCGCCGCAATGCGGATATATTACTCTGCATTGGTTAAATGTTTGTTGTTGGCCAGTTTATTCTGTTGCGAAGATGTCTCAAATTAGACCTTATTTTCTTCCCGCTCGTCAATTCGGGTCACTGTAACCAAACGTGCAACTGCTTGGCCTCATGGTGCGTTCACAGTATTGCATTCTTGGAAACTCGTTCGCATAATTAATTCAGGGATAATATTACTCTGTAAGGCCAAGGAAAAGCTCTAGTTCTTATTATTTACTAGTCATCATGACTTTCTGGGCAGAGCTGTTCCGCTATTGATTCATGTGGAGAAAACCCCTTTAAGCCCTTCCACATCTCCTGCACCTCATGAAGACCCTGGCCTAGCGAAATGAACATACTACCTAGAGAGAAAAATCAAAGTCAGTCGGGACGCGGACGTGATCTGGAGCTTCTTACCATGTGTATGCCATTATAGGTGGCAATGAAGAGCCCAGATCCCAGGATTTGTTCTTGGAACTCGTAAAACAACATGCGAACTCCCTGAAATAGTGACTGTGTCTCGCCTCATCGGGCAATTGAGGTTCCATCGGGTTTCACCCAGTCCAAAAATTCCTTTACCCCATCCTACCACCTGGGAAGCTTGACCTCTAAAGATAGAGATTAGCACATTCAAAAAATGGCAGTAGGAACTCATGCAGGCAGCATGACTTATATAGAGTGCACCGTACCACTAGGAATTGTCAACCATTAATTAACACATGAATTTTCGCAGTATGTAGCAACGTACTGTAGATGCCAGGGATGAGATTTTTTCGTGAGCTGAGCGGAGGTCCTCGGAACACTGGATAGGATGGCATTGATGGCGGTGAAGTGTTGATAGAGCATGCAAGGGGATGACTATGGAATTGTAGTAGTGGATCCAACTAAGCTAATAACGCTTGTTTTTCGTCAGGGCTCTTGCGTTTCGATTGTCAGCTAGGTGCGTTAGTCTGAAGTCTAGGTGGGGCCGTTTCTCGCAAATCCGGTGTTATTAGGCGTGGTTTAGATCAATACTGTCTATACATCCGCGATAGAAGTAGACTTTCCAGATACTGCTATATTTAAGGTTCTTATGCTTGTTAATAGGAATATTTTAGTTGCCTTT
The DNA here is from genome assembly GCA_003012165.1 of Paramyrothecium roridum. NCBI lineage: Eukaryota > Fungi > Ascomycota > Sordariomycetes > Hypocreales > Stachybotryaceae > Paramyrothecium > Paramyrothecium roridum. Next base: position 34,646 of record PXOD01000102.1, on the reverse strand, counting down.
AATATAGATTAAGGTAAATAAAGCACGTATACTGAACCAGCCTTTATGTAATTAAAGTCGCCACTAAAGTGACCCAGGCAATTTCCGCTCTTGATTTCTCATCGTGCTTGTACTGTAACTTTGGGGTTCAGGCTCCTTGTCTAAGGTATGTAAATGAGTATAAGTGTGTATAGCTTGACATCTTCGCCCATACCGAACTAGAACAAGTAAAAAGGAGCAAAGTTTTATTAAAGCTATTTATTTGCAATAGGTTCAGTATAATTTATTGACACACCATGCTGTATATTGAAGCTGATGATATAATGAATTTTCTAACATTTCCATTATGTGTTTCATAATATCCGAACAGTGCCTTGCGTTATTATCGAGTATAATATCAAGCCCACTAAGTATAGTATAGTATGAAATTTCTTCTGAGGGAGATTAGTAGCAACAGCCGTATAGATGACTTGGAAGTAGGAAAAGAAGCTCTAGGGAAATGTCCAAGGTCATGACTTGAAGTTACTACTGACACAGATGGGAAGAATAGATACCAGGTTGAATTTCGAATAAGATAAATATCTATAGCTAATAAGTTGAGTTCTCTAATATTTATTTGACTGATAGCTAAAAAATGTTAGTTCTCATAACCTTCTTACCCTACAGGCCCTGTAGCATTACTACAGAGCGCTGCTAGGGATTAGAATAAAATATGTCTTAAATATGGAATATCATCATTTTATAATAAAGGACAAGCCGTCTTCCCTCAATTCCACTGGGTTTATTATTGCGAAATTGACCACTTATCTATCGCTTATGGTATTGTAAAGTTGGCATCCTTTTAGACGGCTTCATTATGCACAGCGCTTTAAGAATGGATAGTTTGGGAGCCTCATGACAGTGCTTTGCTAATAATCACAAACATGGCGAGGTGGACGATTCCGTGGCCTAGGAAACCGAATTAAACAACACGAAGCCATGACGACCGGTCAGTACAATCTATTCCTTTTCCGTTGTGAATATCAATGCAACTTGCTAACCAGAATGTAACCTAGCTCCGGACCAATGCAGAGATCAATCGGCCCTACCGTCAAAACTCACTAGTATTAGTATACGAATAAAAGTGACGTTGCTTGGATTACACGCAAACTTCCACCCCCTGGAGTGCATCCGAATATGCCATAGCATGGTCTGGCATTGACGGCAGAAGTGGTCTTGCAGCAGCTTCTCAGTACCTACCAAGAAAAACGTTACAAAGGCTAGTCCTACTCTAAATTGCGACAGGTAAATGCCTGGACCAAGACAGAGTACGTCCCTAAGGAGAGCTCAGGCAGAGGGTAGGGTTAGAATACACGGGGCGTGTAGTATCTTATGGACATATAAAGAGGCAAGCACAGCACTGTCATCCCAAATCGAAACCATTCATTCGTTCATTTCCATTCTTCTCCAACAATCACGCTTCCTTACATACATTCTACTCTGACCGCCATGAGCGCATTACTTAACCTTAACACAACGATGAGGGCGGTTGTACAGCTTGGCATACCCTTGGAGGTATCTGTCATCGATGTTCCGGTACCAAAAATTCAGTTTGGCACGGATGTCATCGTGCAAATCAACGCATCGGCTATATGTGGGAGTGACTTGCATCCATATCGCGCCGGTGCTGGATCACCCGATGAACCACATAGATACGGACACGAAGCGATTGGTCACGTCATCGAAATTGGAGACGCTGTCCAATTTCTCAGTGTCGGCGACTACGTCGTTATTCCCGCCAACAACGACGACGGTCATTACAGTGGAAATCCTGACTACTATACTCAAGAAGTCAACTACGGAACTCCATCCTTGCCTGGGATGATGGATAAGTGAGGATATAAGCCTTGAGCCAATAGAGCGTGACTAAATGCTCCCACCACAGCCGAGTACCTAAGGGTGCCATTTGCCGACAATTCTCTGATTCCTGTTCCAATCAACGCGACAAGCGATACCGACACAATGCTGAACTATATGTACGTCGGCGATATCTTTGCAACTGCTTGGGAGGGTCTAGGATGGGGCGGCTTCAAGCCTGGCGATACAGTTGCTGTCTTCGGTGCTGGACCAGTCGGCCTCTTGACGGCTTATAGCGCTATAATCCGGGGTGCTGCTCGCGTATACATCGTTGACCGTCACCAAAGTCGCCTAGATCTTGCTGAAAGTATCGGGGCAGTCCCAATTAACTTTCTACAGTCGGATCCCGTTCAAGAGATTCTCACTCGCGAGCCTAACGGCGTGAGAAGAGCGTTTGAGTGTGTCGGTTACGAGGCGGAGAATGCTGCTGGTGAACAGGACTCAAGCCTAATCCTGCAGCAAATGGTTAATGTCACTGCTGTTCGTGGTGGCATAGGTATCATCGGAATGTTCCAAGATGGGCAATCAAGCTTCGACATTGGCACAACGTTCAACAAAGGACTTTCTGTCGGTAGCGGGTTTGTCTGGCCTTTGGCAACTTCGTCAGAGCTGGTGACACTGATCACAAACGGAATCGCAAATCCAAATTTCGTCACGAGTGATATTATCAATATCGAAGAAGCCCCAGAGTATTTCAGGCGCTTTGAAAGAAGCGAGGTGACCAAGGTGGTTATTAGGTTCTAGATCATGGAGGCCATGTTGTTGTCCTTGGTCGGATGACGCCATGATTTTGATTCGGAGCAGTGCGAAACAAAAAAAATGGCTACTTCAGACGCTTTCGAATCAATTTAAAGCCTTGGGGCCTGGTCCTCATAGGCTGCTCCAACCCGCATGAAAAGCTTCATTACTTTCAGACAAACCCTGTTTAGACCTCGTTACTAGTCATACAGGGATTTCTTTTTAGATTAGAATTATAAATTTTACAAGCATGTCCGGATCTTCGGCGCACTGGTTGTGTGTTACGTCGTGTTCAATAAGAACTTTGACACTTGTCTTCTTAGCCAGGTCAGAATTCTTTCAACACGACTCCATCACTAGGTACTCTGAAGCACTGGGTATACTCATATAGCCTTGAAGTCGACTATGTACTTGCAAAACCAGGCAAGCAAGGCTGCGACACCTGTCTGCCATAGGGCGCTGGAGCGCCTGATGTCCTCACTAGATTCGAGCTTCATAACGCCGCAGCACGTGGAACAAGGACTCGATTTAGCCAGACAATTATTGAAAACGCTAAAACTTCGCGTCTAATGATTCCCTTCAATATTGTCAAAAACTCTATTTAGTAGCATTGGTGCAAGGCGGCAACACAACGGGTCTCTTAAACCCAATGCAGATTGGCTTACAAGATTGCTAGTCAATGTTTTCCCCCTGTTCAAGCAAATTCAGATTCAATCACGCTTGTTGAAGTGGCGCTACAATTAACTAAAAACCAGTTTTTACTTGATCCTCTTACTTCACGACCAAGTGGACAGTTTCAAAGCATTGACAAAATTTGGTATTGACAGCATGATTGCTTCGGAATCAGGGGCTTGGTGCTGATTTGCAAAAAAGTGGATCTTCCATCTCTGGATCGGCTAAGTTAGAATAAGTGTTTGCATGGTTTGACGGGCCTCTTTGTGCCGAGTTAGCAGATAAGTAGACTGGTCTGCATTGGCAATAGTATGAGTTGCATCTTCATTGTAGGCAGCTTTTCATAAGACTGTTGGCGGTGAAAACAGTCATCACAAGGCGCCTCATATGTGCCTCCAAGCTACAGACCCCACCCTGAGACGCGTCATCAGCCACATTCTGGCTTCGGTGAATCGACTCGCTATTTCCATGATGTAATGCTATACGCCAAGCTCGCCAGCCTCATCCAGGGCCGTTGGGAGAGAGGCAGAGGGGCATGGGACTATCTTCTGTTGGGTAGTTTTGCCACAACTTGCAAAGGTTCAGGGGGAAGGGTCCCAAACGCTTTCCTGATGTACTTCTACTGGTGACATGACCCGCTGTCATTTGGGGACAAGTATCATCGAACCAACCCGCAACTCCTGTGTCCAACCAATTTTGTAGCATTCACCAAAAAGGGGAGAGGCTTTGCTTCAATAAAGTACAAGGAATCGCAAGATCTTCGAGAACACGTCTTTTGACCTGTTCACTTTACAGCATTAAAGGGGATTTGATCTTGAGCACTACACTAGACGTACAGAATGGTTAGTATGAGCATCGCAATTGTTGGCTCGGGTGCGTCTATACAACATCATAAACAGGCAGGTTTCATTGATAGTGATTTTCAGGTTCAGCAGGGCTGACGGCGCTGAAAAACCTCCGCGAGGTCGGTTTCAATGCCATCGGCTTCGAGCGGTGGAACGAACTTGGAGGCCTGTGGTCCTTCAGCACCGAACCAGGCTATACATCAACTCTGCACGATACTCTGAGCAATACAAGCAAGTTGTCGTAAGTAAATCCGAGCCCCAAATCTCCAGGTCTCGTCACCATTGACTTCGAGTTTTCCAGTCTAGCTTTAGTGACTTTCCGATACCTCCTGGTGAGAGCTTCAACTATCACTAATATCTAAGGTTAACCAACATCCACAGAATGTCCTACATTTTTAAGTCGATCAGAGGCGGCAGAATACTTCAAATCATATACCTTACATTTCGAGCTGCCTCAATTTATCAATTTCAACACGATAGTACGGAAAGTGACACGCGCAAAATCCGAAGAGAAGTGGGTTCTGCACGCCACAACTCCGGAAGGTGATACATCACAGACTTTTGACAAAATCGTTTTCGCTACAGGTTGCGACACCCTCCCACGTTGGCCTGGAATGCCCCGCCGGCAACATTTCACTGGCACCGTTATCCATGCTCAGGATTATAAAGCGTGAGCTCAAGGTACAGCATTTACAATGAATAAAAATATAGGCTGACCAACAATAGCCCCCAAATTTTTGCACACAAAAGGGTCCTTGTCGTCGACATGGGTAACACTGCCTGTGATGTTGCGCTCAGCCTCTGCGGTCACGATTCGAAAGTGTACCAGGCTTATCGGCGCGGGCGTTTGACGGTATCACGATATGAAGAAGGTGGCTCTCCCAGCGACTGCAAGGTCTCGTGGCAGGTTTTGGGCCTCAAACACCTTCTTGAGCACTAATTTCCAAATCTATCTGCCAAGATCATCGACTAGTTCTTAACGCAAAAGATGATATCCGATGCAGCGAGAAATGACCGCCAGGATATGTCAAAGAAAGAAGAACTTCAACGCGCCGAGCGCAATGTCAAAGAGGTCTGGGGACTGACAAGTGGACCAAGCATGGCATACTCCCCTCCAGCCGCACAAGAGTACTTCACGAGTGCTTTGCAACAAGGGTCAATTAAGCCCCTTGGTGGTTTTAAAGGCTTTCAAGGACGAAACTACGTAGTTGTTGATGATGATATCACCGTAATGGTAGATCGATAATCTTCTGTACTGGCTACAATCTTGATTTTGGCATAATGCCAGATTTGGAGATTGACGGCGCAGCTGGTATGCCCCTGAAGACAGCCGAAAATCTTTCAAGAGCGCAGACCGGTGACTGCAGAGATGGCAAGCCTCACCTGCCCCGCCTCTTCCATATGATATGTCCACCCAAGTTTACTTCGTCAACAGCATTCTTAAGCTGGATGGAGCCTCAAGAGAATGCTTGGTCCCATGCTGACCTAGTTGCAATGGCCCTCGCTCAGATATGGGCGGCTGAGACGGCTAAAGTAATGGGGGGCCCATTCCCTTGCGTAGGTTACAGAAATGCCGCAACTCTGCCATCTTTGTACGAGATGGAACATCAAGTGGACTCTGACCAGGATTGGTGGAGGAAAGCATGGGAAGCCGAGCACTCTATACGGCACGGTTTTGTGCAAAGTCACACATGTTCCGATTCCTTCATGAAATGGCTGGCACTGGCATGTACTACCATCTGGATCACATCTTCTCTAGTCGAGGTTGGCAACTCTGGTACCGAGACAAGAAACTCCACACATTACTTGCTCAAGGGCCATCAATCAGTCACGCCTGGAGACTTTTTAGTTTCGATCTATCTGCTACCATCTGTAACACGTATTACAGTGCACCAGCTATGGCAGCAAACATCTAAAACTTGGTTCTTCTTATACTCGCTGAATGACTGACACAAGATTAATCATTAAATGGTAAAACAAATATTGCTCTATTTTCTTAATTGTATATATTATATTCAACGGGATTTGAGTTCGTCCATGACCACATACAACCCTAACCCTTTACCTGCACATAGCAGATAAGATCAACAAATGCCTTTCCAAGGCATTAGCATGGGGCACATTTGCCGAACCAGGATACTTATTTCGAGCTAAATGTGGGAATTTGAAAGGAGTCAAGAGTTAAGAGCTTTCACAACTCTTTAACTGCCTAGCTAACCAGCTTGACACTGTTATCAGCAAAAAGTCGTCCCAACCAATTCCTCTCGACCCTGTTAGCAGCTACTGCCACAGGTATATCCGGCATAACAGCGTCTGTGTCGTGGGTACAACCTGGCCAGAGGTGGAATTCGCAAGGCTCTCCATCTTGGCAAGGATCTAGCGTAAATTTTACGTCTTCATCGTGGAGCACGTCGACTGCACCAACATCGAGATATGTCGGAGGGAACCTGGACAGATCGGTGGCGCGGGAAGGTGCAGTGTACTGACTGACACTATCCATTCCCCGACGGTCGCCTAGAAGACAGATCCATCCGTAGATGTTTGCGTCTCGGTTCCAGCCACTGATATGCGCAATCTGCTCGGAGGAGATGGTATTGACTCGGTCATCGAGCAAGACAGTGAACAAGAATTGACCCATCACCTTGGGACCCTCTCGGTCCCGAAGAAGAAAGTTCATGGCCACACACAAGCCCCCTCCAGCCGAGCCGCCAGCGGTGAGTACCTTATCCGCATCGATGCCTAATTCGTCCGTATGCTCGGCTGTCCAAAACACGCCAGCATAATAGTCTTCGACCGGTGCTGGATAGGGATGCGCAGGCGCAAGTTGACATTCGATTGCCACTAGTGACCACGTCGTACTTGTCGATAACATCGAAAAATCAGCTGACGCCAAGGAACCGATCTCCAGCAATCATGCCTCCGCCGTGGCTGTGATAGATACAGATGCGTTTTCGATTAGTTGAGATCGTACGTCGGAGAATAGAAATGACTAGCTCTTTGTCGTTGGACCGTAAGTAACCTGTAGGGTTATGTACGCATGGATACTTGTGTACTTGTAGTCCAGCACTGCCTCTGTAGGTAAGAAGCTGCATGGCCTCTGCCGCCGTCAGCCCAGCGGCCAAAGGCATCTTCATCGACATGCCCTGCAATCTTTATTCCGTCTATGTATCCAGGAATACCTGTCCAATCTCTCTGCATTTGGGGTGTTCGGGTCATACGCCGCACAGCATAGCAATTTGCTTTTCGATAACATCTATGAACCTAGCCTCCAAGAGCATCGCCCGATATTTGCCAGCAATCTTAGGACCCCCACTCATAGCGACTGACCTATTCTCCAAACAGTTACCCAGTCAACAGATGTCCGGCCGGTGGGTCGTCGCATAGTCTGAGCGGGATGCCATGTTGATGTTGAAAATCCACCCAGCCACTGGGAGACAGATTCTGAAAAATATTGTGTCTAGCTAGCCGGGGGGTGTCGAAACCATCATCCGAAGATGTGTGTAGCCGAATGAAGTCCCCAAATCCCACTTATTCTCTTCCGCACCAGCGCGAATAGCATGGCAGTCAGACAGTATTTGGATTGGCTGAAACATGCTCAGGCCCGTGCCTCAAGACGGTGAATGGGTCTGGCCGAATTTCAATGCCCATAACGCTCTGCTCGATAAACTTTACATTCCATCTTTCAGGGCGTTCAAGGGTTTACAATCCCGTTCCAATATTCAGGACAAATGCACGCAAATTCGGGGGAGCTGCACAAAGGAAATTATTCAAAAGGAGCTTGAGCAGCCGATGCTGTAAGCTGAGTCTAGCCTCATTTTACACCCGCCGAAATTACGTGTGCTAAGCCAGCTGGGCCTTTACGAGGCTCTCTTGGCTAAAAGTACGAAGTTTCAGCAGCAGACAATGACTATGGGGGTGAACAATGTGGCAGCTCTGGGTTAACGGAAGTAGTCATACAGAGGTACGCTTGCCAACTAAAAGTTTCATTCCTATATACAGTCACTCATGCTATATAGCCATGATATACCATTGATGGCCTTCCAACGGGCTGAGTTGGTCAAATGCTTCTATGAGAGGCTATCTCATCATCATGCTACCGAATTTTGACCGGGAAAAGAGATCAGTCATATCATGGCTTCTGAATTTGGCGTTGTTGTCAGCTGTGGAGATGGCAGCACATACGAGGATTCTCTGGTAATTGATGCGGGTGGTCTTAATAGCTACAGGCGAAGAATCATGTATCGCCACGCGTATTCTTCAGCTGGATTGGATTGGAATTCATGCAAGCCATTCACAAGTGAGTATGCTTGTCTGTGGTGTATGTGTCCTCGAATGGAAGATTCAGGCCAATATTTTGAAACACAGTCCCATGGTCGCTGTGTTCATTCCGAATGTGGCCAAGAACGAGAATGGCTGCTGGGTTTTTAGAATCAGCAGATCTAGCCTGAGAGAGAGCGACGAAGATACTCAACTGATGAAACGATTTGATTTGCCCCCCTTTTGCTGATTTTCCCGCCAGTGTGGTGCTATGTAATACCATCCGGGAACTGCTGGACAACAGCAAAACATCTGGTATAGGTACTAATGCTGATTTGCGTTCTTTTGATAGCAAGAAGTTTGCTCGACGAGAAAAGGTTCGAAAAGATTTGGCGTATCGGGACATTATACACGCACACAAGCTTGGGCTGGCTGATGGTATTACTTCTTCGCTCGATGTGTGAGATGATTTCGCTTCATGCAACGACTATCGGCTCGTCAAATATGTACTGGCATCAGCAAAAGCAGTTTGTTTTCTTTCATACCAGTTGAGGAGCCTTTCCAGGGATTGCTTCCTTGGCCGAACCCACCGCCTCGCATTTGACCCAGAGCTAGAATTCCTGTTTTCAAAACAAGTTTATGTATCTGCATTTGAGAAGTTTTTGGAAACACTTGATTTCAGTTATGAGAGTAAGCAATGAGAGTAAGCTTTTCACAAAGGTGGAAGCTACGCTAAAGATATGCATGTTTTGATCGCGGGGAAATGTTGTAAGTGGGGTGACTCCCATATCATGACATCGTCGAAGCGTCGTGTCCACTTCAAGCCGTAACGTGAAGGGGCCAAATAACTCATGTCACACTACATGACAAGTGTGTGATAGAATCTGAACTGCTTGAAGAGTGGTCACTCAAGGTTTACAACATGGAACTCATAAAACCCAGTTCCGTGCAATTATGACGGCGAAATGTCAACCATGTTGTTCGTGCCCTGGGGATGCTTCATGAAGCCCCGTCAATGTAACCAATATGCCAATAAGACAAAAGAAAAATATGATTTGGGAACCGCAAACTTTTTGAGAATGGAATGAGAGTGAGTCAATCCATTTTTGTAGCGGTATGATGCAGTGACTTGCAAGTGTGGCACATCAAATTGAGAACAATCGATTGCTTACGGCTAGATACAGCTCAAGACTAATAGTACGATGACGTTTTCTGTTTGCAATGCCAGCAGTTCGGTCTTTCTTCAGGTGCCAAAACGACCTGTTCCCATAAGTTCCACCACCAAGACCTAGAGCGCTCAGAAACATAGCCGCAACCTGTTCCCCTACTTTGAACGCCATGTGGTTTTTACTCGTTCCAATATTGCTAATCAGTGTGCTCTGATTCGCGAACCTCAGGTATAGCTAGAGAAAAATGTATTTGTCCATAGACGTGTAAATCTACCGAATGCTTAGAAACTAGAGTAGCATGTTGGTGGCTTTAAGACCAATTACCGTCTTTGTCTATACTCGAAAGGCATGGTAATTCTTGCACCTTTAAACGGAGCAGGACGACAAAAGAGTGGGAGATTTAGAACCTAGGCAACTACTATATATAGCCAACTAACCTGGCTGGCCTGACTGTTGTTGGAAGCCAATTGTTTTGACGATTCCTCCAGTCGGTGCACCACCATTTGTCACCTTGTGATCTCCTTGGTTGACGGTTGTCCAACTTTTGACGGTGCCCGACTCATTCAGCTCAATGTATCTGTGAGTATAATCCCGCAAATTTGCGTCAGCTATTGCACTAATGCTGGACACGTCGCCATGATGTATGTTAAATCCCTCCGGTCGATTTGGAATGGCTTCTAGAGTGTTCAACCTGCTTTGGCTTCCATATGATGAGAAAGTGGATCGGATAAGTTTAATAATCGGAAGATCGGCCAAATGTGAGCGCGCAAAGCTGGAGAATGCCGGAGCTGAGCACACGATAATAGCAACGCCAAGCTCAATGAAACTGGCCGGCTGTTAATGACTTGCTGCTGTGGAAGATTATGGCCAGAAAACCACATACGTATAGAGAGTCAAGATAGCTGAAATCCATGTCTGATCTAATGCATTTGTAATTTCTATTCTCTGAATCAGAGAAGCGATAGCAGAGCCAATGCCTCTTCAGATGTATTAGCACATTGTCTAGAATTGAATTAGAAAAGTGGCAGACTCACAAAATAGCCAAGGAGAACACGGCGATAATTTGTAGGCGCCGTCTAGGTGAAAGGTTGAGACTTGATATGACAGGCAATGGAAGTATCAGGATATAGATATCGAGGGCTATGATCATGGCGGATTGTGCCTGCCACCAGCGAAGTGGAACAAGTGTCCGACCGTCTAAAATTGCTACCCATGGCTCACCTACTCTGGGTGTCTCGTAGTAGATAGCTACAGCAATACCAGATGCGTAGAGCAGAAAGCAGCACACGAGACCGACCCAGATGGCAATACGCATTGGCTGTTTTATAGCAAAGATTCGTAGGTAGAGGAAGAATATAGAAGCTTTGGCGAAGAAGGAGCCGGTTTGGAGCAGGAAGGCAAATATGAAAATGCCCTATGTGATTGTCAGACTTAAAAATCATTTGCTGTGACGACGGGCATTCCGGAATTATTGTAGGGAATACTTTACCATGGCAAAATATTCATTGAAGAAGCAAGCTGGGACATCCCAGATATGGCGAGCGACATTCAATTCTAGGGTGAAAATCAGCTTGCTTTTTCTGAGCACCCCCTAAAGTTTCACCTCCTAAAGTCTGCGAGGCCTACTTACGAGTTCCTTGAAAGGCCAAGATAGCTATTGAGAAAAGAAGGGCCACCAAATTGAAGTCTAAGTTCACCCAAGATTAGTATTCTTATTTCTTCATGTACATCCGTAAAAAGAATTCGGCACATATACGCCTGGGAACACCTTTACTCACAATCTGCCGTCTCAAGACGTCTGAGATTTATGTACAGCCTGATGGCTGTGAATACACTTGCCCACACCACTATTATGGACATGACTGCCATAAGAACTGGAGCCAAAGATATAGGATCATTGAAATTGTGGTAGCCATCAGGCGATGGCCCAGCGGGAACTTCGCAAAGATCGGTGGAATTCATTGCGTCGACGGAGGTGCAGAGATCAATGGGAAACTGGCGACGTGGGAAGCAATGCTATATCCTATTGCCGGATTTGCTTGAGGTGGCGACTTTGGGTTGGCACCCCAATGCCATTGACATCTTGGCTTGTTGGCTTGTGGTTCGGGTGATGCTGGTGGGACTTTTTTTCGTTACATCCCAGCTCGGTCACATCGGGGGGGGGGGGTACAGACCACCAATCTGAATGACGACCAAGATAAAAGCTGCTGGGTCCGCTCCCTCAATAGGGCTTAGCCGCAAGAGTACGTCAGCTTCCGGCCGAATCGCTCCCTAATTCTACAGCGGGTTCCATGGGGTCTGCTTCCCGGCCGGAACAGTGACATTGGGGGCCCTAAATGCTACTCCTTCCTTCCAGCCTTGACCGGTGAAAGGCGCTGCCTGCAGCCTGGGTAGCACGATCACAGTTGTGGTGAGTTAAATGTGCAGTTGACCCTTGCTCTCAATGCTGCCAAGCAGTTTTCCAGGGTGTGCGAATGCTCCTGCCAAGCCAGGCAATGATCAGCCGGTGAGGCTGAAGAATGTGCCCGGCGGGCATGCACCCAACGACCAACTGCTTAATATTAATAACGGTTACAGCATGAAAGGGGACCAACAATACAGTCCTGCAAAAATACAGATTTGGGGTATAAGGATAGCTCCCTCTTTTCAAGTACTCAGTTGTGATCTCTCAAAGCACCAAGTCCAATCACTGGGTTTTACAAGGCAGTTTGCTTACCAGTTTCGATTCTTGAATTGAAATTCTTCTCTCACTGCACAATTACAATGGCCGAGTACACTTCCTCACGTGAGGGCTTCCAGCGCGCCATGAAGGAAGCTCTTACAGGCCCACCGGAGGATGCCGTGAAGTATGCTGAAAAGACGGCAAAGCCTACCTTTTATCATCTCTTCAACGGACAGAAACTGCACTGGGATGTCTACATTAAGGGGGTAGCTGATTGGCGTTCTAAGATCAGTGACTACAAGCCGACTGTGTGAGTTAGCTTTTTATCTAGCTACCGTCTCGCGGTAGGAATCCTACTGGGAGAGGCCGATGATCACTAACCGATCTTCACTACTATAGGCACGAGTTTCTGCGTGATGGAGACCAGTTGGCCGCGCATATGGATGGGACAATCAAGGTAGATGGTGCGGACACTTACTTCGAGAGTTTCCTGTTTGCAAAAGTTGACGAAGCGAGTGGAAAGATGGAATATCTGATCGAGCGGTCTGTTTGGGGCCCCCCTGGTAAGGAGCCAGAGCATGGCGCACAGTGAGCTCTTAGAATAGAAAATACTCCTCTTCGATGCAACCGCACAATGAAACCAACGGTCTCATAAATTTTGATTCACTGTACACATATGTTCATATGTATGATGTGGTGATTGAGTAACACAAACTTAAAATAATCCCTCAAGCAATGATTTCCAGCCTTGAAGCTCTCACTGATCCACAAGAGAGGTTGCCTCGAGCTATTCATAGCCACGCCACAAATTTTAGAGTTACCTCTTAGAGTAGTGACACAAGCTTACCTGCATCGAACAGGAGTTATCTGCATCGAATCGAGGTGAGAGCCCATGGCACCTCCTCGAAAAGAAATTGCTCAGCCTTCCTAGGTTTAAAGGAGGGGTTCTGCTGCAGGTTTTACCCCATGTGGTGGCAGTGGTTTTCGCCACAATGCGTGCACAGCAGCCTGCAGAGAGCGGCCCGCAAATATGAGATTACTGTAGCCCCTCCTATATCGTCGCATCATTCACCAACAGTTCTAGGTACTTTTGGCAAGGGAGAAAAGGTTGCATTGCATTGAAAGCCGAAGGTCTCAGCTTCTGCCTACTTGTCTACCAAAGATAGCCAAGACCGTTTGCTTCCGGAGGATCTGGCCAGCCTGCATGCTGTTGCAGAGTTGCCAGCACGGTGCCAGTCTCCTTCGGTGAGGTATGTCAGGCAATGGCTATCGTTGCGTCCATTCCGGTCAAGGGCAGGCGAAAATACCCAACACGCCTTGGCAATCGCAAAAATAAGTTGGAAGACTCGTTGGGGTTCAATTTGTTGGTTGATCATTTAATTGATCGGGGATATCCCACATTGGGGGATCTTGTTCAAACACAGTAGTTGCTGCCTGTAAGAGCTTTCCTTTAAAAGCCGCCCTCCCGGCGTTGGATTATTCCTCTAGGAGGTCATGACTCTTATGACCAAAGCGACTCTCCTTCAGTACACTTTCAATCACCTAGTAGCAACCAAGCTCCACATTCTTGACAAGCCAGGCAGAATTACTTTATAACACGCCGAGTCGTCTCGCAAACATCATGGAAATCACTCAAATCTGGAAAACCCCCGTTAGTGGGAGTCATTACGGCTACTGGAAGGGTGTTGCTACCGTAGCATTGTTCCTTATAGCCGTTTGTATGGTGCCGTCGGGCATGAAGCCGGTAAGTCAATCACATGCGTAAGTCTCTGGGAGGCATCGAGCTGACCTGTCTACAATTGTAGACACGTATCTCCGACGTTTTCCGCTTCTGCAAAAAGCGCGTTCGTGCCTGGGCTTACCTCTTCGACGGGCCTAGTATTATCCATTACGAATATCAACAGGTGAGAAAGTGTAAACCGGTAACAGTCTCATCTGATGTCTGGCTGAATCTACTAGTCAAATGGGGAGCCCTTTCTTATTAATGCACCTGATGTTGGCATGACTTTTGTATCCTCACCGAAGCACATCAAAGAAGTTGACCATGCTTCCGATGAGGTTCTATCTCTTAACGGGGCAGCAAAACATGTAAGTCTCAAAAGGCCAAGCAGATAACTCTTTAACTGGTTCTTGGACAGATGCTTCAACCCGTTTACACAATGAATGGCTTCAATTGGTTTGATCGACGCGGCGTCGAAGGTGTTGGTTTTGTCCGCACGCTTCGCACTCTGTTGACAAATCATTTGCCGGATCTACTCCCAGAAATTGGTTTCCTTGCACGAGCGAAATGGGCTGAGCTCTTGTCGGAGAGGAAGGCTGTAGACGGTTGAGCACCCAAGCTCGTAGTCGTCAATTCTGCATGACTTGCTAATAGTTGTTCCATACTTCTAGGAACTATTTACGCTCCATTGTATCCCATGATGATGAAAATGGTAGTTCTTCTGAACGCCCGGTCTTTATTCGGCGACGAGCTAAGTCTGGCTTTGCCTACAATACTTCCGCATGTTCTTACCGCACTAACCCTGATGAATCGCAGTCAAGGATCCCCAATTCATGGCTTCGGCTCTTGGGTATGTTGAGGAAACTCTGGTCAATGCCGAGATTGTCAAATTGCTGCCTGGGCCTCTAGCTCAATGCGTTGGCGGGTTATTGAGCCGATGTCTCAGTTCGCATAAAACCTTCTTTCAGCGGCTGCTCCCAGCTACAGAACAACGCATTCTGGAGAAAGACCTGAGACGCCGAAACCAACCTGTGCCAAACCGTGTAAGTTGCTCTCAAGTAGATTTTCACATTAAAGAGTATGACTAATTTGCACGAATTGGTATCTAGACTGATTGCATCCAATGGATTATCGATACGGCGCCTAAAAATGGAAATCCGTGGTCGGCAGAACGCGTCATCTATGAGTTGATGGCGATCTGGTTTGGCTCGGTTCATATCCTGTCAACGGTAAATAGTCACCGCAAGAGCTTTGGTGATATACTTATTAATTGCTCACGCATCCCTCACTTAGACTATTGTTTATGTGGTTCATGACCTCTGTCTTCATCCAGAATACATTGAGCCCTTACGGGCTGAACTCAAAGCATCATTCAAGGAGTTTGAAAGAACTGGTAAAGGCCTGCCACTTCTTGACAGCTTCATCAAGGAGTCAAGCCGTTTAACCCCAGTTGAGTCAAGTACGTAGCTCTTATGTTGTACTTTTATGCATATTGATGGTTCGTGCAACTCCATTTACTGACGGTCCTTGTATAGTGAGCGTGCGTCGGCGTGCGCTCAAGCCGTTCCAACTTTCCGACGGCACCCGGGTGGAAACCGGAGAGTGGATTTGTGCGGCATCTGGGTCCATCAATACTAGTCCGGAGTATTATCCATCTCCACTAGAGTTCTCGGGCTTTAGATTTGTGGAATCTGCTCTCTCTGCAGAAGATCGTGAATCTTGTGTGGAATCAGCGGTGAAACAGCCAAAACCGTCCAAGCTAACAGACGTGGACCATTCCTTCTTAATGTGGGGAACAGGTCGGATGGCCTGGTGAGTCTACACACTCTTACAAAAGCTTTCAGTCTTTCAGTATCACGCTAAAGCTCGTTTTTACAGCCCAGGTAGATATTACGCCACTGCTTTCATGAAGGTTGTCATTGCCCAGCTTCTTATGAACTATGACTTTTCACTTGTCAAGCCTAATGCACCACGTTGGATCAGCTGGCGTGTGGCAAGGATTCCAAGACCATGGACACAGATGACTTTCACGCCACGATCAGATCTTTAATCTACTGTTGACAATGTTCTTGCGTGTGGGAATCTTAGAATTGAGAGGGCGAAGAGTGAAAGGATTGGAAAATTGCGACTGTCACAAGAGACTTTCATAAATACTCCCTGGTTGAGGAGCACGGTATTACCTCAAAATCTGTTCATACAATTGCTAGATCTCAAAAATACCACACCTACCTGCATAAGTTATGACCCACATCCATTTAGATTGTAGTGCCAACGTGACTTAGTTCGGAACTCCGATAAAGAGCAGAGGTGTCTACGCCGCAAATGGCACTGTTAAGTTAGGGAGGGTAGTTATTGGCGTCCCCTGAATGCTTGGCCCCCCCCCCCAATGTTTTTCCAGGTTCAATAAACGCACCTTACTTGAGCCGATTGAAGACTCCATTTGATCTTTCCTAATACAGGGGGGGGGGGGGCAACATTCAGGGGACGCCAATAACTACCCTCCTCAACTTAGTGAAGACCATGCCCTTGTCCTATATAAGCAGGTGCCGGAACCAAGAAGCAAAGATTTTTTGCCCTTCCAATGACCTCTGTGCATTTGAGCTGCAATACCATTTATTCTACCCTGTGGACCTCAGCTTATTGGTGATTGACAGTTGACTGCTTAATCGCAACGCAAGTATGATCTGGCCATTTGCTTCCCAGTATCCTCTTTTGAGCGTCGAACAGATTGGCGATGAATACGACTACATTATCGTTGGCGCAGGGAGTGCCGGCTGTGTAGTGGCTTCGCGTCTTAGCGAAGATCCTTCTCTTAAGGTTTTACTTCTTGAGAGAGGTGAATTCAACAATGAATGGTTTACACGAATTCCGCTTACTTCCATGGTGAGTGGAAGGTACATGGTACGCAAACCTACCGAGACCGGTCCCGCCATCCGCAATCGCAAGCAAGACGTATTCGCCGCAGAGACAGTTGGGGGAACCACACGCTTGAACGGCATGATTTACACTCGTGGCGTTCCCGCCTACTACCATCGATGGGCACAATCAGGATATGACAATTGGGATTGGCCCATGGTAGAACCCTACTTTCGCAAAGTTGAGAGAAGAGACGCGGTGGGCGCCAAAGTCACCTTTGCATTGTTTGAGCGAACACGGCCGCATTCTTTTATTGTAGACTCTGCTGGTTTAAGATTCATGAATGAAGCTCAATCATACACAGATGCTGGACATGACCAATACGCGAGGAACAGACATGTCAAAGCCATCCCTGCCTGGCTGATTATGGATACTAATCACCGTAACAAGTACATGCTGGGTAACTTATTTGCAGGCATGAAGCCGTCTCGGGATGCATTTACCAAGGGGCGAATTTTTATGGCCTCGACTTTGACGGAACTGGCGCAACAGATCGGCGTTGATTCCGACAACTTAGTTCAAACAACAGACAGGTACAACGACATGTGTCGAAGAGGGATCGACGTGGACTTCGGGAAGGGCAACCATGCATACGACCAGTTCCTGGGAGATTCATCTACCTATCCAAACCCAAATATGAGCTCTTTGATTAAGGCCCCCTATTATGCGGTTCCCATTTGGCCAGGAGATTTAGGCACAAAGGGCGGCCTCTTAACAGATGAGTACCAGCGTGTACTAAAGCAAGATTTAGAACCAATACCTGGCTTATTCGCCATTGGTAATACAGCTGCCAGCATTATGGGACGAACCTATTTGGGGGCTGGATCAACATTAGGGCCAGCCATGACGCACGGTTATATAGTGGCTAATTATGTGAAGAAAGATAGTAATAAGTTATAGGCACTCCAGTAGAGTAATAAGGAGTAATGCAGAGTGGGGTTAGACTTAATCGCCCTCTATTTACGAGTATGCTTAATTGGGATAATAAGCTATCTTTTCTTGTAGACTTAGATCTGGGGTTCTGCGGACGCTAGTTAATTGTTATTATAGGATAGCCTAGTTTATGGGTTATTAATAACCTAGCTAGGGGCCGCCTACTTGAGTGAGTTCACATTATTACTTTAGGTTTAAACTTGTGCCCACAGAATCATCTGCTCCAGCAGGACTCGTACGGCCATGCCTACGCCTATTTCCTGGCACTATTCCGAGAAATTTGGGGGAGCTATACATTTTTCTTGCTGGTATTGCGCACAAAACAGGGTGCCCCCAGCCTGGTCTGGCCACGGCGGATGACACATTCATGAAACTAAAAACGGAGCAAAACTTATATTCTCTTGGGGATGGTCAAATCCATACTCCGTACCAAGAGATGCTCAAGGGCTGGTTGTCTGTACATATGTGGGAAAGGGGACTGCATTCCTACTAACCACGTATTATAGCAGTATATAAGTTTTGCCTATTTTTCTCGACACTTATCCCGGGACTAGTACTGGTGACCACGATTGCTCAAGTTACAAGTTGTCGAATACCACTCTCATCGCCGGCGGGGTTAGGTATTACTAATATCGTACCCAAATTGTCAACACCCAGATCTTATATTAGGATGCTGGTCAAATGAGATTGAACTTAGGTGTTCGTAACGACGCGGAGACTCTATTCAACCCAGTGCAAAGCTTCAGAAAAGATTCCGGTATTGCAGAGAAGAAGGTAGTAATTAACTCTGGGGGTTGAATGAACCTTTAATGGAGTCCCGGATTATAACCACCTTCAATAGTTGGTCGAGGCTATTGAAGGAGGGTTTGGGGTTGTGGGAGAATGGTCGGGTTGGGCGAATAAGTAGGGTAGACAGTATACCAAGAGCGTGCTGGTTGACAGTTGCCTAAAATATGACCATAACTAACTTGTATTGGTAAGATTCCGAGTGGGACAATTAGAAGAAAGAAATTGGCTTACCTTTGGAGCACATATATTAGGTATATCGTGCATGCACAGCACTTGGTTGTGGCAAGGCACGGATCACAGATTCAGTAGGACAATTGATTTTGCGGAATGGTCCGGTCAGTTTCAGGCTGCAGAAGTAAACTAATAACCGCAAATTTCCTCGCCTTGAACAACGTGGAATTTTTGGACAAAGGAGTTGCCCTAACATTGCTCGCAAATGATAACCCGTAAACATCCCTGCCGCTACCTTCAAAGCTCCAATTCCTTGATCAGGATGTCAGCAGCATTCTCGCCGATGACCAGTGCTCTATGGTTCGTGTTAGAGGCTACGTTCTTAGGCACAATACTCAGGTCGGCGATCTTCGGGCCTTCAATCCCATGCACGCTCAAGTTCTCGTCCACGACGCCCCCTTCTTCTTTGGGTGCCATCCTGCAAGTACCAAGAGAGTGCCAAGCAGAGCCAACATTATGTCGCAACCACTGGTCGATGATTGCGTCGTCCTCCGCTGAGTACACAATGTCTTGGACATCATCGCCTGGCGGGCCATCAGAATCCTTGCACACAGCCCTGGACTCAGCGGGAAAAGGTGGATGGGCCATGGCCAGCTCTCCTCGGAAGACATTCATACGACGGGCTGCCTCGCGCTGCCTCTTGTATGCCCATCGATGCTTCAGGATATCGATTCCTTTCGCGTCAGGAAACAAGCCCGAATCGAAGTCAAGAACATCGGTTAGCTCTGGGCCAGTGATGTGGACGTGACCTCGAGAGTACGGGTAGACTGAAGGTGGACATGCCAAAATACTGACCCGCTGGAAGCCCAACAGGTTCTCCAGGGAAACTGAAGAGTTGTTAGTTCCTGGGATTCATATTACGGCGGACAATGGTCATACCAGCAAATCAGTGCCATCATCATGAGCGGTCAGCTCGGATTACTCTGGTAGTCTCTGTCCCAGGCTTCCTGGAAATGAGGCCCCAACTGAATACTGTCAATCTCCGTTGGTCGAATCTTATATGTAGCGTCCTGAGCATTCCAACCAAGAGTTTTGTAGGAGCTTGTGATAAGATCCGCAGGGTTCAGTGCGCCTGTGAGGATCCCGTCCATTGTCTCGTCTGGTTCGAGGCAGGATTTGTAGGCGGAGAGGAGCAACTGGTGGTCATCGTAATGACTTCCAACGCCTGGGAGATCCGCAGTGGCTGAAACACATGCGCGTTTGAGAGCCTCGGGACTTCCGATTCCGGATCGCTAGAGAATGGCTGGCGTTCCGAAAGCTCCCGCAGAGACAATGATCTGCTTGGTCGCTTTGACAGTTCGATCAGCACCAGTCGCCGCAGGTCGAAAAACTATACTTGTTGCTTTGTTCTGCTCCACGATGAGGCAGACCACCTGAGACTCTACAAGGACATGAATCTTGTCATTCTGGTCGCTAGTCAAGCGCGGCTGGAGATAGGGACTGGCTGTATCTTGTCACTTTCCCTCACGAGAGATGTAGCGAATTGCTCGCTAGACACCGTTGCAAGCGCCCAGGTTGTTAATGTCTTCGATCTCCGGCCATCCAAGCTTGCCCATGGCAGCCACAAAGGCATCCCGCGCTCTAGCAGAATGAAATGTTTCGGTGGAGACATGAATGGGTCCGTCAGACCCATGAGTGTCCATGGTGCCAGGGCCTTCGTACGTCTCAAGCTATATCTACTTGTCAGCTTAGATATCACTGCTTGAAAATTCGAATATGTAGTTACCTTCCTGACGAATGGCAGGATCTCGTCTGCAGACCATCCTCGGGTCTTCCATGGGTCCCAGTCGAGGCGCTGGGCACGGTTATACATCATCATGTTAACTGACGAGCCGCTTCCCGAGACGTTGGCAATGGGAACGACGACCTTCCGTCCAGCCACGCTGTCGGAAGCATTGCTTTTGTAGAAGGAGATCGTCGTGGAACTAGGTACCAGGTTGGCCAGAAAGAGTGTGGCATAATCAATGATAGGATTGCCTGCGCCGTTGGGACCAGACCCTATGACCAAAACAATAAGGTTTGGTTCAGCAGCGGCCAGCCTGGCAGCGACATTGCAGCCAGCCGTTCCGCCTGATATGCATCGTCAGCATATACGGGCTGCCAGATACCTCCGGGAGGCGAGTGAAGGGTAGAAGGGCGGTAGGGACTCCGGCGGCAATGACATCAACTGTATCTACGTGACTAGGGAGCCCAGTGTAGATACCCATGGTGAGAAATAGCATTAAATAGCTTGAGTGGGCAATGGGGTATGTGTTGTCTTGTTGTGGGAGACGCAATGGTCACTAGGATATTCAAGATCCTCTGCGCCTGCAAAATTAGCTAGGCGTGGGCATGAAGGGGTAGGGAGCGAGGACTCGAGAAAAAGATGGCCCAGCTTTATTGTAGGTCGAAGAGGCAACCAAAAGCGAGTCTTAAGGCCAACCAACACTACATAAGCTTGGTCACCGCAGAAGAGAGGCAACGCATAAAAGTGCTGGGGTGTCAAATTAAAAAAGACAGGTGTGTAAAAAGTATCACGTGTGTCGTGCCTCCGACCCGCTACCCTGCACTAGGCACCTTTGTCGTATTAAAGTCCTCTGCCCTTATATCTAAAGATATAGCTAATAGCTATAGGTCTATTTTTTAGTGTATATTCTGACACGTCGTACTGGTTAACCGGAGTGTGGTAGAAGTTATACATCTGACGCCACGACAGCATTATCTTTCAGTGAAACCTGACCGCAATGTTCTTTATTCAAGTTTGCGCGTCGGTCAAATCTATAGGGTTGGAGGCCGAAATGCTACCGCAGCCTTGAAAGTCTTCACGCAGGGGTAAGCAGCAGTGAAAGTAATTATTTATCTCATATAAGCGTTCAGCTAGACCTTGGAGTTCTGCTATTTGGGATTAAGCCATTTATGCTTCTGCCTCACAGCTTTTTAAATTGCCCGTCCTCTGGAATTCAAGAGTGACGGGCTTCTCACCCTTCACGGCAATGTCAAACGTTGTGAAGGCATTGCGAAGGATATCGACGTGGGCTTCATAAGCAAGCCATCCGTTATTGCTCTCCCCCGTGGCCTTAAACTCCACAATCTCTGGCCTCAACTCTGGCACAACGACGCCCTGGCGCGGAACCTCTTGAATCATGGTCAAAGTGATAGGACCCGTGACCCGTTCCTTGCGAACCATGGCCGCAATGGTGCTTGGGAACTTGCCGTCAATAAAATTTCCACGACATGACTGTGGTAACTGGTGCAAAACGAAGTCTTGCACTGGATACCCACCGGTTCCAATGTTATCGTGGGTGACTGACTTGTTCGTTGACACAATCATTTCATCAATCCAGAACTTGCTTATTCCACTTTCTCCCTTGATCGTTGTGTTAAACTCATAGTTGACGAAGTTCTCGCCGTTAAGGCCAGTTGTAGATCCTCCTTGGAATTTAACCTGCGGTACTGGGACAACCGTCTCGCCATTACCGTTTCTGTCAACGTATCTCAACGTAACATTTACGTCAGTTGCATTTCGAAGGCCTCGAGTGGTTCTTAGACGGACAAGGCCCCTGAAGTTCAAGTCGCCATTGTCATTTACGGATAGCTCGGAGATGGAAGGCTTGACATCGTAGGGTTCGATGACGTCGGTAAGTGAGATGTGACCGGGGACGGTATCTATCATACGGCTGAAGACATCGCCGCACATGGTCTTGAAGGTTGCCGGATCTGCAAGCTGTCTCATAGTCTTGCGATTGTCCGACTCAAAGATGCGCTTGTCTGAGTTCATGGTATCATTAGAGGCAACGACCAATGGATTTTTAGTAGTATTGCCGAGAAACTCGGTGATAACTCCGTTGTGAAACCGGCTGTTGTCTTGTTGAAAGGGCACTGAAGTATCGTTTTCTGGGTCTGCAGGGATCTCAACGATATCTGGGAAGTTAACGCTGTGCACGCCCCCCAATGCGTGTCCACAGGCAACCATGGTGATCATGTCCTCCTGGCTGAAACCGGCCTTGTTGAAAGTGGCAAGTGTAGTATGCAGGTCTGTCTGTGGTTCTGGCACCCCTGCTACGCCGGCCCTGTCGGCATCTTTGCGCCCGGCACGGAGTTTGATGGGCGGTCCGTCGCACATGGCAGAGGCGGCGATAACTCCCAAGGCAATCAAGTCCGAGGCCGAGGTGCGGATCGTATGGTATCCGCTGAAGAATCCAAAAGTGTTCTCGAAGGCGCTACCGGCGTTCTCGGGCCGGTCCAGCTCAAAGAAGATGGACGCATCAAGCCCACCTGTACCCATCTCCGCATCGTGCGTCGCCATGTCATGAAATGCGGTGCGAATCCATTCGGCGGCATTGTGGCGGCCCTTGACGAAAGTGCCAAAGGAGCAAGGGTTCACAGCTGTTCAAAGGTCAGTTACCTTAGCTAGGACAGGATTTGGCCAGCTAGACTGACCATCGATGAAACCCCTTCTGTTGTATCCTGATTGCATGGTGTATATTTCCTCGAGCTCATCCCACTCAGATGGCCAGACGAGTTGGCTAGCGGTCAGGGGTGCCAAGACAATAGCGGCGGTAGCGGCGAAGTTCTTCATTGTAGAGTTGGTCGGCGATTGGGCTCGAGTTGGGATATCCAGGAGGTTATGGAAACCTGAATGCTAAACGAACATACGGCATTGAGTGTCTTTAAAGCCTTTGGGAGGACAATCATTCGGCAAGGCGGGTAACCTAGCGCTCTCATGTATGCCTGGCATGACCCTTGACCCGAGAAAGGAAGTTACCTATATGTCGTGATGCCGGCTTTGAGATTAATTGCAATGCCCTGGAGCTAATTGGCTCGGTTCCTCCTGAGACCCAACGCAGCAGTCTTTGAACCAGGATTCTTTAGTGGGTCATGCAACCCTACGTGGCGCTAGAAAAAATGTAGGGCGGAAGCCATCTCGTATACGAGGTCGCGCCTGGAGCGTGCGCAGCCCCAGGCATGTGGTTTTGTGGAAGCAGGGAGATGGCTATACGATGTGCAGAAAGCTTTAAACTAGACTGAAGTAATTCTTATCTTCTACAACCCTAATCCTAAGAAATTGATAGTCAGTCTTCTCGAACCGTTTCTTGTAGGTTCGCTCCGTCGAACGTCCTAGCAACTGATATCCGACGCCTCGAGCCAGTCAATCATCTAACAATGTCTCAAGCCTCAAAACTGCTTGGTAACTTCCCGAATCTCCCGCCCGATGTTCCACTGGCAATCTCCAAGGCCCTGCGTCACCACTGCCAACGGGAAGCAAGCTCAATTCTTTCAACGCACCTAGCAGCACCAGGAGCGCGATTGCTCTGATTTTTTTTTGCATAGTCTTCGGTATCCCGGCGAAAGTCGGCCGTGGCTCCTTGCGTCTGTTTCTCAAGAGAAGGTCGCACCTCGAAGATTGTGCGTTACTAACTGTGTCAGTTCTGCCAAGCTTGATGGGTAATTTGTTCTTTGGTAGGTTGGGCAATCTTCGGTATCATATGATCACCTTTGCATTGATCGACCTCAAATCCGGTTGACTCATTCACACATCCCAGTGTGCCTCGAGTTTCTCTATATGCCCGGTTTTCTTCGTCTGCTAGTGATATGTTCAGTTTTAAGAGATGGACCGCATTGCTAAAGTCAGTCTGCTCCTTAACAGTCAAGATATCCCTCTTCGGCAGTAGCTGAATTACGCGTTCTGTGTATCGCACAACTGCCCACATTCGACCTGACTATTCTCTCGCCATAATACTGTTCAAAGTTGTCATCCTGCTTGAGTGGGCTCAGGGGTTCTATTCGCAGCCCGTCAAACCCTTTCCTACAGGGCCATACATCAAGATTGCGGCCACAGGGTGGCTTAACTCTGCGTCCATCATTGCCTCAGCCGCAACAGGTGTAGTGCATGAAAACATTCAAAAACTGTGAATACAGCCCGCTACATCGATGACAAAGCCCTCGGCGCGTCAACGGCCATCTTTAATGTGCTTATTGACCTACTCATGCTGGCACTGTCAAGAATGCGTCGTCTGGTCTCTGTAAATGGGCCACAAGCGATAGCTGGGCGTATCGCTCGTTTTCACCGTGAGTCTGTTGTCGGTAGTATGCGAAGCAGGTCGTGCAAAATCAACCTTAGAAATTGTGCACGGATTTGGCAATCAACTTGCAAAGTCACCCCAGAGATCCTGCTGACTGTGCCCGAAGTTGCTTGCACTCTTCTTGTTCTCTGCAAGCCAGCGCTGCTCAAGGTCTTCGTCGAGCAGACACCCCTGACTCAATTCTGTGATCAGTGAGATCGCGGGCTAATCTTTCTGGGGGCTGAGACGTTCGGGGTCCGGATTTTATCACGGATGGCTTTGCCTCTTACGCGGCTCGTGGAGGGAGTTCAAGGATGGCCGCGATTTGGAGCGCGCCGGCGGCGCACGCCCATTTAATGCAGGACCAGGACGGCGACGCCATGGGGCTTTGAGATTAACTAAATGCGAGCGGTCACGGGTCTTAAAATCATACCAACCCCGGCGTCATCTCGGGATGGTGAACAGACGGATTTTGCGCCGGCGACTCATGGTAAATCAGCCTTCAGGATCTTGTATCCTAAGGACTACTGAGGCGGAGTAATGAGCTGATCCCACTTCTTCAATAACTTCCGTAGCGAATAAGCAAAGGCAGCTACAGCAGCTATAGATACGAGGTAGCTGAATCGAGTATGAGCCAGCAGAGGAGCACATGTTGTTACAACAAGATTTACAGGCCTTTAGCCAAGGCCTGTGATGTGCCAGCCGGTAGGATCGATGATGGCATTGGAGAAGGCGAGCACATTGCGATCTCGCACTGTAAGTTTTGTGTCAGCTTTAAGAATATTGGTCTGTCCAATATGATCTCGCATAGTTTATTTAGTTTGCTGCAACTATTTTGCTCACCAACTCAGGCACACTTTTCTGTTTGACGCTCGTTACGTGCTCAATGTCCAAAGGGCCGCCCCCACGTGTGTGCCCGTGTTGGTCTGTTCATCCTGACCAAGCCACTGCTAATTCAGGAACACGGCGTAGTGTAGAACAAGAGTACCTCGGCTTCCAGAACCGTCCTACGCTTTCCACTGAGCTACTGTGGTAGTCCTTCGGTTCAAAGTCGGAGGCATGATTTCTACGTGACAATATT
The DNA here is from genome assembly GCA_003012165.1 of Paramyrothecium roridum. Lineage (NCBI taxonomy): Eukaryota > Fungi > Ascomycota > Sordariomycetes > Hypocreales > Stachybotryaceae > Paramyrothecium > Paramyrothecium roridum. Next base: position 8,717 of record PXOD01000102.1, on the reverse strand, counting down.
CTCCATACTCCCCAGAACTGAGCCAATCTGTGAAGCAGCTACTGGGGCGTAAATCATACGATGAACGTGGCGAATATGGTTCCTCCTCCTCAAGACATCCACAAGCAACCCTACAAGTTTGTAGCCAACCAATGATGTTCCGATCAGCGATGGTTACACGGAATGCATCACATACTTAAAGCTTCATGCGACGCTAGACACAAAATAAGCAGTCAGTCTCGCCATCTTGAAAAGCATTAGATCTGCGATGTAAGAGCTTCGTGAAGTCGCCTGTTGCTTTGGGTAGTTCTTTAAAACGCGATTTAAGCCAACGGCATGGCGTAATTGGGTAGTCCAGAAAAGAGGCATGGTATGAATTTAGCACATGTCCAGTCCACCCAAAACCCTTATATCCAGAGGTTCCTGCTATTGGTAAATAACCGTCGAAACACCATTCCATGCCAAGGCCACTTCCCTTCTGCCCATCGAACGGCAAGACAGGAGCGACGTCAAAATTTGAATTGATCCACACACTGCCACTTCTTCTGCATCTTTCCATTGTCTATGCTCTCTCCATGCCCTTACTCTATACAGAAGCGCCCAGTCCAGTCTCCAGCGCATTAGCGCGATCCATTACGTCCTCCTCAGACGACCATTTCAAAATTGGCAGAATGGGGCCAAAGGGTTCCTCAGTCACGATATGGAAGTCTTCGGGAGGGTTTTCGTTAATGGAAGGCGGGAACAAGAAGTAGCCAGAGTATTATCACTCCTTTATATACGTTATTTACTCTACTTTAGCAGAATTTTAATCTGCTTCGCTACACTCGGGGTTCCGGCCGAGTTGATCGCAAATAACATCCAATATCCAGGTAGCAAAACACCTGCATCGCTCGGCAATATAGCCGTATATTGATTTCCAGCATTCGTGGTAGTCAACTTAACGCGGCGCTGGTCAGTATTGACAGTGTGCGTGGTCGAACCATAACGGACTAGGGAAAAGGTAGCAGCCTCGTTAGTAGTAATGATGATTGTTGCGCCAGGCTTAAGAGAGGTAGTTGAAACGGTGACGATAGTGGGCCGGGTCTTAAGACTACCGTTGGAGTTAAGCAGATACGGTGGAGTCCAGACCTGTACATCGGGGTGATTTTGCTTGCAGCCTTTTCCGCACAGACCGCCACCACCGGCAATAACGGTAGCATCAGGGAGAAGGAGGGCAACACTATGGTATACTCGCGGCACGCTAATGGGAGCCATGACAGTCCAGGTGTTGGTAGCAGGATTCCAGAGCTCCGCAGGCATAGCGGCCGTTGTATCCTGGAACGGCTTGGGGATGGCCTGACCACCGACGACAAAGACCTTGCCGTCAGGAAGAATTACACTATTAGCGAAGGCGCGGGCGTAGTTCATATCGGCAATCTTGGTCACCGTCGCGGCGGCGCCGATATTATTGAGCTTGATGATGTGCGTACTCTTGGTCGCATCCGACGAGTCGTAGTGCGGTGAGCCGCCTGCGGACAGAATCAAACCGGCGCCGGCGTCGTACATGGCGGCTGTTGCGCACATAGCATCGGGGTCAGCACCACGGTTACCACCGTTAGTCCAGCTCCCGTTGCCAGTGATATTGAACCATGTCATGGCTTTGCTGGGGCCGGCGTTGAAGATAGAGTTGGACTTCCAGGCAAATAACCAAGCGTGGTTGTCAGCGCGGTAGACCCCAGCGCGATCAGCGGTGAGGATACGATCCACGACGCAACCATCGCGCTTAGTCCAAGCGTTGGTGTTAGGATCATAGACTTCACCATGCTTTTCACCTCGACCACCGCTCCAAGAGCCGCCAATAACAAAGATGCGGCCGTCTCCAAGGGTGGTTTGAGACTGATAGCCGCGAGGACGCTGCATCAGGGGTGCAGCGACCCAGTCACCTGTGGTAGGACGGTACTTGCTCGTCTTCTCGGCACCGTTGCCACCGGTTACGACGACGACGCCTTCAGCATCGAGGGACGTTCCGGGACAAAACATGTTGTGGGCAAGGCTGGTCATTTCGAAGACGGTTATATCGTTATTCGCAGGGTTCCAAGTGGAAGTCCAGGTGGTACTGCCAGCGCTGCCGTAAAAGTCCGGGCGGTAGGACGACCAGAACACAACCTTGTTGTCGGCTGTAATAGAAGCGGCAGCAGGGGTGATAGGCAGCTCAATGGTCTGGCCCCATCGGCCCTGGCTTGGGGGGACGGGAGTAAAGGAACCCAGGGGCACGGCAGGCACCGGGGTATAAACATTGAACTCGGCCGCACTGGCAAACTGGTTGCCGTTGAATTCTGACTCCACAATGAGACGAACATAGCGCGCCGTAGTGGTGCTAAAGAAGGTGTACTTGATTGAGTCGTCCTTGATATAGTAGCCGTTGGCCACGTTAGTGAAGGTCGTGCCGTCAGTAGAGATGGCGATCCTGTGCTTGTAGGCGTTGCCGTTGCTGTTACCGTCGGTACGGGGATGATACGAGACGCCGTTGATGACGTTGGTTTGTTTCATATCAATGGTCAGTGAGTGGGGGAGGCTGGCAACGGTAGGCATATAGACAGTGTGCCAGAGTGTGGTGCCATTACCGTCGAGCACGCGGGAGGCTTCACTGCCGAACTGCGCACTGCTAGCGGATGCGGTCCACCCAGTACGGCTAATGATATTTGCATACGGAAAGGTCTGAGAAAAAGCACACTCGACGAGGAACAATAGGCTTACGCCTAGAGAGCGAAAGCCACTGGCCATTGTGCAAAGGTAAAAGTGTAAGAAGCAGGAAATCGGCGGTTGTGCTGTACCTAACGGCCTCCATTTTAGAGACGGAACGACCCAGTTTTATACTTGGTGTGAAGGAAGTTTAGTTGTAGAACCACTCTTCGGTCTCGCCTTGCTCACTGGTAGGCAACGTAATATGTCCTGGTAGCCGAAAGTACCCGCTTTCCGTTTGGATAGCGTGAGTCGAAGCCAACCAATTGGCGGCGGTAGAGAGCATACAAGTCAACCGATCAAAGGATCAGAAACGGATACGGACCGTTCGTCAATGGGTGTGTGCTACGAACTACTTAGCCTGCTGCAGTTAGAAACGGACAATATCGCTTTCCTGCACGTTTCGATGCACCTCAGATGCTAGGAATGTGACGCTGTGATCCCAGTCTCGCAAGCGAATATGCATTGGCTGCATAGGAGGGAAAGCCTGATAACGGCCTTAGTGTGGACAGATGGCAAGGGAGCCTGGATTAGCCCTGCAACCCATCCCTAGAAGCCATGCATACTCCTGCCCAAAATCCGTTCAGATTTATTAAGTCTCCAGCAGCCGACAAGAGCAAATAGACCAAAATGTAGAAAATGTCGACTCACAGCCGTTCAGGTCTAGGGAATTAGAAAACATTCTATGAATTTCCCTGCTAATCTATATTATACCTATTTGCAGAGACTGCGAAAGCGGAATAGTTAGCGCTGATTATTAATGAGAAGGCCGTGTGCAGAAGACATCCTTCCCCTTCGATTGAATTTTTCAGCTTGGCTGGGGCTGAAGTTTCCCGTAAGCCTCAACTGAGGCTTCGATATGGGGATCGGCAGATACCCCAAGATAAAGATGGGATCGAAGTGCCAAAGTTTTCTTATCGGACCCATGCTCCTGGGACACAAACTGCGATTGACTGCGGAATGAACAATGTCACAGGACAGGGGGGAGCGGCAAAGTTCCTGCAGGAAACTAATAGTTCCATTCTTATAGTTTCAGCTCAGACGCGACATCCCTCCCCATGCACTGTCGGCCCGTTCCGATTTGTTGCAGCAGGACCATGCTTCGGTAAAGACTGCAACATGTGCGTGGGTACAATCTTAGTAGAAGAGGGTGTTGTAGGGAACTAGATGACAAAACCGCCCAATTTGAGATTTAAGCCACAGAAGCGCCCAGCTAGAGAGACAGACTTGAACCGAGCTGGGTTTCCTTTCAGCTGTCAGTGGTACGTATTTTTCGCGAGGGAAAAGGAAGAAGAAGTAATCACCCTCCCAACGTGCCCGGCCGTGCAGCGGAACTAGCAGAGTATCCTTTTCTTCGAATCACAAGGTTCCAGGGCTTGAAGCAGAAGAGTGGAGAATTGTACCAACGGTATTGACATCAGCGGCTGGCATCACACGACGACTATTGTGCGGGCCCCTATTGCGCCCTCCGACTCGGTTCTTTTATTCTTGAACTTGTTCAGGAGCTTGGTTCCTTGGAGGGAGGTTCTTGAGTACGTATAGCACACCTAATGCTTCGATGAAGCTAACTTCGATTTCAGCAAATCCCATTCTAATTGCTAATACTTATCTGCCCCGATATTATATCCTCTTGAAACAGCACTGGCTAAATGCAACATGTTGTCTTTCACAGCTTGGTGGTATCAGTGAGTACTAGGCGCTTACGGCATGATTTTTATTAAACTCGGCGGGCGTTGGGACTCTTATACGGGTGACTCTGAATTTGGTTTGAAGGATGGATTATCCCGCACAATCAACCCAAGCATACTTCCCTAAAGTCTATCGCCCCCAGCTTATCATATTTCAGTACTCGGGATTTGTCATTATAAGGGGTTGGAGTATAAAGAAATATCTTCGTACTAAATTTTGCTCGATGTTATTGCGAGCCATATCGAGTACAGTGTTTGAAGTGGGCTTATCAAGCGCATTAGTAAATCACGGGCGATGATAGTTCCAAATTCACCCTGTACTACTCCTAGTTACTCCAGTGGATCCACTGGGGTACTTACGACCTGCTCCTGTCTCTCTTCTCCTGTCTTTCTAAATACAGTTAGGCACTATGTAGCCGTGTGTCATGGCTGGTTCTAATGTTGATTCAGCCCCCCAAGTAAGTTCTTCCCATGATGCTCGCAGCTACATTGCCAATAGCAAGCAAGCCCAGTATCGATTCTACATCTTACTTTAGCACACACTGGAACTCGTCTATAAAGAGGCCGCCTTTACTGCATAGATCTCCTGGCTAGATGGAAACCGCATGATAGGGGGCTTCTATCAACGGGGCTATATTGGGCTTAGAACGAGTGGATAAGTCTCCCCGGAATTAATCGTATCGATGGTTGCCTTTTCGACACATGTCATTGTATTTGTCTATTATTTTACTTATTGCGGTGATTTGTACCCATAATCAACCAGGCAGGGATGACTTTAATCTGTTTGTTCCTGCCATATAAGTCGCATCCAATATCCATATATAACTAAGCTACGTTCATAAACCTTACATAGCATGGTCCACAATGAAGGAACGTGATCGCGTTCTTTCAAATAGAGCAAAGTGAGCTCTGGCGCTCACTGGGTCGATGGTTGTAGGCCCCACAGTATCGTCGAGAAGTGTTATAGGCTAGTCTGTATCGATGGAAGTTGAGCCGGTTCCAAGAACAGTTCTAGACAAACAAATATAAAAGAGAGTCCTATTGTAGTAATAAAACCGCATGTATATTAAAACCCCGAATAGAAGTTCTTTATAATTCTTCGGGAAGTTTATATATTACTTTTCGAATAAGGCGAGTGGATGACATCTCTCTGCAGATACCTGATAGTATTTTTATTTCTGAATTCCTACCTCTTGCTTTATTTCTGGGACTTGGTGTCATTCGCATGATTTCTAAGAAAGACACGGGAATCATTCTCCTCGATTAGGGTGCGAGCATTGCACTATTATCGTACTTTCCTAACGCTGTTGCTGTTGAGATTACTGTCATGTGCTCGACATCTACCTTTATGTTCAAGCTGCCGATGCCTTTCGTTGTTCTCCAAAGAGGAAGGGCAAAGCCAGTACTACCATTAAACACCATATGGTCGGAAAATCACTATTCATGGAAATGGTCTTCTCTTTCAGAGCGCGGTATTATATTGCTATCGCGTCGCTGTTGGGGAGCTTCATAGAGTCACGTCTCACGGCCACCACAACGAGCATATATGCGACAGTCGATGAGCCAGTACGTAAGGTGGTGGATCTTCTCATGTGATGTGAATCTCTGGGTCAATATTTCGAGCAATAGCTGGGCCGCCACCGAGGTGGTGCCACTGATAGAGTCCAGGGGCCTTGGATCGCCGAAGTGGACGTAGCAGGATCTTGTACTCGGCAATCTGGATTTGTCCTTGCACTCTATCTCGTATGCCGAGCTCTCGTCTCTCCAGGTGGAGTTGCTAGTTTATCGACCAAGGTCAAACTGTATCAAGGTGGATAAGAGGCGAATGACACGCCCAGACTTCGATATAGCGGCTGCAAACACATATACTACTGTTTTTGAAACGGGCTTCTGGATGGAGTCAAGGATTAGTAATCAGGGCGAGACATTTCTCTCGAATTTACTCAATGTCCCAATACTTCGCCGGTCGGTCTCTTCTGCTGGACCTGGGGAAAATAACCGTACTTACTTTGGCTTTGGTCTGGATTTTTTCGAAATCAGCGGAATATGTACAGTCCATTCATGCAATCAGAACTATCGTGGTTCTAATGTCGCAGGCGAGGAAAACTATTTGGCTCAATTTTCTCCTACAGCCAGAGGGCAATACCGGTACAGAAGCTGGTTTGCACAGTCGAGTAAGTATACCAGGGGAAATAACCCAGAGACGAACGGATCGTGGATTCGTATTGGAATATTTTGAAAGTCATGCTTGCAGAGAGACTCTCGGAGCATTCAGAAAAGGAGGAGTTCAGCTTCCAGTAGCATTGGTGCGAGGGAGAACGCTGATGTTGATAATGCGCCGCAAGCATCCAAATCGATATGCCATGGCACGGCAAAACATTCCATGCAGCCTAAACCCACCTCGAAGCCTCGAAGACTCGCCGTCAGCTGAAGAGCTCCGTACCTGGTATTTTTAGGCAGGTGAAAGGATCAGTCATACCAAATACCCCATGACAAGCTCACCAGATCCGGAAGAAACCTGATCTGAATATTGCAACACAGCTCTCAGTGCCCATTACAAACCCAGCAGACGCAATATCCCGGAGGCGAAACATAAATTATCTACGATCCGACAGCGGAAGGTACGCGAGCAAACAATCTAATTGACAGATTCTAGGACTCCAAAATATGCTCATAATGGATGAGACAGGGGCTCGTAGTAGCTTAGCAAGCTAATAACCCAGAAATTCTTTCGTTGGCGCCAATTTGAGAAATCTCTGTTCTTGACGCAGCAGCCATGTTCAAGCACGGCTTGGACCGCCTTGTGTCCCTGCGACTCGGACTTCATATAGCCAACTTGAGCCAGAGGACTTGGCACAGTTACGTGAACAAGTGAACAAATACTCCAGGACCAGATACCTGTGCCCGGGGTTCCCAGCTCTGTGCCACGGACCGATTCATGATTCCTTTTAGCGTTTTCATAGTTGAAAAGAGGCTAGTACCTGCCCCCCGGATACAAAATCCTGCTTCGAAGCTTGTTGTTGCTTTCCAAACAGGCGTGAGGGAAGGAAAATGACATCATCACGTCGCATTATTCGATAATTAGGCTGCGAAGGGAAAGCGACTATACTTCTTTGTCTTCTGACCCTGGCTGAAGGATCATGAACCTAGCCTTAAATGTTCAAATTGCGGCCAGACAGAGGCGATGACGCCGAGCCCACGACCCTAGCATTGAGTGCTTCACGATTTGCATGAGCTTAAATACAGCCCAAGCGTGCGTGATAATGTGATACTTGTTACGAGCATTGTGCAATTGCGGTCATGTCTTACTCCAGCCTTCCCCCAAATGCAACCAGCAGCTACTCATTCCTCGGATACGATATCTCTGAGCCATACAGCCTCTCACAAGACAACCCAGTCAATTGGACTTTGAGCTATAATATCTGGGGCGACGTCAAGCAGAGCAATGGCTCCCACTTTTCAACATTCTCTGAGGTGATACTTGAGATGCCTGATAAGCTAAGACAGAAGGATGACTTCAAAGTCGACAGCTCCTGGTCATTCTGTGCAAAGTACCTCTACCAGAGTAGCCTGGCCGTTGATAATGAAGGCGACATAAATGAAACTTGTGAAGGAGCTGTTCCAGACAGATGTCTTGCCGCTCTCCAAGAAGTAGCATCAAATGGGGCCGTCTGTTCATTTGGCTCCCCATTTCCAGAAGCATGCGATGGTTATCTAAGCAACCCGCCGGATGGTACAGAAGTGTTGCTCTATACTCATTGTAAGTGTTGCTAATTCTCGTCAATACACACTCATATTTACGAAGATCGATGCTAATCTGGATCAAAGTGAACACAGGTTTGGGCAAGGATGGGCGCCGACTTGGCCTTGAGAAAGATGGTCGCAGTAGTGTTGGTGGTTTCTCTCATTACAACCACGATCAAGGCAACGTTACCTTTTACGACGAGTATCTTCGCAGGGCTTACATTACTCTTTTTGCCTTCGCAGAAACTAATGAAGATAAAGAGGAGAATCCCAGAATAGCTCAAAGCGGATTTGTAAGATGCCTCTCTGCCTCAAGTGTAGACGGCAGCCGGAGCTTTGAAGAAGGAGTCGCTACTACCTCTAGAATATCGCTAGTATTAGTTTCTAGTCTTGCTGTTATATCTCTATTTACTCTTATTTCCTAGATAGTACTAGAAGCTAGAATAGAGGTTAGAAATTAATAAAATAGAGGGTTTTTTTAGAGAAAATACCTATTTATTATATAATTTATTTAGAAGACCTTTATTTAAGGTATTTATATATAGATATAGCTATAATAAAATAATCTAATAAGGAGGTCTAATA